>JABTXL010006079.1:4718405-4751460 GCA_025134845.1 Neodon shergylaensis | reverse complement strand
AGAGAGAGAGAGAGAGAGAGAGAGAGAGAGAGAGAGAGAGAGAGAGAATTCATTACTATGATTCCTGTGCCTGTTAAGTTTATTCTAGGAGATCTTACAATGTTACTCATAATCACTGTCATATTGGGCTCACCAGCTGCTGAAGCAACAGTTTAAAAATATTATCTTTAAAACCAGGGCCTCACTGAAGTTAAGAATAGAAATACAGAGGGTACTTAAGAATAGAAAAAGATGGAAGGGAGTTTAAGGGTAAGTTTAGCTCATTGAATTTGGCTTGTCCTTCAAAAGGGGGAAAAAAACCCCACAATAGTTTTAAGTGTTGTAAACATCAATGCTATGCAAGAAAAACACCCTCCTGAAGGACGCTGCCTGCCCTGGAATGGAGAAGAACCCATTCCTTCTTAAAGGAATTCCTTCCATTCATTCTTCCACAGCGACACTTACACAAGGAAAAAGAATGAGGTTTTAAACTCTCAGCTGTTCTCCCAAAGAAGAAAATGGCTCTAAAGTGTCTCACCTATAACCCCAAGGCACTGTGGCATTTTAAAGAATGTACAAAAAAAAAAAAACCACAACCCCCCCCCCAAAAAAAAAAAAACAAAACATAAAAATCAGGACTGAGAAGACAGACTTTATTTAATTCTTGTGATTCATTTTTCTGAAAGGCTTTTTCATAGCAAATTAGGAAAATACAGAGAAACAAAAATGAAAAAGAATTTTGCCCCACTGAGCAGAGGGAAGGGTGTTTGGTGTGCGGTTGA
Organism: Neodon shergylaensis; assembly: GCA_025134845.1. Taxonomy (NCBI): domain Eukaryota; kingdom Metazoa; phylum Chordata; class Mammalia; order Rodentia; family Cricetidae; genus Neodon; species Neodon shergylaensis. The sequence continues at coordinate 4,750,699 of JABTXL010006079.1, read as the reverse complement.
ATTTTCTTTCTACTTTGCCTGCTTTCCCCGTAAACTTGGTTTTCATAATTTTTATTTTATTTTTTTTATTAAAGATTTCTGTCTCTTCCCCACCTCCGCCTCCCCTTTCCCTCCCCCTCCCCCAATCAAGTCCCCCTCCCTTGTAAGCCCAAAGAGCAGTCAGGGTTCCCTGCCCTGTGGGAAGTCCAAGGACCACCCACCTCCATCCAGGTCTAGTAAGGTGATCATCCAAACTGCCTAGGTTCCCACAAAGCCAATAGGTGCAGTAGGATCAAAAACCCATTGCCATTGTTCTTGAGGTCTCAGTAGTCCTCATTGTCCGCTATGTTCAGTGAGACCAGTTTTAGCCCAGGCTTTTTCAGACCCAGGGCAGCTGGCCTTGGTGAGTTCCCGATAGAACATCCCCATTGTCTCAGTGTGTGGGTGCACCCCTCGCGGTCCTGAGTTCGCATTTGCAGTTGTTGGTTACTTTATTCTAAGCAACAGCAATGACCTTGCTGAGGGAGACACAAGCCAGCAGGACACGGAAGCTGAGCTGCTCCGGGTGCTCTGACCGCAGGTGAGTCCTTCCCCTTTGTCATCTCTGAGCCAGAGGCTTACATGGGTCCAGCTCCCTCCACACAGACACACGTAGACTCAGGCTGTGACATTCAAGGCTGTGTCCAAGCCTGTTAAGATATGATCCAGGAGGGCTGGAGAGACGGCTCAGTGGGTAAGAACGCTGGCTGCTTCTGGGTTCAGTTCCCACAGGGCAGCTCACAAGTGTCTGTCACTCCAGTTCCAGGAGATCTGACAGCCCCGCCCCCCACACCCAATGCACATAAAATAAAAAGAAGAAGGAGACGAAGAATGATCTATGGGTCAGCTCCTCCTGATTGCGGGACAGTGGTGGCGCACGCCTTTAATACCAACACTCAGGAGGCAGAGGCAGGTGGATCTCTGAGTTTGAGTCCAGCCTGGTCTATAGAGTGAGTTCCAGGACAGCCAGGGCTACACAGAGAAACCCTATCTTGAAAAACAAAACAAAAAACGAAAAGAAAAAAGAGGAAGGAAGGAAGGAAGGAAGGAAGGAAGGAAGGAAGGAAGGAAGGAAGGAAAGAAAGAAAGAAAGAAAGAAAGAAAGAAAGAAAGAAAGAAAGATGATCTAGGGAAAACGCTGGTTTTTAGAAACACATTCTTCTGTAGCTGAAATTTACACGACCTTGAAATTTGCAAGTCCTTTCAGATCTTGCTGCCTCAACCTCCTGAGCGCTGGCCTTACAGATGTGTGTCTCTACCCACGGTTTATACATTACTGGAGATCAAACACAGCTTCGTGCTGGACAAGCAGTCTACCAACTGAGCGACGTCAGCCAGGATATTTTAAAAGGCCCTTTGGCGGGCTGTGAGCCCATCCTCCTATAGAAGCTTGCACCTCCCCACTTATTAAGTCTCTGTGAGTTCAAAAGAGGGGATGGGGGAGGAGTGGAAAGGACTTCAGGAAGCCCAACTGGTGCCTCTCCACTATAAATGGAGTGGGGCATGACCTTTGATGAGAAGGGAAGTGAGCAGGTTCTCTCAGCACCATCCTGAGCCCACAAGCCAAGGGGCATTGAGACTGTCGGGTCAGCAGGGCAAAGCCTAGCAGTCAAGCATCCAGAGAGCATTAACCCTTTCTCTCCCTACAAAACGATTCCGGCTCACACCGGGCCTGACATACTTCTTGTGCCACCTGGGGTGCTCATCACATCTGGAGGTTCTGACCACACAGTTCAGAGTGTTTGGAGACACAGGTGCAGTGGCAAGCCCCAAGAGGGGCCGACCTCCAAACAAGCCATCTCCGCTACAAGGTGGCGACATCTGCCCTCAGCTGGGGAAACAGCCAACAACTGGCATTGTCACTGGCTAAAATAAAAGACAGCCGCTTTTAGGGGTTGAGTGGGAGCGTTAGAGAGTTCTTCCCTGGAACGAGCTTCGAACTGGGAGTCTGCAAGGAGCATGGGGCAGAAATGGACCAGTTAGCGCTCTGCCATGCCCAACGCTATATTGCAGCAATTCCATTCTTTCAGCTTTTCAGTGTACATTTGGGGAATTATTCAGCCACAGATAACAACAAACACTGTCTGAGGTTCCATACCAGACACTGGGGCAACAGCAGAGACTGGAGGGTTAAGTCCCCTGCTCTGGAGCTTGCTTCTAACAGGGGCTCCTGAGAAAGAGCCAGAAGGATGTGTGCATACGGTTACTACATTAAAGGAGAACACAGTGGCCCAGAGCGACAGAGAGTGAAGAACTAATAAGCAAAGGTCAGAGAGAGGCTGCTCTGTGCAGACACAGAAAGGACGGGTACTGAGCGTTTAGGGGCAGTGGCAAGGGAGGGTGGCTGGTGTGTAGCTGAAGGCAGAAGGCGTGGGAGTTGGGGACACTAGGCACGGTACACTTTGGACTTTATGCCCTGTAAGAGAGGGCATAAAGTCCATCGATGGTTGTAGAGCAAAAGATGATAGTCCATTTTGATAGCATCATGATGGCAGTTTAGATTAAGTTTTTTTTTTAATGTTTTTTCGAGACAGGGTTTCTCTGTGTTGCTTTAGAGCCTGTCCTGGAACTCGCTCTGTAGACCAGACTGGCCTCAAACTCACAGAAATTCGCCTGCCTCTGCCTCCTGAGTGCTGGGATTAAAGGAGTGTGCCATCACTCAGACCACAAATGGATAAAGAGAAAGCAGGGAATGTCTGAGAACCCGCATTTGCAGATGAAAACTCACAAGTGTATCTTAGGCATCGCCATAGCTGACCTGCTCTTCAGACCCCTGCCCCTCCCCTTACAGTTAGGACAGAGCCTGGGGATCTGTGAGAGCCTGCATATACCACTCCGCATTTCCTTATATAACTGTTATATACAATCTTCTCCTGACTCTCTGGAGGCCGATGTTTCTGATACCTCCATGGCCTTGCACACTTGCTCCGATGCCCAAAACACTCTCCTCTGCCTCATCACCTGACTGAATTGTCCTGAGCCTTTGCATCCTCAGCCATCTTGTCTCAGGAGAACAGCCTGCAGCTTGCAGAATAGTGGATCAGGGGAACTCGGTGCCCCTGCAATGCCTCACTTCCATTTTGGTCTACTTCTTACATGTAAGCATCCCTTCCATCTGTTGGCTTCCCCTTCCATGCCCAACTGCTAAGAGCCAGTTGGAGTCCCTTTGTTCTGGGAAGGCACTTAGGCCAGGCGCCCAGGCTTATGAATCTACTGTCCTGAGTCTTTGAACATTTGGTGCCCAATGTCATAGGAAAAATCAGGGCTAAAGCATCTGATTCTAATTTTCTGTTTGTCCCTCTGTTTATCCTACCTTCCCCTTTGCAAGTTAGAGTCTTTTTCTCTGGTACAGGCTAGCCTAAAATTTACCACGTAGCCTCCAATCCATGAAACCTGCTAGCCTTGAACTCTGGGAAAACATGCTCCACAATTTCCCACATAATCCTGCAGGTGTGAGGCACCAAACACAGCTTCATTCTGACTTCTTTATGTCCCAGCAAGCCATGGTTTAGTCGTAGCTTTCCATAGTTGATAAATGAGATACACAGTTTTTCTGGAACTCAAGTTTCCCCAAACATAAATTAAAAGTTCCTGAGCTACCTGCTCTGTAAGTGTTCTTGAATATTCCCCACAGCCTAAGACATATCCAAAGAATACTTACTTCTGGCCTGGGGAGGTTGGCTCAGGTAGAGTGCTTGTTAATATACACAAAGCCCTGAGTTCCAAATCCTCCAAACTGCAAAACCTAAGTGTGGTGATACAAACCTGTAATCCCAGTACTCAGGGTAGAGACAGAAGGATTAGCCATTTGATAACACTCTTGGCTACTTAGTGAGTTTGAGGCTAGCCCGGGCTAGCCTGGGCTGCTTGAGAACCCCCCCCCCCATTTCAGAAACAAAATCATAACAAACAAGCAAACAAACAAACCCCATGTCAACTTATAGGACCATAACTCCTGATCAGACTGGAGATCTGGCTGATGGCTCAGTTAATCATTGACCTTGGGTGATTTCTGGTCAAAAGGAGACCCCAATTTCCCAAACTCCAAAAGACAGACAAAATAACCAGAACTCGGCTCAGTCTGAATTATAGAAGGATTTCTGGCAGTTAGATAAAAGCTAGCATTCCTCGGGAACTTATGAAGCCAGTTCCCTTCTACCAACCTTGTCCCTGGCAGAAGGGGCACATGACTACCTGTGGTGCCTATTTGCATAGCGAAATGCCTGCTGGCCTTTAGGCTCCCTCAGCATCAGAAGTGCCTGCTACACTTCCTTGCTGGCATTCCGCCCTGGGCCTCCCTCCCCCCAGCCACTCATGCTCCTTATAGCCCTGCTGTTGTCACCAGGCCTCCCCAGCCCTCCTGATGCTGCGCCCTGCTGCTCTCACTGTTTCCTCTATTCGCCAGCATGTGCTGTTCTCTCCTCTCTCACGAGAGCCCTGGCCACAATCTGTGGGCCTTGTTCAGTCTTCTTTCTCTGGACTCTCCCAGATGCTTCTGACTGTTCTGTCTCTCATGTCTACAATAAAAACATCCCCCTTAACCTTACCATGGAGTGGTCATGTTGTCAGCTCATACACACACAAGCTTGGACACCTGTTTCTATGGACTTGTTTGAAAAGGATGCTCTCTAGAGAAAAAAAACAAAAAACAGAACAAGCAAACAAAAAACAAAAGGAGGAGCAAAAAGAGATGATGGTGACTATTTCCATGCAACCGTTTCTTGTAGTAGTAGAAGCTGCGGGGCTGCGTCCCCGGCACCCCGGCCACCAGCTAGCTTATGCCCCGAAATAACAACACACAAACTGTATTCATTTAAACACTGCTTGGCCCATTAGCTTTAGCCCTTACTGGCTAATTCTGATATCCCGATCAACCCATCTCTAATAAACTGTGTAGCACCGGTGTTACCGGGAAAGATTCAGCATGTCTGACCTGGCGGCTTGCTTCATCGCGATGTCTGCCTGGGAGAGGGGAGCATGGCCTCTCTCTGAGGCGTCTGCCCCAGAGAGGAGAACTATCCAGTCTGAGCTCACTTCCTCTTCCTCCCAGCATTCTGTTCTCTTTACTCCACCCACCTATGTTCTAACCAATAAAATGGGCCAAGGCAGTTTCTTTATTTTTTAACCAATGACCTTCCTCCACCATTTCCCCTTTTTCTGTTTAAACAAAAAAAGGAAGTCTTTAACTTTAACATAGCAAAATTACATATAACAAAACAGTTATCAAGTAAAAATTACAATAATCTTTATCATAACTAAGGAAAACTATAACCATAACTATTCTTAACTCCATCAAAGACTCCAGAAAGATACAATATTACCTAAGCAAAGCAAACAAGAAATAAGCAACTTTCAAACTCTAAAAATGACAGAGACATCTTGTTGCCTGAACAGTCACCCAAAGTTTCTCTGTACCGTTGGGGCATCCATCTTCGGCCTACAGGCCCACAATATCCAGAGACATTTCCACAAAGCAGGAAATTTCAAAGGCAGTTAAGTCACTATCTGCTGTGTCTTGCAGAATGTCTCGCACACTCCTTCATGAATCAGGAACCCCGAAAGATCATCTCACCTTTAGGCAAGTTCAGTAGTCCTCTCTCTGTGGGTTCTCTGTGTCCAGTTTATACAATAGTCCAGGCAAGAGCAGTTTCTTGCCCAAATGGCTATCAAACTCCATAAGGATCCTCTTCGATGCCCATCTTCTTCTTGAAGTAGATTGGTGCTGCCAGGAGCAGACGTGTCTCATTGTCATGAAAAGCCCTAAGTTATTAAAACATTTAAAATGCCATATCCTCTAGCCTTTGAAAGATATGAAGAATGCCTATCTGAAATATATCCATGCACATCTAGAAAATCTAACATGACTACAAACTTGACTATTATAGATGATTATCTATTAACAACCTGTATACATTACATTTTTAAATGAACTACACAATCACAATACCTTAATCAAGATCAGAAATACATATACATATAACAAAATTGACCTTAAATCTCTATCAATAAAGCAAAATCTATACTAATGCAAATTATTCATATCTATATCATATCCCCCTTTAAATGTAAAAGAACGTATATAAACCATATTTGGGAACATGGGCGCAGTTTTTTCTCTCCAAACTGCTTCCTGCTGAATGGGGGCATTGTTAATTAGGTCTTTCATGGTATAGCCTGTGTGCTAGTTTCATCTCAGTTGGCAGTTGAACAAAGCAACCCTTAAGTAGGGCGTGGTCCATCATACCATATTTAGATAGAAGAAATCCACAGACTCTCACCCTCTATGAAAACAAAATAAGAAACTCCTTTCCAAAGCATCATGTCCTTAGATCCAAATTTCAAAGTCAAGGCATTTTCAAAATATCTATGTTGGATTAGTTCAGCAGCATTTATAAACAAATATCTTTTAGCAGCTGTTGCTCCTTCCTCAGCATTCAAACAATTCAAAGAGAGCATAATAGCATACAGTATCAAAATTCTCTGTGTATTTTCCATCTTTGTGCGCTTTATTTTAACCTCTATTTCATTTATTTTTACTTTTATTTTATATTCTCTGTATCTTTGTCCTGGAATAACTCTGTAGACCAGGCTGTCCTTGACCTCTCAGAGATCCGCCTGTCTCTGCCTCTCCCAGGCACTGGGATTAAAGGTGTATGCTACTACACCTTGAACTCACAGAGATCTGTTTGTCTCTGCCTTTTAGGCACTGGGATTAAAGGCATGTGCTACCACACCTTGAAGTCACAGAGGTCAATCTCCCTCTGCCTTCCAAGTGTTGGGATTAAAGGTGTGTACTACCACACCCAACTACTCTCTTTCTTCCTTTTTTTAATTTTTTACTTTAAGAACTTTAACTTTTAGTCTGCATATATTTTTAACATGCTGTAAATCATTTAGAAATTTTCTTTGTCTTTGAATCTCTCTTTACTGTATATCTCTCTTTTTCTGACCACATGGGTCTTTAATTTACCAAGCAATATCAGTAGGACTAAAGCCGTGGCTTTGATGGCTGGATCCAGCCCATTCCTTAGCTTTCCAGCCTCATGGCTGAGGTACTGGCTGCAGCCATGTTTACTGCCACAACTCTATGGCATTTCAAGGTCCCTGCCAGCAAGTGAGCTTCAGCAGCCTGTGCTTGCAAACTGCACGAACTGCCTGCATAAAAGAGTCAGAGTTTGCCCTGGCAGGATGGCCCAGAAAGCCGGCATTTTTAAATGGTGCAGCTTTTTTCCTGCTACGGGTGAAAACTGAAAAGCATGCATTCAGCCTTTCGTCAACACCGTTTAAATGTTTCGTGGAGGACCTCTTAATGAGCTGCAGGGTTTTGCAGCTAAAGCTGAGTCAAGAAGCCTCTCTTAATGAGAGCGCTTGCTTGTCTCTAGCAAGCAGAGTAGACCCGAGAAATTGTTGCTACTAAGAAAACATGCTTTAATCTTTCCCAAGCTTTCTCAGGCTTTCTGTGGATTCAGTTGCCCCACGTTGGGTGCCATTCTGTAGTAGTAGGAGCTGCGGGGCTGAGTCCCCAGCACCCCGGCTGCCTGCTAGCTTATGCCCCAAAATAACAACACACCCTGCATGAGTGGCAACTTCCCCCAAGAGCAACCACTGATAACAGTCCTCTGACTGGCTAGTTTAACCTCTCTTCACTCCATCATGGGAATGGGGCATTTTTCAGACCTGTGGATCACCTACCTTGTTGGAGTAGCTCGATGGAATACATCAAATGGAGCTACACTGGATAATTAAAAAATATAATTCTAAATATAGAATACTGGCCTGACAAAGACTCATCTTTAGTCTTTCATTTCCTTACCTCTTGACTCTCAGTTTTCTCATCTGGAAGCAAAAGTGCTGTCCCCATCATTGTGCAGTCAATGAGGGTTAAGTCAGACACTAAACAGTGCCTGGCAGAGGGTCACTCACTGCTGACTTAGCAGGACAGACAGATGCATGGAAAGAGGCGATGGGCTTGCTCTGCCCTGTTTGGGATCCCATCCTCTGTCCCTCCAGAAACTCTTATTTCCATCAACTGTAGATCAATTGTGACTAGACCTGATCCAAGTGATGAATCTGCAGTTTGGGTGACAAAGGAATCTAAAATACATTACATGAACATGTGTAACATGTGAACAACAAAGACAAAGGCTCACACAGAACCCTCCTGCTTCCACTCAGTGAGATACGCTAGAATTGCATTACTCATGAGGAACTTTGGTCACTAGTAATAGAAAACTCTCCAAGACTGTGCCTAGATCCCTAGGAAGTTGGTCATTTGTGTCCCCAGCTATTAAAAAGAAAAAGCCAGTGCAGGCTAGAGAGACTGTTGCCTCAGGCACCTACTGTTTTCATAGGCTAGTGTGTGCAAAATTATTGTTTTCAATATCAACTGATGGGCCACAGTGCCTTTTAGTGCAGCCATCAATGGAGATTTGGATCAGCAGATAGGAGGAAGAACTGAAAGGGGCGGGGTGGGCTCTTTTCCTCTGAGAATTTTTCCATTTGGCCCGAATTTAGTTATGGGCACACTTAGCTGCAGAGAAAGTTGGAAAATATAATCTTTGCTCTAGGAAGTCTGCTTTGTTCAAAGTCTCTATGAACAAGGAAAGCAGGGAGAATGGATGTTGGGAGACTTGTCTTAGCTACCTCTTTAATATATGTCGGTGCTTGGCTGCTAGCCAGGGCTTTGCTGATGCTAGTCATTTTCCGATGCTGAGCTGGAGGCACGTGACAGAACACTTTCTTTCTTGAGGAAAAAATTGTGTTAGAAGTTTACCGTCTTTGTCTGACACAGCTGCATTTGACTGCTTTGAAATGAACTGGAAGTCTGAGGACGGCTTCCCAGTTACTCTCCAGTGTTCTGTGTGGGGTAGCTGGCAAGTCACCTTCTCAGTGAGCCTTCGCTATGGCAACAGAAAAAGCAGTTTTCCTCAGCTCAGTGCCCATGGTGCTCACCACTCTTGTGACCACGCAAGTCATGGGCTTTGGGGAGGGCTGGGGGCTTTTCCCATTGGCAGTCAAACAGCTCTGCAGCAGCCTCCAGCCCAGCTCGTCTAGTCCAGTTCTGCTTTGCCATTCTTCATGATGACAACGACATCAGATCTCACAGGCTGAGGACCCTGGTCCCAAGACAACATCTAGATCCTACATGAGCCCCAGCTCGCTTAGTCTGTACTGCTGATAATAACCTACACATTAGCGATCCCTCTTTCGATTCTACTAACTTGCTGGAATAGTGGACAGAAAAAGAAATTTGCTACTTATTATAGTGGATGTAACGAGGACTACAGGTGAGAGACGTCCAGAGTAAGGCCTGAGAAGATGCTTGGCATCCCAAGCCCTCCTTGCCTGCCACCCTTCGGGGACCTCCATGAGGTAGCATATTCCATGCTGTGCCACCCCCGTCCTTTCGGTTTCTATGGGGCCTTCGCTACGTACGCATAATTGAAACTTGGGCAAGTATGCGGAAATGTGACTGACTGGACCAAGAGAATAACACATACTAATTGTAGAGCAAGTGAGAACAGGCTCAGCCTACCTTTACAAGTGTTCCTGGCCTCTCCTTGACACTTTTCCTTCTAGGGTACAAGGTAGCAGTCCTTTAGAAATGGGAGCCCAATGACCAATTGGGCAATGGAGCCCAGAGAAATCCTTTCTCAACAATGCCCAGGCAGAAGTATGAAGGAGATTAGAATTTTCACGGGAGAGGGAAACCAAGACAAGAGCTATAGGCTTTGCGTGTGTGTGTGAGAGAGAGTATATATGTAAGTAAATACATACACACATACACACGCCTATGTAGCGTCACACGTTCTGCGGATGGAGGGCCTGATATGCTCTGCATGAAGACTGGCTTTTGCTGATGCATGTTCTTATAATGTGTTTCATGTCAAAGCACAGAACTCGAGAACCAGGAAGAACAATCCATTTGGCTAACGTCATGGTTTCATTCGCCCACATACCTGCAGCTTTCCTCTCCCTTCTGCCTCTCATTTGGTCAAGGGGGTCTTTGCTTAAGTTCTAGTTTCTCTGACTGAGAAGCTGAATGATGGATCCCAGGTCTGAGGAACTCGGGATGCCCATCTTTCAATAATCTACTCATAGTCTATGACCAATGCTACTGCTGCCACCTAAATCAAGGACCAAGTGCACGGGAACTGTGGAAAGAAGTGACTGGGAGGACGTCTGAACAGTAGGGGTGTGCAGGCAGCTCACTGTCAGCTGGTATTTAGTCTCCCCAGGCACCTGGCATCAGCACACTGGGAGGCATCACCGCACTGTGGAGGGAGGGTCAAGTGGAATATGTGTTCTAAGTGCTACAGTAAGGGGGTGGTGGGCTCTAAAGAGGAGGTGACCGGGTTTGCTGTATGTCCTTGGGAGATTCTTCTACTCGACTCTCTGTGCAAGGTGCTGGGGAGTTTGAGAGTCATTGGCGGAACATTCTCTGAATCTCTATGCTTTTACCTCACCCTGCATTCATCGATTTAAGGGGCAGCCCAGGAATGAGAGTAGATCCATGGCAAACAATGCATGAGTCTTTATCCACAGATAGTTCAGATCAGGCAGATGTATTGTTTGGCCCTCTGGTGAAGGTGATTGATGGTTCTACATCACAGAAAGAGTACATTCAAAACAGGAAGCAGACAGAGAAGGTGGGGGGCCACGTTTGCTCTGTTTACAAATAGCCTGCTGTAAGAACTATGAAGGAGGAGAATGGAGTTACCTTAATTTTTTTCTAAGGGCGTGTCACCCAAGAACTTCTCTGTAGACCCACCTCTTAAAGATGTCATCACTTTCCAAAAGTGTTCCTCTGGTGAGTATATCCTTTGGGTACAGCAGTATCCAAACCATAGCAGTGTCATTAGGAGGGAAGCTGCCTTCACAAGGCAGATGCACAATAAAGATTTATTGATAACCATGTGTGTCAGGTGAGGTGCACTTTGTTTTTAGTGTGTATAACTTATTTATGCCATGTCAGGAATTAGTTTTAACATACAGACTCAGAGACTAAAATGCAAAGAGGTTAAATAATCCAGTTCTGCTTAGCCATTTGACACTTTGATGCAAAGTCATCCACAAAATACAAACTCAATTGTACAACTGAGCTACAAAACAACAAAAATGTGCCCCTATCTCATGGTTCAAGTAAGTTTATGGTTTTGTGTTGAGCCATGTTCATAGTTACCCTGAGGCATATGGATCCTGGAGAACACATTTTGAACATTCCTGGAAAGCCTTGAATGCTGGGGTTAAGACCAAGGTGTGATGGATGTCTTCATTCTCAGAAGTTCTCCAGGGCTCATGTTGGATCAAGGAAACTGAGGAGGAGGTGGAGATGGGAGAGCTGGAAGAGAGTGGAGAGTCCAGGCAAGACAGAGGCTCAAGACCATGCATCTCGACAGGTGGTAGGCGCACGCTTTTAATCCCTACACTTAGGAGGCAGAGATGACAGGTGGATCTCCATGAGTTCAAGGGCAGCCTGATCTACAAAGTGAGTTTCAGGGCAGGCTCCAAAGCTACAGAGAAACGCTGTCTTGAAAACAATCAAATTAACAAGCAAAAGAAAAAAAATAACTCAAACAAAAAAGAGAGAACATGCAACTTCTGAGAGCAGCAGCAGTCGGCCATACAATGGGACTGCTGTGGAGACTCCCGTGTTTTCTGTGCTGGTAAGACTGAAATGTGTGCTATGAGAAGTCACGCACAAGAACACACAGTATGCAGTGGTAGCCGTTTTGAAACTAGCTCAGTGTAGCTGTCAAACTCTGCTCTCCTTCCCACACCTACTCCCTGTCTTTATCTACAACCATTTCATAGAATACACACTTGTCATATGAAGAAGTCTTCAAGGACCCACATAACCATGCCTCCAGACTGTGCAGTTTCTTACAGTGTCCTTGAACCATCATCAACAAGGCCGTGGCTACACAAAGCTTCATGACCTACGCAAAGCTAGAGTGGCCTGGAAGTCCCTGAAGAAAGGGGTAGCGGGGTTGTATAATCCAAGTGTGCACGTAAATGATATCCAGTATTAACATGCTGTAACACCACGAGGTTTTTATTTAAGACCCAGGACAAATTGACTCATGAAGCTGCCGAATAGCCCAATGGTGTCAATTAAGTAATGTAATGGTTGTTTTCCAAATTAAAATATGCATCACAGACTTGCCTCAGTGTTATACTCACCTTGGAGAGAGGTGGAACATAAATTCCAGGCATGAAGAAGAACCCATTCCACACTCAGATCAGGAAGCGGATGTCAAAAGATCTTAGGCAGTTCTCTCAGCATCTGCATCTGATGGGCCAGAGTCAGGCCCCAAACCTCCAGTCCCTGCCTCATTCGGCATCTAGCATTAGTCCAGAGCCCAGACAAAAGCAGACCCCACCCATGCCGCACACTGATCCTCATGTTGGATCAAGGAGGCAAAGATGGGAGAGCTGGAGGAAAGTGGAGAGTCCAGGCAAGACAGAGGCTCGAGAACATGCAACTCCCGGGTGGTTTATTATTAATTTATTCCCTTCCCTTCCCTCTGTGGTTGCTAGCACCATCTGCAAGCTTTCCTCTCTTCTGTTGGAATGCTGTATGTCCTGAACACTGGGAGGGATGTCCGACGAGCGTGCTCCATAAATGATTTTATAGAAAGAGGGAAGGGAAGGGAAGGAGGGAGGGAGACAGGGACACAGGGAAGGAAAAAGGGAAGGAGGGAGGGAGGGAGGATGAAGAAACACCTGTTAGCACCTGTTGTGTGTTGTGTCTGTCCCCGTGATTGTAGTCATTGTGTTGATTCACCGCTTGCTTTGTTTTTCAGTTCAGCTGCGTGCTTCATTTCCAGCATGGAAACACACGCAGGAGAGAAAAGCGATGGGACTAACGTGACTCAGCCATGCAGAGAGGATAGGCTGGTATGGGTGCTGATGTCAACTATATTCCGTCCACACACCTCCTGATTGCCAGAGGTAAGCACTCCTTCATCCAGCATGAATTTACTGAGCTCCAGTTCTATGTCAGGTGCAGTCAGTTCTAGGCTCGTGGGGTACCCTATTGAACGAAACCAGATGAAGAGCCTTGTCCTTGTGAGGCAAGAAAAATGACAGTTTAACATTCCAGCAATGCGCAACAGAGACAAGCACGATGGCTTTACATTGAAATATGAGGGAGGAATCACCCCCTCTGAGGATGTTTTGACCAAGAACATCCTTTGCCTTGTATGCTCAGGCACAGGATGCTTTGCAGAGTGGGGCTTCAGATGGCCTTCAGCTACAAAGAACTTCAGCTCTTGGCGTCTTGGTGGGAAGAGCAACTGAATGCTGAGCAGTTGTCCAAAGAAGAAATGTACCATGCGATTAATTAAGTAATTCCCAACAGGGCATCTAGTTCCACAGTGAACTCAAGCCCTTCAATGAAGAGAAGCAAACATGTTGAACACTAAGGTGGAACACGAGCTCCTGGGCTGAGGTACGAGAGAGGAAAGGCAGAGAGGGGACTGAGAACAGCAGAGAGGCCCAAGGCTTTTCTCTTGCCCATATCCGCATGAAGCTCTGGTGTTTGAGACCTTCTGCTCAGAGGAATAAGATCACAAGAGCAACAAAACCATTTCCAAGCTTCTTAGGACTTCTGAATTCTAGGTCAGATCTGTGGGAGAGTCTTTTCTCCCCACATCCATGCAGTCCCTAGAGCCCGGGACTCTGGATGAATCTGAGATGGCTGTTAGCAGGGCTCTGAGTGTCTCAGTAGGTTCAGCGGAAACGTTCCTTAGGTGGTTTGGGGGTGGAGGTGCACAGATCTTAAGAATACAAACAATTCTGAGTGGTGTGTGATACAGCGGTGGACTGTGAGTGAATTCCATGGTTCTAGACTTGCCGACATACCTAACAAGTACCTAAGAAGAAGGCCATTCTCCTGCCTACATGGAGATGGGGCATAGCCCTGGACTCTGTCCAGCTAGAACACTGAGTTAAATTCCATTTTCTTGTATTGGTCTCTTTTGAATTGTTGTGACCAAATACCTGACAGAAACAAGTCAAAGCAGGTTTTTGTACTGCGTTGCCTACAGTATCAAAGGTTCTGGATATGGTTGCTGGACCCCGGGCACTTTGGGGAAACATCATGGTGTAGGATGTTCCTTAGCTCACAGAAGATAGAAAGCAGTGTACAGGAAAGGCCAAGCACCTACTTCCTCAACTAGACTCCACCTACTGAGTTTTCTAGTCACTAGCAGGAGATTAAGTCTCCAACACAGGAGACTTTGAGGGCATGCAAGTTACCTTCCTCATTGCTATAATAAAATACCCAGTGAGAGAAATGGAAAGTAGGAGGAGGGAGGGGTTTGCTTAGCACACAGTGTGAGGGTACAGTCATATCAGAGAAAACATGGCACCAGGAGAGTGAGGCAGCCGGTTGCACTGAGTTCACCTGCAGCCAGGGAGGAGAGAGTGCTAAATTCTGGTGTTTAGTTAGCTTCCTCCTCTTTATTCAGTCAGGGTCTTAGCCCATGGAGTGGGGCCATCCATAGCTAGGGTGGCTCTTCCTACTTTGCCTAACTTAATCTAGGAACTTCTTCACAGACATACCCAGAGGTTTTTTTCATGATGATTCTAAGTCCCATCAAGTTGACAATCAAGATTAATGCATCATATGAGCGAGAGGTTACATCTAAGGCTTAACAACACTAGCTTGTTTTAATGAGTTGTTCTCTGTCACGCCAGCTCCCAAATAAAGACATGGAGACTTATCAGTTGTGAAAGCCCAGCCTATAGCTTAGGTTTGTTTCTAACTAGCTCTTAAATTAAACCATTTATATTAATTCACGTGCTGGCTGTTACCTTTCCTCCTGCACATCCTGCTTGCTCTGCATCTCTTGGTGTCTTTTCTTTCTTCTCTTTGCCTGGAAATCCCACTTATCTCCCCTGCCTACCTACTGGCCATTCAGCTTTTTATTATGTCAATCACAGTTCTACACCTTCACACAGTACACAAATATCCCACAACATTTTCCACTTTTTGTTTAAATGTAAGGAAAGGTTTTTAACTCTAACAGTAAAACCATATACAGTAAGAACAGTTACCAAGTAAGAATTATATTCACAATGTCCAGTACATTTGCACCTTACAGAATGAGGCTTTTAAGGGTAGGGATGTTGACAAGGTGTGGCAATTGTACTTTCTTTGCCAGCAGTCCAGACGGGAGAGGTACAGAAGAGGTTTAATTGCGATTGTTTCAGGCTCCTCTTAGGACACCTCAGCTCTTGTGAACCAGCTCCAGGGTGTGTTTCCTGCCTGGTCCCTCATTCCTCACACTGCTTTTATCCTCCTTGGCCTCCTTCTGGAAAGAGCATCATAAAACTGATGTCAAATCAGCACTGCCACACTCTAAAACCTTCTACAGCTCCCTTATCACCTCGGGTGGTCCTGGTCCTTTGGCTTGACAGATAAGCCTCTTTAGAAGTGGGTGTTCCAGCCTGGAGTTCTGGATTCCTTTCACTCCTTATTTTCATTTGCTGCATTGTGTTCCAGCACATTGCTGTTCAGTCATCCTCTGTCTCTAATTAAATAGACACAAAATTCCCTCCCTCCCTCGCTCATCAGGGACTGAACCTAAGGCCTTGTATATAGTAGGCAAATGCTCTAGAATTTGCATACCTCAGCCTTCTTTTTGCTTCCTATTTTGAGACAGGGTTTTACTAAGTTTCTCAAGCTGGCCTTGACCTCATTCTGTGCCCCATTCAGGCCTTGAACTTGTAATTCTCTGCTTCAGCCTTGTTAGCAGCTGAGATGACAGGCCTGGGGCAGCAAGTACAGTCCCCGGGAAATGGGTTCTGATCCACTGGAGGCCAAACCTGCTGCTCTGGTCTCCTGCCTGTCATCATGTACTCATCCACAGTTGCTGCCTCTAAAAGTCACACTGGCATGTACCTGTTTTCCCTGCTGCACAGAGACATGCGCCTGGGCTAGACAGGAAGCATCAACCTAGACAACAGCTGAGAGCCTCTCTAGTGATAGTGTACCATAAGAAAGTCAGGGAATTGCAATAAATCACATGCGCCATGGTGAATTATGGGTGTGTCCAAGGGAGACAAAAGTGTTTGAAGATGAGGATTGTTGAGTTGTTTGGAATAATCACCTTTACCTCCAGGATCAGATGTCATCGCCCTGAGGTTGACCAGGCAATTGCTGGGTGGACTTCTGCATAGAGGTAACTGTGTACAAGGTTGTTGTGGCTTTTGTGCAAAGTCCTGGTTTTGACTTTGTTTTGAGGAAGTTTGTGCTATCAGACTGTGGTTGGTATCTGAAGATCCACGCTCTGTGGCCTTTCGTGGCTCCATTTTGCCAGGGGGTGTTATCAGTGACTACGCTTTCATTTAGACAACCTGAACACTGTGAACCAGCTCTGTGTCCTCATAGCAAAGCAGAGTTGAGCACAGAGCCCAACACTAAAGAATCTGAAGAGTGGATGAGTGTGTGCACGTGGTTGATCGCTTCCTTGAGCCACTGTTGCACAGACAGGGTTGTGTAAGGGGCAAATGAGATGCCCAAGCAGGTCATTAATTAAAGCCATTGGCATTTAATGACGTTTTAAATGTTTTTAAAAAACTGTTTATACCCAAACTCTGTTTCAGAGTGTTGGATAAAGCAGGACCTGGCTCCAAACCTGTGTTTCAGCACCCTTGCTGGCTCCAGGCCCTCGCGCTAAGCACAGAGAGCCCAGACATTGCATGTGCTGAGCAGTTGAATTAACACACGGAGACTAGCAAGCAAGGGCAGGGTTAGAAAATGCAGTGAAAGAGCTGTCAGAGGTGTGTGGTTGTCAATCAGAGCTCGATAAAAGCCATTCCTGGCTTAACTTGGACTGTGTCAGAAAGGTACTGGATCGCTCCAGGCCTAGGCTGGAGACTGGAGGGTAGGATCAGAAACAAGCATGGGCACAGCCCGCTAGGGGACGCACCACTGGCATACGGTTCCACCCACACCCAGGTCACCATGGCTATTGGTCAGGTTAGGTCACACATCCAGGGCAAAGTCCTGTGTGGAAGTGGCCTTTGGCGGGATACCAAAAGGGTGTGAATAGGAAACTCATGGCTTGGCTCTGGACTTGATAGAGTAATTGCTCTACAAGGAGTTTCTTCCGGGTGGGGAAAAGGTCAAGTTAGGGGGATACTGAAAATGGTAAAGAACGTAGAAAAGATGGAACTCTTCTGTTTGGCATCTGGTTGAGGTCATTAATTAAAAAAAGATGGACACCTTCAGTGAAAAAACTGTGGGGAGGACATTCTAGAACAAAAACAGATTTTGGTTTCTCTTTTGGAACGTGGAAATTCGCTGAAGGAAAATGCAGTTCCCCCTTGGGATCCATGGAGGAATGGTAGCAGAAACCCTCTTAGACACCAGATCTTCAGCCCCTCCGCCCCTCACGGAGAAGGAGGTAGTGGTTGAGCATAATATTCACACTCCCTCCTGGATCCAATCATCTCTAGCCAATTACAATACCAAATGCAAAGTAAATGCCATGTAAACAGTTGTCCTTCTGTGTTGTTCAGAGAACAATGGCAAGAAAGAGAGTTCAGCTTCTCTAAGATCACGAATTATAGGCTCAATGCCCTTTATTTATGGCTAGAAACCAAATATGAGTGAGTACATCCCATGTTCCTCTTTTTGGGTATGGCTTACCTCACTCAGGATAGTGTTTTCTATTTCCATCCATTTGCCTGCAAACTTCAAGAAGTCCTTGTTTTTTATTGCTGAGTAGTACTCTAATATGTATATATTCCATACTTTCTTCATCCATTCTTCAATTGAAGGGCATCTAGGTTGTTTCCAGGTTCTGGCTATTACAAACAATGCTGCTATGAACATAGTAGAGCATATACTTTTGTTGTATGATAAGGCCTCTCTTGGATATATTCCCAAGAGTGGTATTGCTGGGTCCAGGGGTAGGTTGATCCCGAATTTCCTGAGAAACCTCCACACTGCTTTCCAAAATGGTTGTACAATCTTCATCAGGTGATGAAAGGAGACAGAGACAGAGACCCACATTGGAGCACCGGACTGAAATCTCAAGGTCCAAATCAGGAGCAGAAGGAGAGAGAGCACGAGCATGGAACTCAGGACCGCGAGGGGTGCACCCACACACTGAGACAATGGGGATGTTCTATCGGGAACTTACCAAGGCCAGCTGGCCTGGGTCTGAAAAAACCTGGGATAAAACTGGTCTCGCTGAACATAGCGGACAATGAGGACTACTGAGAACTCAAGAACAATGGCAATGGGTTTTTGATCCTACTGCACGTATTGGCTTTGTGGGAACCTAGGCAGTTTGGATGCTCACCTTACTAGACATGGATGGAAGTGGGTGGTCCTTGGACTTCCCACAGGGCAGGGAACCCTGATAGCTCTTTGGGCTTACGAGGGAGGGGGACTTGACTGGGGGAGGGGGAGGGAAATGGGAGGCGGCAGTGGGGAAGAGACAGAAATCTTTAATAAATAAATAAATAAATAAATAAATAAATAAATAAATAAAAAGAAAGAGAGTTCAGAACAGACTTGGCCACTCAGGGAGACTGTATCGCACACTTCAGCAGCAGTGTGGGTTTTTTTGATGAATATTTTCCGTCTATAATATTTGTAATATTCCATCTTGAATATTCCGATTCGGAGCCCATGGGTATGGAAGGCCAACTGCACTCACGTGCTTCCATTTTTAGGAATGTGTTTGGTCCCATCAGCGCTGTGAAGGCTAGAAAGTGCACAGGACTCTTTCCTCTGGTGAGGATGACTGCGGAGGGCATGTGGTCCTCTTCACGTGGCCAAGCGTGGTGCTACAGGAGGGATGCCTCCTTGGTCTAAGGCCAGAGCTCTGTTGACCTCATAGAGCTGTATCATCTTTCTGGTATCATTTTGTCCGGCTTCTTCCATCAGTCACATGCTTCTAGGATGGGGGGAGGGAGCAGCCAGCACCTGAGGAAAAGTCATTTTGTGTCACATAGCCATAAACACATCCAGGTTGCAGTGCTCAGAGGGTCTACCCCTATTAGACCCCCTCTGACATGTTACTGCCATTGCCTTGGGAGTCCAATGGGACACAGAAAATTAGGTGTATCATAGTGAGAGTGAGCCCCAGGTTGGTCCGTTTAAAGACGTGTTGCTACCCTCCGCCTCACGGAGAGGTGGCTTATTTACTAAGCTCAGAGTGCACTTCCTCAGTGTCCAAGTCACCCATCTTCCATATTTTCCTTTGTCTTTCTATAATGGGACATTCCAGAACTGTACCAAGCACCCCCGGCACTCATTACCCAGGGTCAGTGATTTCTCTGACCCGAGTCTGACAGCTGTGTTCACAGTGTGCCCTGGCATTCCCACAGAGCTACCTCTCTTTAGCAGGGGACTTCTGGATAGAAGCTGGTATCAGTGTTTTCCTTTCTCTGTGGTTCCCACTGCTTTGAGGTAAGCAAGGGATGAGGTTTTAAGTCTTTGCACATTGAGGATAAAATCAGTTCCTGAAATCTTACTCAGAATGAATGCCCATCAATGTCTCTAATGCAGATTCGTGACTCTCTGCCTTCGTGTTTCTGTTAATCTCTAGACTCCTCTAACCTCAGTCAGTTTCCCAAGGCCTTGGTTCTCCAGCCTGATCGTCATCACTGTGTTGCCTTCAGGCAGATCTAGGGACTAAGACAGATCTAGGGACTAAAGGAAAAATGTATTCGTTTGTTTTTATGTGGCCCTGGGGAACCCACCCGGGGCTTGCTCCTACTAGGCAAGCGCAGTGTCGCTGAATCGTGTCCTGAGTCCACATTTTCCTCTTAAGTTATTAGCTTGTTTTTAATCTGCCATTTAATAGAACTTAATTGATCAACTATAGTGCATGAGTCTCCAGGCCCAAGCAATGAGTTTCTCATCAACATGGACTGACGTCACTCTGTGTCTCAGAGTGCCCAAGGCAAGGCCTGCCTGGCACATTCTGAGTGCTTCTTAAAAGCTAAAGCCTTCTTCCAGTCCCAGATTTCAGCTCCTTTGTCTCTGTTCTTGTACTAAAAGCCTCCAACTTGGAGGTAAGAAGAGGGATTTGGAAGTGAATTTGCTGATAATTGACATTGACTTGGGCATGCCTGCCATTCTCTGGCTAGCACTGGGTCTCGTGGGAGCTTCCAGGCCAGGCCAGCCTGCTCATTCTCATGCCTTCTGCCCTGTGGTTCCCTTCTTCCTGACCAGCTGGTTCGCACCTCGCCTTCTGCTCGTTGAGACCCATTTCAGTCACCGTGCTCAGGACAGTGTGCTTTATCCTTTCAGCTCGGTTTTACGGCTTTTACCAATTTTTTCCAGTTTGAATGTTTATTGCCTATTTTCTTGTCTGGAACAGTGGCTCCAAGGAAGCAGAAATCATAATTTTGTTTTGAATTGGTCTGAAGGACTTGCATCAGGCTGGCAGCATATTATATATCAATAGATGTTGGTTGGATGAATAAATGTGTTCTCATGGTCACTAAGTGATAATTTCTGAAGTATTTTCCTCAAGACTTTTCTCCTTGAAAATTGCTTGTACACCTTGCTTAAAGGCATGACCCATAGAGTCAGCCAGACTCAGAATACTGCTTTAACTACTTGCTAGTTAGGCATCCTCAGGCATGATGACTTCCCAGAGCATTTAGATGCTGCAACATGAAATGATGTGGCTCTGGTTGAGTTGTGTGCTCTTAAAGGATGTCAATGTCCTTAGGCCTATACAGGATCTCATTTAAAAACAGGTGTTTTTCAGGATGGTCGGGTGAGGAGAGATCATACGGTCAGTGTCGTCCTTTCACAAAGGAGAAAGTTTAGATCCAAAGGCAGACGTGAACAGAGGGAAGGTGGTGGAAAGACACATGGGGCATCTTACCTGCCAATCAAAAAAAAAACATCTGGGCCAAAGGGAAAAGAGGCCTGAAACAGATTTTCTCTCTCACAGCTTCCAGAAGGATCCCTGAGGATGCTTGATTTGGGCCTCTAGGCTGTAAGAGAGCATGTTTAAGTCACCCCTTCTACAACCAGTGGAATCAAATGGCGATTCAACATATTTCTGTTTAGTTTTGTGGGATATTATTTCATGAAATTATCTCAAATACTGTGTATGTACGGTGCTTAAAATAATGTTTGCCTCCACTAAAGATGACTGCTGATTTTATTAAGTAGGTCCTGAGTCTGTTAATCTCTGGAAAATGAATAAAACACCCCTCCTCCAGCTGTTAGAACTTAATTAAGAGAACGTACACAATTCGGTGCCTGGGAAATGCCAGTAGGTTAGTAAGTGACAGTCACAGATGCCTTCACTGCCCTGCAGAATACCCCATGATCTTCCAGGACGCTTTTGCTGTTGCCACAGTTGTTTGTCTTCTTCAAAGCTTCAACATTTCACTGTTGCCCTTTGCTTTTCTCCTGGGATTTATTGAAGACCTATCATGTGCTAAGCAACATCTGATTTTGTCCTCTGGAAATTTCAGTAAGAATTCTGTTCCTTTTTTCTAAGGGCCCCTTTGTTCAATCCTCTTTAAAAAGTTAACTTAGGGGGCTGTTGAGATGTCACAGATGTTAAGATCACCGGCTGCTCTTCCAGAGAGCCTGAGTTCAATTCCCAGTAGCCACATGGTGGCTCACAGCCATGTGTAGTTGAATCTAATATCCTCTTCTGCCAGGCAGGCATACATGCAGATAGAGTGCTCATATACATAAAATAAATAAATAAATCTTTAAAAAATAGTGTGAGTATGGCTTGAGGGAAGGCGCGGACAGGTGTGGAGGTTTGAAGACAACCTCGGGTGTTGTTTTCTATTCCTCTTGTTTACAGGCAGGGGCTCTGTATATACCAGGTACCTATACACCACTGTGTATACTAGGTCAGCAGATCATCTAAACATTGTTACTGTTTCCAAGCATGACTCCTACAGTTTCTCCCTCTAGCAAACTGGCTTTGATACCCTTTGTTCTTCATGGGTAAGGGCATCTATTCAAATACTGGATACTGGTCTTTAAGAACCAGTGTGCTGCCGAGGACCATATTGGGGTCTGTGGTCCTACTGAACCTGGGGTTTGTGTTGATGTCTGTGCTGCCACAGACAGTCATTGGGATGCCTGTGGCCTGTGCTGCCACCTAAAGCCATGTTGGTGTCCCTGGGCAGTGCTGCATCTGGGGACCATGTTGATGTGAGTTGTCTGTATTGTCACCTGGAGCTATGGTGATGTCTGAGTCTGAGCTGCTGCCAAGGGCCATGTCTGGTACCAGAGTCCTGATGCAGCTGGGTCTGTATTGATGTCTGTTACCCGTGTTACCACAGAAGGCCAAGTGGCTGTCTGTGGCCTGCTCCATCACACGAAGTCATATTGGTTTCTGTAGGACGTGCTGTCTCTGGGGTGTTGCCACCAAGGGCAATGCTGATGCCTGTGGTCTGTGCTGCAGGCTGAAGTCCTGTTGATGTCGGTGGTCCCTGCTGCCTCTGAGGGCCTTGTCTGGATCCGTGACCCTACTGTAGCCATGGACCATTTTCGCGGTCTGTGCTGTAGGCAGAAACCATGTGGAAGCCTTGTGATCCATGCTTCTGCTGACTGTAGAGCAAGGAAGCCACTTTGGCAGTGATAGCAATAACTGCAGACGCACAGTTGAGAAACAGGGACATGGAAACATCCGTGACAACTCCCACCTCCCATCCCCCCCCCCGCCATAAAGTAACAGCCTAAATAGGAAGCCATCAAAGAGAACTCTGAAAATCTGTGATAGGATGCTGAAGCATAGCTCTCCACAGAGATGTCTTCCAGTGGGGGGATGGGAGGGGAAGGACTCAGCTCTTCTTAAGAGGCAGGCCACTGCGATTTTGTCCACACTCCAGTGAATATATAGATAACCCAAACTGGACTTTTTTTTTTCTTTTGTTAGTGGGAGAGGTCATAAGTGTGGGAAGAGCACACATGGAAGGACTGGGAAGTAAATGTGAGTAAGGTCTATGATGTAAAATGCCCAAAGAATCTATAAAGATACTATGTTGTCATAAGCACTAAAAGAACCAGCTTGCTTTAAGAACTTAGTTGTTTTCAGTTGCTATGATAAACACCACAGCAAAAAGAAACTTGGGGAAGAAAGGGTTTATTTATCTCACACTCCCAGGGAAACAGTTCATCACTGAGTGAAGTCAAAACAAGGACTGAAGGCAGAAACCTTGAGGCAGGAATTGAAGAAGCCCGGAGGAATGCTGCCTATGGGCTTGCTCACCCTTACCTGCTCAGTTTGCTTTCTTATATACCTGGGCCACTGGCCCAAACATGACACCACCCACAGTGCTCTGGCTCCTTCCATTTCAGTTATCAATCAGGTAAATGCACTACATACTTGCCTACGGGTCAATCTGACGGATGCGTTTTCTCAACTCAAATTCCCTCTTCTTAGATGACTCCTGCTTGTGTCAAACTGACAAAAACCCAGCTGACGCGCCCTTCATGCTTTCGCTGTGCGGCTTAACATGCTGAGGTCCTGGCTTCCATCTGTGGTTCCACAGAAGAAAACTGGAAACAGCTATCATCCTTGCTAGTTAAAAAGAAGAAAAAATCATTCTGTGTTCTTGGTAGCCAAAGGGAGCTCATTGGAGTCTAACCCTTCCGCTCTGTCCCTTTGCCTCCAGCAGCTGCTTCAAACACTGAGTGAGAGATTGTCCTGAATGTGGCTGTTGTGGGAGAGACTAAGATGGAAGCAGGATCTGGACCTTTGGTGTGTACATGCAAGAGTTCCGCCCCAGCCAAGAAACGGCTGCTATAATCCCCTGCCCACGTTAGAATCTCTTGAAGGTTTGTTTAGCAGTAACCATGGGGTTCAATTTCTCTGCGCATAGTCTAATTTTAAAATTCAGTTCTATAATGTCTTAAACTTTGCTATTTGTCTCCCTAGAGATAAGAAGTCCCATTAGGGCACCTACGTTATAATTTTCAAGGAATTAAGAAACATGACTCCCGTGCAAATACCATGCATATGAGAGCATTTGCTGCACTTGTGGATTAATGCAGCAGCCACCAGGAGGCTGTAACTGGGCTGCTTTAAAGGATGCTTTGAGGAATGACATTTCTATGGGCAATTGGGAATGAAGTGAATATTTTTTTTAATAGATGAAAAGTTTGTCAACTTTTGGCTGTCAAGGGGGAGCACTAATTAGGAAGTCTTTAAAGGAAGGGGAGGCACATAGCTTAGCACAGGTGAGAATTTTGCTTTGGGTTGTTGAGTTCCTGGCTGAACCCTGGGTGCATGATGGCCACTGCCTGCTTTAGGATTGATAGTGATGGACTCGCTCCTACTTCATGTAGCTGTTTCTCAGGTGGAACTGCTTCCTTGCACCTTGTAACTCTGGCTTTCTGATGATCTCCTTGTCTCCATGGGTTATTAAAGATAAATTAATTGGTTGTTAGAGATGAATGCCCCATTTGATAGAGCGCACATTGCTACTATTTGAGATGAGAACTGTCTCGAAGGACCAGGAATCTGAAACAGTTACAGACTGGAAGGTAGGCGGTCAAGCCCAAAACACAACACCTCACACTCACTCCTGTTAAACCACTGACTGAGCTTTCCCCATCACCCTCCCCTCCATGTTAAGTTGGGACCCTGCTGTCTTCCCCTTGCTCAGTCTGGCTCCTCCATGTGCTTTATTTTCACTGTGTGGAAGCGCTCTCTCTCTCTCTCTCTCTCTCTCTCTCTCTCTCTCTCTCTCTCGTTCTCTCTGCCCTCAAGTTAGACTGTGGACTGGGCCTGGCCAATCAGGCACAGATCACACCTGATAAACAAGAGAAATTTTTTTATTACCGTTTGGTTATCAAATGCCAGTAATGTTATTCTTGGCAGCCCAGCCCAGCAGGTAGAGAAAAGCAAGAGGATCAGGAAACCCGGGCAGGAAAATACTTACAGGGAAATGTTGGCTTGCTTGAAGCTATTCACCTCCCCCCTTTTCTTTTTGTCTTTTTTCTTCTCTTCTCACTTCCTTCTTCCTCACTCCTTGGTTACATGCTACATACATTCTAATCTTAAGGGCAGTGTTAAGATGCAAAATTCTATTATCTAAACACATGATGTCATGTGTTTGAGTCACAGAAAAACATTATTTTAATTATTGAAAGTGTTCATTGCTATAATCAATCACAAATGTCCCTAGCAGTTCCACTCTGCCTAGGCTCTATGCCCTCTGGCTTCACTTCTCTGAGGGACATGCCTTCTATGGTCCTGTCCCAGGACTGCTTCCAAAGCTGGATGACCAGGTAGTCCTTTATCCCCAGGGCAGGCTCAAAATAGTTGATCCAGGCACTTCAGAATCAACGGCCCTCTTAAATCTCAAGTAAATGGAAAAAGTAAGCTCCAGGGTGCAGGGAGCAAAGGGCCCGGGGCTGAGCTACTCCAGCCTCTGCTAGACCCCTTTGCTCAGCTTCACCATAGAGATCACTGTCTTCGAAGACCCCTAAAGCAGCACTGCCCAGGGAATGTGAAAAGTGACAATTGTTCCTTTCAGAACACCTTCATTCATGGTAGAAATGGGCAGGTTAATTAGAGATTATTCACAAACATATTTTACTTTAGTGACTGCAAAAAAAAATTACTTAAAACCACAAGAAGGTTTTTGTTTAGTGTTTGTTTCAAGACAAAGTTTCTCTATGTTACCCTGACCGTCCTGGAACTCACTCTGTAGATTATGCTGACCTCGAATGCAGATATCTGCCTGCCTCTGCCTCCTAAGTGTTGGAGATTGAAGACGTGTGCCACCACCACCAGGTTAAGAAGTATCTTTTCAAGGAAAGGACTACGGAATATTGATCTTTGTGTATTCTGGCAACGGCTTTGGTAGCCCATGCTGGCCTTAACTGCCCCAGCCCTTGCAGTGCTGGGGTTATGCCTATGTTTCACTATTTCTGCAAGCCTCCTCCTTCTCTTTTCATGTGGTACTAGAACCTGAGCCTCAGACTTGCTAAGCACGTGCCCCTCTACTGAGCTATAATGCCCCTGACCCAATGCTTCATTTCTAAAGCCATACAACCCTTGTCACATTTAAAACCTATTTTAGTTTGTATTGTGTGTATCAGTATGTATGTGCACCTAAGTGCAGCTGCCAGAGGAGACCAGAAGGTGACATTACAGGAGACCCAGAGCTGGGGTTACAGGCAGTTGTGAGCCATTCAAATGGTACTAGGAACAAAATTAGTATCCTCTGCCAGAGCAGTAGGAGGATGCAACTGCTGAGCTGTTGTTCTGCTTAAGGCTATTCAGGATACATCTTACTGTTGCGTTTTGTGCTTATTCATTTGCTGAGGCTGATTGTATACACTGGTTCAGGCAGAATAGGTGTTTGAGTCGAATATGAAAATGCAAGGAACTGTTGAAGCATTAAGTGTCCTAGGCAATGTGAAGGCAGATGGTTATTTGGCCATTTCCTCTGACTTGACACAGCCCTTCCTACAGGGAGGAGGGTAAGCCTCAGTAAAGCTCAGAAAGTTAAAGGCTCCTAAGGCCCCACAGCGGCAGTCATTACACAATTGCTCCAGTCTCTAGCGGAGCTGCGTGCAAGCAGTGCAACGAGCTCCAGCAATGGAGTTCTCTCTCATGAGCTGCACCCATGCTAGGATGGGCTTTCCTGTTGCTGTAGCTACCGTTGAGTTCTCCATACCCCTTTCTTTAAGGAACCCCTCACTTGCATCCCTATAATCCCCCAAGATAGATTTAGGAAGAAATGATTCTTTGGTTTATTCTCAATGAATGCCATTTGGAGTGAACAGGAATTTGCTCACATCTCCTCAGGAGAGTCACACAGCAATGGTCACCCATTTCATTTCAATGTCAGAGACACTATCAGCTATTTTCTAGGTGCTGGAGGATAGACCTGGTTCAGATTTGGGGCTTCACTCACTCAAGTTATTAAACCTACATTATTATCATTAATCATTAATAGGGTATCAGAACACTCGAGCAGCTGAGATATAAAATTCATTCAGAGCACATGGTCTGGAGCCTCATCATACCACTGTTCTTGCTTTGTGGATGTTACTGGGCTTGAAAGTATGTCACCCCTGTGACTTTCTGCAGACATGGGAACTGAGATTCAGAGGGATGAGGCCACCAGTGTCTTATGCTGCTAAAATAGGCAGGCAGCTAGGGCCAAATAGCTGCTCTCTGGAGAGAGAACTGCCTCCCATAACCCCAGCCTTAGTGGAATGTCTGCTTCTGAGCAGAAAAGCTGGGGAGGGGGAGGCTGAGAGCATCAAAGACCAAAAAGGAGGTAACTGGCAGTGTTAACACCTTTGGTACTTCAACATTGCGGACCACAGCTGTGAGGGATTTTTCAGGGATCTTTCTGAACTCCCAGTTCTAGACTTGGAAATATGCACACTCAAAGTCAATTTCAACTTTAAGATTTCCCCTCCCCCTTTCCCATCCTCAGTTGATGCTAGATTTTGAGGTGAAAGGATTACTAAATGAAGGTCCATTTGTGGGTGCCAGAGATTGACTGGTTGTTTTTGCAGAGGACCCGAATTTAATTCCTTGCCCCCACATGGTGACTCATGACCCTTTGTAACTACGGTTCCAGGGGACCCAGCGCCTTCTTTTGCTTTCCATGACCACGTGGCACACATACATACATGCAGGCAAGACATTGACCCATATAAAATACATTTTTTAGAAAAGTTCATTTGTCCATAACTATACTACTTTCATCCCACCCCCACTTATTCGTCTATGAGGCTGTTATTCTAATCCCCGTCCACATTTCAGAAGCATCTTTTGGTGGTAGAGCTATCCCAATAGTGCTATTCTTCCTACTCCCCCATCCACCATTGGTTGAATCCAGGAATGTGAGTCGATAAAGAGTAGTCTTCATTCCTGATAGTACAGAGGTAACATCCCAGCCCCATAATTTTTCTTTAGTTTAGTTTTTAATGAAATGCACTGGGCGCCAGTAACCAAAGAGACCAGGGAAAAAAGCGTAGAGGAGAGAGATTTTAGGAGCTAGCCTCCTTTCCAGGAGCCACTTAGGATTAGGTGATAGAGAAAGGTGTTCTGGGGCTGAGCAGGAATTTCAGCAGGAATTACACGCTGTCCGGTGGATGGCCCCAGGGCATTGTGGCCTAGCTGCTCAGAAGGTCCAATCAGAGAGCGCTTAGAGCCTTAGGCTTAGTGCTCTTTAAGTTTCTGAGCCGGGTAGAGACCCGGCACCTGGCCTTGAGCTCTGCCACGGGTGAGTCCCTTTCTGAAAGAGTCGGTGTATCCCTTAGTTCCAACCCTAGATGTTCGCCGGGGGACCCAGGAGGACGCAACAGGTTCTCAGAGTTCTGGGTCCGGTAATCCTGTTTCTAGCGCCCCTAGGCAACCCGGGGCGGGGCAGAGGGGCGGGCTCTCACTCAGCAACCAGGGTTGTGTCCGGAGACTGGATTTAAATAATTCATGAACCAGGCGGTGGGAGCTATCCGGGAGGCGTGGGGCTGGAGAGCGCCGAGACCCGAGCGGGAGCTGGAGCGGAGCGGTGAGTAGTTTCGAGTGCGGACCGGGCTGAGCGCACCCTCTTCTACAACACCCAGGGCAGGGAATGGGAAGTGGAGGAGGTCGTCCAGCGCCTCCTACCTCCTCCACAGCAGGTGGCGGGAGCCTCGGTTGCATTCCCAGAGCTGGAGGGGCTGCAAGGTGGTTTGGATCCCGGCTACCGGGCGATCCCGGGATCTGAAGGGCCAGCTAGAGCGTGCAAACTTTTTCCCGTGGTGGTGACCGGCTCCGCGCGATATTGCTTTGCTCGGGTGCTTCTTTCATCCTATGGAAGGGGTGGAGGTCCCTGGGTTCCGGAGACGTGAGCAGGCGGCGGCGAGACTCCCAGGCCCGCCGGCTATCAGAAAGGGCGGCGAGAGCAGAAGAGGATTGAGTCTCAAGACTCAGCCCTCAGTCCTCGTCTTGAGAATTCTGCTGCTGTAAGGAGAGCCCCGGGAAAGGCCCGGGGGACGCGGGACTCCCAGCCACCGTCTGCTACCTATGTGCAACGCACAGTACTACTGGCCCGAGTGGGAGGGCGACGGGGGTGCAAGAGCAAACCGCCTCCCCGCGGCCGTTGCAGAGCGCTCGCACCCGGGGCTAGAAGCCCTGGCTTCAACCAACCCTCCGGGTCGCTCAGAGCCGACACTTTCGGCTTTCCTGGGGATGGAGACCAGGGGCGCTTCGGGTACACCTTGACGGAATGCGGGGTCCGGGGACAACAAAGAGGAGTGTGGACAGACCAGAGCTTCGTGGCTACTGGAAGATCGGGACTCGGGTTGAGTTTCCGAGAACGGGTCGGAGAGGGCCTGTGAGGAGCTCGGCTTCAGTCCTCAAATCCTGTCCAACAGGGACTCGGAGGGGAAACGCCGCGGTGGCGCTCGGGACGGCGGGTCTCAGGGACGACCCCCTCCCCCAGGGCGACAGCGGATTCCTGGAGGCTCCCAGCTTCGCGCGCCACCTCGCAGCCGGTTCTTTTGTGTTCAGCAGTCCAGGAGAGGCCCCTGCGAAGCCGGGAATGAGGGAGGGAGGGAGGGAGGGCACCGATCGGGTGGCAGCTTGGAGGAAAGGTGCCCGCGTTTCCTGCAGTTCCTCCTTGATCCGGGAGCCCACTCTGTTGCTCTCTTGTTCAGTTGTGCACTTTTCGAGAAAGCTTTGCTCGATGTCTTGTGGGAGGTTGCTGGTCTTTGTTAAGCGAGTGAAAGATTGAGGTCCTGCAGGCCCCTCCACCCCGACTCAGCAGAGACCCAAACAACTTGAACAATGAGTTGCATTGAACCATAAGAAAAACTTTTTTCTTTTGATTGGCCAATTGAATATTGGCAAATTCATACGGTTCAGCTTGAGTGACTACTTACTTTTCTCATTCATTTGTGAATTTACCTCTTTGAATCACCACGGAGCTGACATCTGCATGCATGAGCCTAGGAGTCACGGTTGCTAGCCGTTAAAGTTTATGGACAGCACACGTTGTGCTAACTTCTTTACCTGTAAGCATGTTAATCTGCCCACCCCACGCAGAAGCCCGCTTCACATCAGAGAACGTAAGCAACTGTCATTCTCGCAGGATTAGCGAGTGGGACCAGAGAGACCTTGCCCAATTTGAAAACTTGGCATTTATTTGCTATTTATCAGAGCTCTTTAGTTTTTTCTTTTAAGTGTTCCATAAAAATTTTTATGAACTTCCTTATGATTTCTATATTGAAGTATTTCTCTGTGTTCTAGTTCAGTGAAGTAAACAAACACACCACAGGACAAAACACATCAAACACACTAGGAATCAAAGAAATGACTCAATGGTTGGGAACACTGGCTGCTCCTCTACAGGGCCCGGGGTTCAATTCCCAGCACCTACATGGCAGCTCACAACTGTCTGTAACTCCAGTTTCAGGAGAGCCATGGCAACAGATATGCACGAGGTGCACATACATCTGCACGAAGGCAAAACACCCATATAAAAGAAATAAATCTTAAAAAAAAACAATATTTTACATGTTGTTGATTTTGTTTATAATTTGAGGGAAATAGCTTTTGTCAATTGTCAAGAACCACCTGCTGGTTTTTAAGAACCAGGAAGCTTTGTTACAAACAATACAAACTAGTCCAGCATGTGTGTAACAGACAGATGTTCTTGGGGGACAGCGGCTTAGAGGAAGTGGCAGGAGGGTTGGATAGTCAGTTTTAGTGACACAGGATGGGTGACAGGCCTCCTGGTTGGTGATGGGCTTGGCAGATCTTGGATATGGCTGCTGTTCTGCCACCAGCAATCCTAGAATGAATTCAGCTAGAATCCATTCAGCTTCAGTGTCTGTCCCAGGCTCAGGCCCAAGAGAAAGCATCTCACCGACCTAGATGGCTCACCCCAGGACCCATCTGGGCACCCCAGGTGGCCTCACAATGAGAGGTAGGGCTGCTCCCCAGAGAACTCATAAAGGTGGGCTCAGAAGTCAAGTAGCCCCTCACCCCCAAAGCAGTGCCCCTGAAGACAAACATTTACATCTACCACGGAGATCCTTGTAGAAAAGTGAGCACTTCCTTCCCATCAAAAGAAAATGGCGTGAAGCTAGTGGTCACCCCGTTTGCACATGCAGAAATGGAGCTATCCAGACTTCAGACTCAGGATCATGGGAGGTACGTGCTTAGCACTGACTGTAGTAGACTCAGATTCCAAAGCTTACAATGGTGAGGCTCATTGGTGGATCAATAGGCCTGCTGATTTTAAAGCAGCCTTAAGCGATCATAGTGATCATAAGAAGTCCCTAGAGGTAGGCTAGTATCTGTCCTCCCTAAGGGTGTAAGATTGCCAACAGGTAGGTGCCTGGCTCAGCTGTAGAAGCAAAGATGATGACCTTGCGGCAGCCTCATTCACATCTTATTTCGGCCATCCTTTACTGGGTATCTCCTCTGGACCAGGCCCTGGGGTACCTGGAGGAGTCAGTATCCCCTGCATGTCACACTTCATCTGGTGCAGATCAGGTCAAAACCACGGGTACAAGGTGTTTACACCTTGGTCTGTTGTCCTGAAGCTGCATCCAGAAAGCCTGCATGTATTGTCCTGGGAAAGAGGCAGGAATGAGGAAGGCAGGCAGGCATTCTAAAAATAGTGTTGGTTTCAACCTTTTGCTACCTTCAGGGATGTTGGTTAAAATGCAAATTACGGCTGGCAAGATGGCTTAGTAGGGCAAAACCAAACAAAATAAACAGCTGTCAAAGCTACGAGTTCAGTCTCAGAGCCCTTAGTAGAAGGAGAAAACCAACCCCAGAAACTCCTGAAAGTTGTTCTCTGACTTAAGAGCCACTGTGTATATCACCTTGCTCCCACAATAAAAAAATATTAAATGCAGATTTAAAAGCTCCATCTCAGCAGTTGGGTTTGGCCATCAGTATTTTAAGTCACACCCCCTTTTTTTTAAAAAATAAAAATTATTTTATGTGTGGGAATGTTTTGCCTGCATGTCAGTATGCATATCAGGTTCATGCCTACTTCCTGTGGAGTCCAGAAGATATAGGACCACCTGGAACTGGAGTTTTGAATGGTTGTGCACCACCTTGTGGGTGCTGGGAGCTGAACCGAGGTCCTCTGCAAGGCCAACGAGTCAACAAGTACTTTTAACTGCTCAGTTATCTCTCCAGCCTCAAAGCCTACTTTACAGAGACACAGGATATTCTGTGCCCTTGGAGCCGGTCTCAGCAGTGACTCTTGGCACCTGAATGGGTCCTAAAAGCTCGCTCGCTTTCTTTCTTTCTTTCTTTCTTTCTTTCTTTCTTTCTTTCTTTCTT
>JABTXL010006079.1:4698512-4718395 GCA_025134845.1 Neodon shergylaensis | reverse complement strand
TTCTTTCTTTCTTTCTTTCTTTCTTTCTTTCTTTCTTTCTTTCTTTCCTTCCTTCCTTCCTTCCTTCCTTCCTTCCTTCCTTCCTTCCTTCCTTCTTTCTCTTTCTTTCTCTCCCTTCTTTCCCTCCCTCCCTCCTCCCTCTTCTCCCTCCCTCCCTTCCTCCCTACTTTCCTTTCTTTCTTTTTTGGTTTTGTGAAACAGGGTTTCTCTGTGTAGCCCTGCATGTCCTGAAACTCACTCTGTAGACCAAGCTAGTCTCAAACTCAGGGTTCTGCCTCCACCTGGGGTTTTCATGTCCACTAACATTGAGGAGAAAAATCTTTTTTTACTATCTTTTTTGCAACTGCCTGTTTTGTAACTCTTGAGACTTTGATATTTTCTTAAATTTTAATACTGAAGAGGGATCTACACTTTTTGCAGGGGGATATGAAGAGATGTGTGCATTGAATCTCATTTGGCTTCTGAAGGCACCTCCATCTCTGCCTTAGTGAGCGGAGGTATTTTCTTTCCTTTGGGATTTCCTCTGTTCATTTCCACAGAGGGAGCTCAGAAGCTTGTTTATTCATAGATCTCGGGGAGATTCTATCTGTGGCTTCGTCTCATTACCAGGAAGTGTGCCTTTCTCAGCACCTGAGCCTTTAATCCATCCAGCTCTGAGAACCTTCAGCAAAGAACAAGCTGAGACATGTTGGGGGCGGGGGGGGGGGTTGAAGAAACCCTTAGGAACCATCACCAGGATCACAGGGCACAGTGTGGCTATGGTGGAGCTTGATCCCAGGAGACACCTGGAGACCCAAGCAGTCGGTAGTTTGCCAGAGGAAGACTTCAGAGGCATTCTGTTGTAGCTTTGGACAGAAGTGATTGGAGCAGGATGTGCGGTAGAAAAGAAGGTGAAATCTGAAGGGATTATAGATACATGCATACAGGATATATAGGAATTCGCATTCCTCATAGATAGGAGTTTGCATCTTCATTCAAACTGCTCAAGAAATCCTACCTCTTGTCTGGGTTTTAAAGTGCACTTGTTTTAAACTTTGATAGTAAATTCTATTCTGTGTTTTGTGCTGGCACCTCTCAGCAGGATCTGATTTAGAATATAGGCAGTTCTTGATTGTCCCCATGTCCCCCTCCCAGTGTGAATTTTAGAGCAACTTTATGCTTACCCTGAAAGTGTCTATCTAGCACAAAAATAAAAGCCTGTCTCTAGATCAAGGCCCTTCAACTTCTTTTACCTGAGGACTTTTTTTTTTCAGGACAGGGTTTCTTTATGTAGCCTTGACTGTCCTGGAACTTGCTCTGTAACCAGGCTGGCCTAGAACTCACAGAGATCCACCTGCCTTTGTCTCCCAAGTGCTGGGACTAAAGGTGTGCACCATCACTGCCCAGCACCCAAGAACTTCTTAATGCAAATCTGGAAATATAGGCATACAAATGAAACATTTACTGATAATAGATGATAAATAATTTTATTTTAAAACTATTTTAGCATTATATAATTTTTATCATTTTCTTAAAGGAAACTTACATGCCGATAAGGTGAACGTGCTTGTTTCTTTAACACAGGACAACTCAAACATACACTAATTTGAGACATGCCGAGAAATGACGGCAGGAAAATATTAAAGTTCCTTGTTTCTTGTAATCAAACCATTATGTCTCTATGCATGCAATACTTTTTGTATGTTGGTAAAAACACTGCACTCTGTAAGGTGCAGCAGTCTGGAATCTGCACTAAGGCATTTCTGGCCATGTTCACTCGTGTTGCATGGCACGAGGACATGCACACTGCAAAGCATATGAACTGTATGTTCAGAACTAAGACTACAGTGAAGTCCCACACAGCACTGATGAGCTGTGCAACCTACTTCTTGGTTGCTTGCTGATTTATTTATCCTTATGAGATGGTGTGGAAGTCAGAAGTCAGGTTTTTTCTTTTTTCTTTTTCTTTTCTTTCTTTCTTTCTTTTTTTTTTTTTGCTTTTCAAGACCGGTAGCACTGGCTGTCCTGGAACCAGATCTGTAGACCAGGCTGACCTCAAACTCACAGACATCTGCTTGCCTCTGCCTCCTGAGTGCTGGGATCAAAAGCATGCACCACTACCATCTGACTTGGGTTCTTTATTTCTTACATTTACCTGCTGAGTAGAGATGCCTTCTGGCAGAATGGAAAGAACCCGAACCCGTGTTGCTCTCCATCATTGCTGTGTCCCTTTCCCTTCCCAGATGTGGCGCCCATCATTAGGATTCCTGTTTCTCATCATCTCTTCAAAAGTGGACAGGAAGCCTCCTTTGGCCCTGCCTCTCACTTCCTTGGTGCCTAGTCATTGGAGACTGTGACTTGGAATGGAGGTCTCATAGGATGACCTGTGGAGATATCTTGTTTATGCTCTAACAAATAAACCTTGCTTGGTGATCAGAGTGCAGAGCTCCACTAGTTAGCCACAGAGGCCAGGTAGTGGTGCTTCACACCTTTAATAATCCCTGCTCTCTGGGGACAGAGGCAGCCGGATCTCTGTGAGTCCAAGGCCATCCTGGGCTACATGAGATTGAATCTGTCTAAAAGAGAAACAGCTCTCACAAAGATGAGCCCAGCACTTGGGGTCACATACCTTTAATTCCAGCTCTAGGGAGATGGAGACAAGAGTGATATGGCTGGGCGGAGAGGGAACTATAAGGCAGGAGGAGACAGGAACACTGGGCAGTCTGAGGATTCAATCTGAGATGCAGCCTGGGGGTTTGTAGGGACAGGACCGCCCCTTTGATCCGAGCACTGGTAGAGGCAAGAACTCTAGTGGCTGCCACCCTGCTTCTTTGATCCTTCAGCTTTCACCTCCCAATAGCTGACTCGAGTTTTTACTATTAAGACCAATTAGACCTGGTGGGCTTATCAGAAAAGTAGATTTCAATTTCTGTTTGTCTATGATCTTGAGGCCATGCCTTTCAGGTTTGGGTTAGGCGCAGTGATGGATGCCTGGAATTTGATCTGTTAGCAAACAAGCAGAGCGTAAGTTATGTAAGCTGCATCTTCAGAGCAAAGAGGGTGGTAGAAACTTAGACATGGTAAGCACCGTTTACAGTTGGGGGCCTCTGTGGCACCGGCGGGAGCTTGGGAGGGTGGGTGAGCCTGGAGCATCAGAGCCTTCTGGTCCTACTGTGCCTTCATGGTGCAGGTTACTAAAGTTTCTTCTGCATGAGTTCCCTCATCTAGAAGGTGGGATTATGCCTTAGGAACATGTAGGATAGCACCTGGAACACAACAAGAGCTCTGTGAGCGTCCACTTCCAAGATCAAACGGCTTCCTGAACCCTGCCTGGTGTTCCCAACCCTGGAAAGGACTGTGTTCTGAATCAGTCCATTCCCCAGCTTCCTGATAGTCCCTACCTACAGCTCTGGAGCAGCTGTGTGTTTGGCTTCCAAGCACCCCAATTAGTCCTAACTGTTTAACTCTAAGTCACGTCACATCCTCTGGGTGGGCTCCTGGCTCAGGCAAGGCCGTCTCTAAGTAACCAATGTTCTTTCTCTCCCTGCCAGGCATGGTCCTTTGAGTGAATGACCTCCTTGGAGACAATTCCTCTGCTCCTCTTGCTACCATCCAGGAGGCAGAAGATTCCACAGGTCCAGAAAAGGTCCATTACCCCCAACCTTCCAGAAACTACCTCATGCTTGGGAAATTAGGATGACCATGGCTCTTGTATTTGGTGTCCTGCTGCTACTGGGGCTGTGTGGAAATATTGCTTCAGGAGTTCAGCCTGTGTCCACAAGCACTCCTGGGGCTTTGGATTATGAATTGCCTACCTCAGAGTATGAGACCCCAGACACATTCAATGCCGGGACCGTTGGCCCTCTCTACCGAATGGTACACATCTTCCTCCAGGTGGTCCAGCCGAATGATTTCCCCCAAGGTAAGTGTCGACCATGGGGAAGACGGATTTGTCTCTCTTGGTTTTTGAATGACCACACCACTCACATAGAAAATATTCAGCACTGTACAGTATGAGGTTCAAAAGCATTGGCCATACAGGAGCAGAAAATATTTGTATAGAATTTAAAAAGATGTATATCTGGTTAAGTTAGGTGAGAAACAAAATAGAATCTTTCTGCTTGGTTGTTTGTTTCATTTTATCTTGCTTTATTTTGCCTTGAGCAATGCATTGTTCCAAAGCACACACATACCCAAAGTGAAAATTAGGGTAAAAATGCAAGTTCTTTGTTGTGGAATGAGAGATTGAGAATTACCTGGCAGCTGTTGCTTGCATCACTTAAAGATTTAACTCTTCCCTGCCACCTCCAACTGCAGTCTTCGGGCAAGGGCAGACCCATCTAGACCTGATTTCTGACTGAGGATTTCAGTACTAGGAGTTTAGTGTGGAGGTGTGGGGGTGTTGGTCACTTCAGAGGGCACAGCTTTGTGGTCACAGATGTTCTCTATACACAGAACTGATGTTTCTTTGGCCTTCTTGTAATTCTTTCAGCTGGAAGCCCCCTGGTGTGTGTGTGTGTGTGTGTGTATGATCCCAGGGACAACACCATTAAGAGGACAATGTTCTGCCTTGTTGGTGAATTTAGTTTAGGTTTCACCTCACCTCTGCTAAGCTTGACAGAAATTTGAGCACGGTCATTGGTTGTAAAACTTATGGCAGTCCAAAAGATGAAAGTAGAAGACAATACAATGAGGAGAGTGTAGATGGTCTTGGCTAGTGTTTTAAGAGGTGTGTGTGTGTGTGTGTGTGTGTGTGTATGTGTGTGTGAGAGAGAGAGAAAGAGAGAGAGAGGAGCCTTATCACCTGCTCACATTATGGGGCTGTGTTCGTTATGCTGTTTTTATTTTTAATAATTCATTTGTTTTTATTTTATGTGCATAGATGTGTGTGAGGGTGTCAGATTCCCCAGAACTGGAGTTACAGATAGTAGTGAGGCACCATGTAGGTGCTGCGAATTGAACCTGGGTTCTCGGGAGGAGCAGCCAGTGCACTTAACCACTGAGCCATCTCTCCAGCCCAGACTGGTTAAGTTTTAAATGCCAGCTTGCCAGTCTGGAGAATGAGGAATCGCCTAGATCAGGTTGGCATGCTGGTATGAGCATGTCTGTGGGATTGTGTCTTGCCTGCCTAACTGAGGTGGGATGGAAGACCCACACCTAATGTGGACAGTATTGTTTCATGAGCCGGGCCCTTGTACACAAATGAAGAAAGCTAGCCAAGGAAGCAGGAGCAGTGAGCAGGCAGGTGGCTTGGGCGCATTCGTTATCTTTCCTCTTGACTGTGGATGTGATGTGATTGGCTGCTTGTGATCCTGCCTCAACTTCCCTGAAATGCTAGAGTTGTGAACCAAATGAACCCTTTCTTCTCCATGTTGCTTTTCTTTTTTTTGTTTTCGCTTTTTCGAGACAGGATTTCTCAGTGGCTTTGGAGCCTGTCCTGGAACTCGCTCTGGTAGACCAGGCTCGCCTCGAACTCACTGCATGTTGCTTTTTGTCAGGATATTTTTTTAATCATAGATTGAATGAGAACAGGGCTGTTTATAGTTTCATTAAATTCATGTTCATTGGCATTGTGTTTGGGTTAGACTCTCTTGACACAGTCTGAAGTACTCTTGTCAAAGTTCTGTTTAAATTCCAATTCTAAGAAGTAAGTCAGCCTGGGCCTTTCATGGTGCTGAAGATGACTTTGAACTAACACTGTCTACTGTTTCTGTTACTGCTTAAAAGAATAGAATTGGAAATCTGTATGCTGAAATGAGAAAACAGGTTATCTGTTAGCATTGATTGCATAGTATCTGTTTGGAATAGCTATCTTGATTTTTTTTTATAGACTTACCATGAATGTTACTGCAGAAACAGGTAACTCCTACTATTCCTAGTCAGTTTTTAGTTTTGTTTTTCGAGACAGAGTTTCTCTATGCAGCCCTGGCTGTTCTGGAACTCGCTCTATAGATCAGGCTGGCCTTGAAGTCGCGTATTGGCTGCTCTGCCTCCCGAGTGCTGGAATTAAAGGTGTGCACCACTACAGCCTGGCTCCTGGTTATTTTAAAATTTTTATTTGTATGTGTATATCTCTAGTAATTGCATATGTATATTTGCATATGGGTGAAGGTGCATGGGTGTGTGGAAGCTAGAGGCTGATGTGAATATCCTTTATTGCTTTTCACCAGCTGGATACATGCTGCTGCACCTGTCTTACACGGCTGCTAGCAGTCCAGTCTCAGGTCCTCATGCTTGTGTGGCAGATATTTTCCAACTGAGCCATCATCTCCACAGCCCCCAATCATCTTTTTTAAAAAGTGTATAGAAAGCTTAGAATTTAGTTGTTTTGTATGAATTTACAATGAATTCAGAAGAGTTGAAACTGGCCATGTCTCACTCAAAGGCATATTGTATAATTAGCTTATTCTATAACTCTTTCCACAGATTCTTCCCCATTACTCCCTCTGGAGTAATTTCGTAGGGAGGCTCTTCATACTTTGTAAGGCAATGCACATTCAAAGCCTTCACTTCAGTGACCAGGCTAGCTGAGGGTGCATTTGCAGGTTTTAGATTCCATCAGCAGCATTGTTAGGTTAGAAAAGAGCTGTCTGGCGAGGAGAGATCTGAACATTCTGAGGGTGTTAGCCTACTGATAGCTTGGGCTCATCGTAGTGAAGAGAGACATGCCTGAGTTACAGAAGCAGACCAAAGCAGGACAATTTTCCCTTTGAAGAGGAAAATTATTAGAGTGTTTCATATTTCAACCTAATGTTGAATTTGACAGTTGGCACCTTAGGGTTTCAATTTCCTTCTCTCATCCCAGTTTCTTTTACATTGTTCTACCCAATTACCAGATTTCACAATAGTCTCCAAGTGTCCCTAAGTGCTTTATGTTGTCAAGGACATGAATGAAATAGACACGGCTTTCATCTGGGGCCCATACATGCCATAGGTGCCATGGGGCATACCTTTAGAATATTAACCCAAGCAGAAAATTTTGAGACAAGTCTAATATGTTGATAGATGGTATGCTGGCTAGTTTTATGTCAACTAGACACAACTAGAGTTATCTATCTGAAAGGAGGGTAGTTTAATTGAGAAAATTATAGCCTCTATAAGATCTAGTTTCAAGGCATGTTCTTAATTAGTGATTGATGGGGGAGGACTCAGTCCATTGTGAGTGGTGCCACCCCTGGGCTGTTGGTTCTGGGTTCTAGAAGAAAGCCATGAGGAGCAAGCCTTAAGTAGCACCTCCCCATGGCCGCTGCATCAGTTCCTGCATCCAGGTTCCTTCTCTGTTGGAATTCCTGTCCTCATTTCCCTCAGTGATGCAGAAGTGCAATCCAAATAAACCCTTTCCTCCACAACTTGCTTGGGTCACAAAGTTTCATTGTAACAATAGAAACACTAAGACAGATGCCGTTATCCATAGGTCTGTGCTTCTGCCTGAGTTTAGTGTAGACAGAGGAAGAAACGACACCGAGGCCTGGGTTCTCTCTGCTTGCCATGCATCTCACATCCAACAAAATTAGTTTACTGTTATCATTTGAAGTTCATGAAAGAAGCTTATGTTGCATCCTGAAGAGAGATGGAACAGCTTTGTTCTGTTGGGACTTGAGACACAGTTTTATTTCTTGGACAAAAGAGAATAGATATGAATAGATCAAGAATGTGGGTAACTGAGCCATACCACAGTGCATTCTACAACCTGGTATGGTTATCTCATGAATATCTTCCTGGCTTGGAGTCACTCAGACAAGAGATTGCATGCTAGCCTGAGGCTGAAGAAAGCTGTTCTTCACCTTGGGTGTCCCTGTGTCAGAATTTTGTTTTCTTGCTGGGTGGTTGCATATCCTTTCCTTGATGTATGCTTGGAGATAGAAACAGACAATCAGGCCTGTTGTGGTGGCTCACACAGGTAGGATTTGCTGAAGGAGGCAGA
Organism: Neodon shergylaensis; assembly: GCA_025134845.1. NCBI lineage: Eukaryota > Metazoa > Chordata > Mammalia > Rodentia > Cricetidae > Neodon > Neodon shergylaensis. The sequence goes on along the minus strand of JABTXL010006079.1, from coordinate 4,710,492 downwards.
GGCAGGAAGATCATGAGTTCGAGGCCAGTCTGGGCTACCCATTTAAAAAAAAAGAGAAGACATAGACAGTCAGGCACGCATCCTTCCTCTCCTCCTCTTTTCACCAGGTACAAGTCTCACCATGAGGACTCTACCTATATGCTTATATATACTATATACCTAATAACTAAACCTAGTTATTCCTCAAAGGCCATACTTTCAAAGGCCAACATATTGGATCTTGGCCTATGAATTTGGGAGGCACAGAGACAGCCTCTACCAGTGGATGTCTTAGTCTTCATTCTGTTGCTATGAAGAGACGTCATAACCAAGCAACTTTTATAAAAGAAAGCATTTAAATGGGACTTGCTCTCAGTTTCAGAGGTTTGGTCCCTTATGATCACGGCAGGGAGTATGGTGGCACAAAGGCAGACGTGGTGCTTGAGAAGTAGATTGGAGTTCTACGTCCAGATCCCCAGGCAACAGGAAGAGAGAGCCACTGGGCCTGGCTTGGTTTTTTGAAACCTCAAGGCCACCCCCAAAGAGGCGCTTCCTTTAACAAGGTTGCATCTACCCCTGCAAAGCAACACACACCTCCTAGTCTTTCTCAACTGTTGTAATAGGAGCGGGGCTGCGTCCCCAACACCCAGGCCGCCTGGCTAGCTTATGCCTGAAATAACAACACACAAACTGTATTCATTTAAACACTGCTTGGCCCATTTCTATCGAGCCTCTTCTAGGCTAATTCTCACATATTAATTTAGCCCATTTCTATTCATCTGTGTAGCATCACTAGGTGTGCTTACCGGGAAGATTCTAGCCTACGTCCATCTTGGGTTGGAGCTTCATTGCTCACGTCTGTCCGGGAGACTGGAGCATGGCTTCTCTGCTCCAGAGAGCAGAGCTGTCGAGTCTGAGCTCACTTCCTCTTCCTCCCGACATTCATTCTGTTTACTCCTCCCACCTATGTTTTAACCTATGAGGGCCAAGCAGTTCCTTTATTACTTAACCAATGAAATCAACAGATTGATATATGACACTCCCACATCACTCAACCAGTGCCACTCTTTGATGACTAAGCACTCAAATGTATGAGCTTGGAGGGGCCATTCTTATTTAAACCACCACAGTGAGCAAGAGAGCATGCTCATGGAATAGTTTTGCCACGGTCACTAAGAGTCAAAGCTGGAAGAAGGAAGGACAGGCAGCATCCATTGAGAAGCATTTATTGATCATCCCAACCTCCTGAGGTGCGCCTGTTGGATGTTGTGAGCCAGAGTCTGAGTGGAATTGGGGTTGGGGAAGAGTCTCATCAGTGTTTGGAGGGCAGATCACATGGAGGTGGATGCCCCTCCAGTGGTCTAGAAGGATAACTATGAACATATGACGAAGTGGAAAGTCGGGGGGAAGGCACGCGATGAATGCAGTATCCATTTCATGTCCAAAGGACTGTGTTTATGTCTTAGCTTTTACAATGTCCTGCAGGGATGATCCAGGTCAAGTTGTCAACTCTCAGGTCTTTGTTTCTTGTAGATGGAGTCTGAACCACTTTATGGTTCTTATTTGTGAGGCTTAAATGAGATGTTGTATGTAAAGCCTATGTTTAATACCGTGCCTGATGGTCATTATGAAGAGCCGATAATTGGGGTTTCTATTAACTTTATTACCTGAGAGTAAAAGTTGGCCAAATATAATGTGTTAGTTGATGTAAGGAGGGGACATGGGAACAAGATGACTCCCTAGGCATCATTTTTGTTTTTTTATTTAATTTCCTTATTAACTCTTTGGGAGTTTCACATCATGTACCCCAATTTTGCTTACCTCCCAGTCCCCCCATATCTTTCCCTCATTTCTGACATTTCCCCACAAAAGGAAACAAATTTTAAAAAACAAAAACATCCCTCTCCCAGAAAAAAGCAAAGCAAAACAAAAACCACAACAACAGAAAAATCCTTTTGCTTCTCCAACACCTCTTTTGTTCGTCCTGGTGGCATTAAAGTCTTCGGGGTGCCATATAGCATACCTCTTTGTTCCATCAGTTTTGTGGGCAAATGTTCATTGTAATGAGTCGCTGGTCTGGTTCAAGGCCTCTGGTTTCTGGGACACCATTCTCACTGGATCCTCACCAGAACTCCCCTGGAATATTCTGTGCCGACCTGAGTCTTGGAGATCTTGCGGGTATCCAACTCCTAGGCATCATTTAAATGTCCTTGCTTCTGCTCCCTCGGGAATATTCTACATAGAATTCCCTGGTGAAGCAGTTTTATGACTTCCCAGGGTGTCCAGACCATGTCTGGTTGGCAGGCCTCCCAGTGGCAGAATGGGCGCCAGGATTCAGAACTTAGTGCCTTTCTGAGTGGTTGTCTTTCCTCACAAGGATGTCTGCCTCTAACAGGCTCTTGGATTTTCTCTGCTTCTTTGTTCTTTACTCTGTCACCAGCAATCAACCCGCAATGCTTGCTTTGCTACCTTTGAACTCACAGAAATCCTCCATAATTTATGGAGGTAGGTAATGGCCATAGGTGGAGTATCCATGATAATCATGTCTTTTTACAGGTTGGGAAACTCAAAGAGTACATGCTCAAGTTGTTAGAAAGAGGCAGACTGGGAGACCTTTGTTTCTGAGGCTCACTGTTTGCTCAGTTGTCCTTGGCTTCCTATGGGTAATTTGCTTTTCCTTTTATTTTAATATGGTGCTCTTAAAATAACCATGGGCTAGGTACTGCAACAAAACTTCAAACAATGTAAAGAATAACACCCAGACTTTTTTTTTGAAAAAGGAGTTAACACAACCATAAGAGAATATGAGAAGTTATAGCCTTTGTATATAGATTGTGGGCACTGCAGACGGTCCACTGCACGTGTTAAATAGTGCCTCGTCCAGTTCTGTGTGGTAACAATGTACTTGCTCTAGACTTAGCCATTCTCAGGAAGAAAGCAAAGAAAAAAACCAGACTTGTCTGCATTTAGTTTTATGAAATATTGTAAAATAATTGTTCACCCTGCTTTAGCATATTCTTAATTAGATCTTAGGATGGTTGGCCTATTTCAAAAAGTATCTCTAGACTAATATGATTCGACCCTGGGACCTGGTGCATTGACTAGGAGGTAGAATTGGCACTTGAGGAGGAGTGAGGCTGGGTTCTCATGGAGTTGGGGATCCCCTCAGGTTCATTGGCTGAGTGATCAAAGAGTTGAGCATCAGGGCAGAGGGCTGTGCCGTGGCGCCCAGTGAGGCATGAGATGGCCTTGTCGAGATTCCCTCTGCCTCCTCTCAGAACTCCCGAAGACCTTAGCGTCTCCTGCCTCCTCCCAGCCCTGCCTTTTTGCCCTCACTCTCAATTCCTACCGTTTTTGTTGTATAGAATTTATTTACCCGTGTTACAGGTTTCAGATTAATTTCCTGGAGAAAGCTGGGGGCAGCTCATCTCCAACTCTAAACCCCTGGGGAAGCCAATCAACCATGGATCCTCTCAATAACCATGGCCAGAGTGGTGTTGAGAGAGCCCGGCTGCTTTGAGCCATTGCTGTCACCACAACATCAGAAGCAGAGAGAGGCGGTTCTGGGAAACTTCCTTGGCCCTGGGGAGAGTCTGACAGGTGTGTCTGTACTAACATCTAGGTACTAGATTATAGAGAGGTGGTTCTGGGAAAGTTCCTTGGCCCTGGGGACAGTTTGACAGGTGTGTCTGTACTAACATCTAGGTACTAGATTATAGCACCTGTACTAGATGACACACTAGATTATGGCACCTGTATGTTCTCACCTAATTCATACAAAGCAGTCATTGTTCTTTATAGATCGTGTGACTCACGTTGGCACTGGACCTTGCCAAAAATAAGGTCACCAAGGCAAAAACTGAAGTGTCTTTTTCCTTGTTCCCCAGTCTCTGCTGGGAGGCCTGTACCTCTCCTTCCATCCCAGCAACCTTACAGGATGACAAGTCGCCCACTCTGAACTCTCTTAGTGTCTGAGGAGCTGAGGTTGAGGCTGGAGCACTGCGTAGATTGCCCAGTGACTGCAGCTTTGTTCCTCCCAAGGAGTGCGACTCAAAAGGCTTGAGAGAACGCTTCTATGTCCCTTGTGCTGATGGCCTGAGACCACACTGAACGTCTGGTTTACATTTATTTCTATGTGTGTTCACACGCATGCCTACCTATGCACTCCGTCCTCAGCTCACGTGTGGAGATCAGAGGACAGTTCGCTGGAGTAGCTCTTCTGCTTCCACCATGAAGGTCCCAGGGAATTGAACACAGACTGCCAGGTCTGGTGGCCTTTACCCACAGAGCCATCTTGCCAGGTTCCATGCTGACCTTTGACCAACATCCCTGACTCTGTGGATAGAGATGTTTCCTTCACACTGTGCTTGCACGGTCCCTAGTGCCCTGTGTGTGTGCATATGTGTGTGGGGGGTTGGGTGAACAGTGAGTGTGTCACAGTATGACTAGTATGACATGCACCTCAATTCTCTGTGTCTGTCTCCCCTTTCATTGCACAACCATGTAGCCAAACTGCAAGATACGTCCTACCAACTATTGCCTTGTTTCCTCGTACACACAGAGTTTCTCTGGCTGAAAGGCAATCTTTTTGTAAGCTACTAGAAAGCAGCAGGAAACGTCTTTCAAAAGGCTCTGGAAGCTGGGCTTCCTGCTCCGTGGGGCCCTGCCTTGACTGGAATGCTTCAGGAGTTTCCCCCAGGAAGCAGGAGATTAGTGTGAGCACAAACATGGGAGGCACCTCAGCAGCTGCAGGCTGAAGCCAGCCTGGCGGGGAAACAGGCCCTCAGCCCCTGGAGGAGCAGCTATAAAGTGTGGTCTGCATAGGGCAGTGTCAGGTCAGGATGCCCAGCAGAGTGAACATTCGCATGCACACGAAAGATCAGAACTCCACGGTGTGTCTGGGATCTAGATTTACAAAACCCACGCCTCTGAGTGACAGTAAAGAGCCTGTGCCCGGATCAGCCTTCTAACTCTACTAGCTCTGTGACGGTAGACGACAGTTAATAATACAATCTACTCTGGGGTCACTGTATTTAAGTATTAAACAAATAGTATTATAAAGCCCTTAGAATAACACTTGACAGTAACACTTATCGGCATTTATTTGTTTATCAAATACCATAAGAATGTTTATAATCTGTATTGGTTACTGTCAGGTTTTGGAGGTCACAGAGACAAAAGAAGCATTTACATGACCTGTGCTTATTGGCTTTGCAGGGTGGTGGTCACAGATGCTCACAGTCTGGGCACTCACACCAGCCCTGGAATAGTGTATCATAACCGGAAGCCAAAAGTCTAAAATCAAGGCATAGACACAGCTTTGCCTTCTTCTTAGACCCTAGGAGACAATGGCTTCCTCCAGTTTGACGGTGCCAACGTGCCAAGTGTCTCTTGGCCTGTGTGGGGTCCCTGCCATCTGTCCCTCCTCCTCTTTTTAGGACCCTACTATCCCAAAATGCAGTCCTCTCTGGATCCTTAACTCCTAGTTAAATGTATGTAAAGATTTTCCCACAAATAACATTTGCAGGTTCTAGGTTTGGCACTTGGATATGTCGTTTTGATGGTCCCCATTCAATGCGATATACTTTTTCCTTCTTCCTTGGTTCTCTTAATAACCCCGTGCACCTCAGAGATGCTAAGCCTCAAGTTCTATTCTTAGAAAGTAGACCAGATTGTAACCTGGTTTGTCTGATTCCAAGCACTCACATTTCAGTTCTGCAAAGCCTTCCTTTAGGGCAAGAGCCTGGTGCTGTCTGGCTGGGAGCTTTGGCTGCGTTGCCCACCTTCCAAAGACCCTGAAGCTGATTAGGGCTTCCCTCCCCCCAAATCAGCTCTGCTACAGGCAGACTGGGCCACGGTCACCCCGAGGTTTGAATGGTGCGCTTGTGGCAGTTCTGATTGATAGTGGCGGAGAAACGAGGGGAGGTTCCCCTGTAGGGCTAGAGTTTGAACTGAGCTGAGAACGTGTGGTTGAATCACAGAAACAGGGAGAGGTTGAGTGATGCTAGCTGACAGATGGACTCAGGAAAGGACCCGGAGAGCAGGAAAACGAGCTGGGAGGGCAGGGTTTGTAGGTAGATGGATATCAGACAGGCTGTGGAGTGTCCACATAAGGTTCCACAGACAGTAGGAAGTTAGAGATCACTAAGAAAACCTACACTCTTGACCATAGATAGCTATGTGCAGGAGGCCACAGAGAAGAGAAGTGTGTGGTTCCCCTCAGCCTTCTAAGAATCCCTGTTACGTCTGGAATAGGGTTAGCTCGTTCTTACTCCAGCTTCAGTGTTACCTGGGGGCTTAGCAGAAACTGTTAATTATAGTAATTTCCTACTTTTTAAAAATAGTAAAAAAAATTAACAATATGTGTACAGATCAACACAGATAAGCTATCAAATTGACATTACAGCAGAGAAGGGACCCGTTCTCCCACAAGTCCACACCTAATACTTGCTTTCTGGTCACTGTCTACCAAGAGTAACTAGCCACTCTGCCAACCTGTGGTGGCGAGGACTGGCTATTCCTGGTAGAGTCACCCCAAATGCCGTTGGTTCCAGCTTCTCATTTATGAGGCTATTTGTTATGTATAGTTGTAATGTGTACATATCAAATTTTGTTAATCCACTCAACTTGGTGTTTGAGAGTTTCTGGTTGAGACATTCTGTACTGTACTGCCGTGCAAGCACTTCTGAGGACTTGCGTTCAGCTCCTCAGAACTCAGATAAAAATCAAGCACACGTTTGTAATCCAAGAGTGGGGGTGTGGGAGAAACAGGCAGGTTCTTTCATCTTACCTGCCAAAGCAGAGCTTCAAACTCACTGGGAGACTCCATCCCAACAAATGAAGGGCAAAACAATCCATGAAAGAGGCCAGATATGAACCCCTGGCTTCCACACTCTAACACACTAAGACATGTGCCTCAATACACATGGAGAAGAAAAAAGAAAACAATCATTTGTGATGCACACAAGAGCAGGGACAGATTATGATGAGACCCGCCCCTTTTCAGCAACACTCTCCTCGGGATACCCTTTCTAGCCTGTACCCCTCTCTTTATTTTGAGGCAAATCCCATGATTCCCAGCTGGTTAAATGCAGTAATGCAGAATCCGTGAATAAGGTGGTTTGATTGTATTTATAAAGGTCAGATCAAGGTTCACATGTGAGATAAAACCATCTATAGATGTTGACATACATTCAAAGCAAAGGTTAGATAATGTTTGGTCGTGTCTTTTTTAGATGCCCCTCCTATGGTGGCCCTGATGGTCGGGGTCTTGTTCATTCAAATTTTGAGAAAGAATGTGATACTCTGGAAATTTTGTGACTTGAAATTTTTACATATCAGGGGCATTTTTCCATGCTTGTTTTTAGAATGTTTCCTAGGTTTAAAAACTCATTTTAATCAAAAAATTTAAACCATCCACTGGACAATCTTTTGATGTACAGCCAAGACTTAAATTTTGTTTTTATTATGAGTTAATTGAAGTTCCAAAATTAGTGTTTTTGATATAAATCACACTCACATCCTTTATTATTTTAGACTTCTTTGTTTTTATTTCTTTGAAGTATAGCAAAAGCAAAAACACTTGCATCTCAGAGTTCCAAATCTGTAGTTTATTTTTTCCTCATACATCCAAACCTCTGGCATTTATTAAAGTTTTACATTTGATGTGTGTGTGTGTATGTGTGTGTGTGTGTGTGTGTGTATGTGTGTGGTGCTGGGAATTGATCCCAGTGACCTCCCATTGAGCCACATCCTCATATCTTTGACTTATTTTTTAAAGCACTCAATGTCTTTACATTCCTGTTTCTTTACTTCTGGTGATATTTTGTCACCACACATTAATATCTATATTATTAGCGTATATGAAAAGCAGACAACGGCTGGTTAGCAAACTCGGTGTCATAGGCTGAATTTTATCTACACAATTCGTATATGGAAGTCCTAACCCCCAGTACCTTAGAATTTGCAAATTAGGATCAATGAAGATGTAATTTATGGTTAAGATGATGCCACACTAGAGCAGGCTGTAGGGTGTGTGTGTGTGTGTGTCTTGTCTTGTGTGTATGTGGATGCTCATATCTGTGAGTGTCTATGTGGAGGCCAAAGATCCATATTGGTACCTTTCTCTATCTTTCTCCACCTTGTTTTCTGAGATAGGATCTCTTTCTGAATGTAGAGCTTGCTGTTTGAGCTAGACTGGCTGGTCGGTGAGCCCTCAGGATCCCTCTGTCTCTGCTGCACTGGTCTACAGTCACAGATGAGGGCTGTGCCTGGCTCTTATCTGGTTGCTGGGGAATCTAAACCAAGGTCTTCATCCTTGCACTGAACCATCTCCCCAGCACACGGTGTCTGTCCTTTCAGAGGAGAAAATCTGAAGACAGACACAGGCAAAATGGTATATCTGGGTTGCTGTGTGTTCCCTGCTAAACAGGAATAGACCCAGTATTTATAGCTGGCCTTTACCAGCTCCTGGGGTATAACTGTCCTGGTAGAAATGAAGATATGAGATAAACTTATGCTAGCAAATGACTTGGCTATCAATGGACCTATGGAAACTGGAATCCCTCAGGAGTCTCAAGCTGGGAGAAGGAAAAGGCTGAAGCCTAGGGTCTTCAGAAGAGGAACTTGTCTCCTAGGGAAAGATGCACACAGGCCATCAGATACCTCACTGTAGAGACTGGTGATGGGTGGATGGCAGGCAGGACCACACTGTGTCCAGGACTGACTAGTTATGTGTACTCTCTGCCTTCTCTTTAAAACCAAATCTCATGTCAGGGCCTGAGCTGTACTTTGGAGGTCACTTGACCTCTTTGTTCCTCTTCCTTCCCAATGTAGTTACACTGAATAAATCTCCCTTTTTTGCCTTTTTGCTATTATTTGTTTGTTTTGATAGATAAGTGGCCAAGCCTAGCTTGTTGGGGCTGCCAGGGCCTCAGCTCTGACCCTAACAACCCCAGTAACAGATAACTTTTAAAGGAAAAATTAACACCTTTTGTTCAGCTTCTCTCTCTCTCTCTCTCTCTCTCTCTCTCTCTCTCCACACACACACACACACACACACACACACATATAGCTTGAGACAGTGTCTCCCTTTGTGGCCCAGGTTTATCTTAAATTCACTCTGTCTTAGTTACATTTCGATTGCTGTAATAAAACACCACAATCAAGGCAACTTATAGAGGAAAGTTTATAATTGACTTAACAGTTTCAGAGGGTTAGAGTCCATGATGGTAGTGCAAATGCAAGACACCAGAAATAGCCCAAAGCCTATGTATTGATCGCAAGCAAAGCAAGAACACTGAGAGTGGCACAAATCTTTTGAAATGGAAAAGTCTATCCCCAGTGACACACTTCCTCCAGCATGACCACACCTCCTAATCCTTCTCAAACAGTTCTACCTGCTGGGTCCAAGTATTCAAACATGAGCCTATGGGGACTATTCTCATCCAAATCACAACTACATAGCTGAAGTTGACCTTGAACCTTTGATTCCTCCTACTTCTGCTTTCTAATTCCAATCCTGTTCCACCCCAACTAGCCTGATGAATCTAGTTTTTTAGTTAATGCATTCTAGTTTTGAAAGTTTAATTGCTTTTTAAATAAATTTTGAATTGTATCTATTTTAATTTGACTCTTAGTTCCTAAAAAAATAAATAAAAATCCTTGAGGCCTCATCCTATAGATATTGAAATGTGATATTCTTAAGTTTTCCTAGTAGTTTGATATTTCAATTTTGCTCTTCCCTTTTGCCTAGTATGACTAATGCCATTCAAGTAACTTTTACCCTTTTCAAAAGTTGTGATGACAATGGTTCCACCTCTGTTAGAGTAGTCGTGGTGAGCTAGCCCTGAAGTTGTGAGCGTGGGAGAGATGTCCCTATCCCTCATCTGTCTTGTGGCAGCATGGACGGTGGAATGATGCCCTCCTCAACCCACCAACACTTGAGGCATGTGGCAGGATTGGCTTGGTGTTCCTAAGAGTGGAAGAGCCATCCCTCACCTCAACCAACTGCAGCCCTCGGGAGAGCATACCCTGCACCTCACCAAGGCAGCACAGTAGAGCCAACCCTGTTAATGCGGTGTGGATAAGCCTGCCCCAAAGTAGTAAGCATAAAAGAGTGTCGCGACTTCTCATCTGTCTTGTAGCGGCATGAGGGGAGAGTTGCCCTCTTTTCCCACCCATCAATGCCTGGGGCAGGTGGGAGAGCTGGTCCTGTGGCCATAAGAGTGGGAGAGCCACCCTAGGAGCACAGGCATGAGTAAGCCAGCCACGAAGTTCTAAACATGGAAGAGCTGTCTCTATTTCTCATCTGGTCGAGCAACCCTATAGCTGCCCAGGTCCAGACTCAGGGTTATAACTTGGCCTACCACAACATCCACCCCATCAATGACCTACTGAAGCATGTGAAGGGACCTGACCCACAGACCCAAAACTTCAGGATCTCCACAACACAGGGCAACAATAGGATGCTCAAGAAGAATCCTAGCTAGTGAGGGCCCGGCATTGGTAGTGTAGTAGAAACCAGAAGCCTAGAACTCTTTGCAAGGAACACTTCCAAGTAAAGATTATAGGCAAAGGGGTCTATGGTGTTTGTGACTTACTGTGTCACACTGTAGTTTCCATTATGAGATTTATAATTTTTCCCATTTTTATATTTTTCCTTTTTTTCTCTTAAATTTTGTTTTACTTGGGAGGGGGCACAGGGGCAGTGGGCAGATTTGAAGGGATGGGGAAATGAATGGGATCAAGATACATGATGTAAAAGACACAGTATAAACTAAAAATAAGTTGTGATGAGCCGGGCATGGTGGCACAAACCTTTAATCCCAGCACTCAGGAGGCAAAGGCAGGCAGATCTCTGAGTTGAGGTCAGCCTGGTCTGTAAAGTGAGTTCTAGAACAGCCAGGGCTGTATGGAGAAACCCTGTCTTGATAAACAGACAGACGGATAAATAGACAAAAAGTTATGATAAAGACTAAATACAGTTGATACGGTCTATTCATTTAAAAATGGTAACGTCTTCAACAGCACGCCCTCCAGTACACACAGACGAGTCCTTGGCCGTGACCTGTGTGCGGACTTCATTTGGAACGCCCCTTAGGCATTGTCTCTCCTTGCTGTCCTCTGAACTGTGTGTGAAACTTACCCTCCTAGGCTATTGTTGCTGGGTGTGCGTCAGAAGGAAACAAACCAAAGTGGCTTCTTTCCAGGCTTTAGATTTTCTTAAACAATTGCCCTGAGTAGTACCACGTGTCTTCTGGGAAACCGGAGAGCAGTGTCCGCTTAACCACCAGGGCAGGACTTTCTGCTGGGGCTTTCTTCACGTACTTCTTTTCCTGCTGGTTTGTGTGGATGGATGCCCTGGGGTGAGCTAGGGTTTGTCAGCATGGGACTTCCAGATATGCTTTGATGACTGATCTAGCTCTTCCACCCTTTCGTTTCTCTCTTAGTCAACTCTGGGATCCCAAAGATGGTCATGTGACAGTATGTTCATAGTCAATCTTTCTCTAGCAGGAATCTGTAAACTCTTGGATCTTGGCTTTACAATGTCTCAATCAGATGTTGTTAGTGATTGAAAATGGTGGGTATATGAACTGAGTCAAGGGCTCTCTTTGTACAGTCTGGGTGAGGGGATAAGAAAAGGTTTGTGTATGCTTCAGTATCCTCTTAGGCACTGGCTGACCCAGAAGCCCAGCCTAATGAGATTTGGACATGAGCGTCTGGAGGGTAATTGAGCGAGACATGTGGAGGATGATGTTCCCGGCTTACTGACATCGTCTTGCATTTCTTTAAAGAGACTGCCCCATCCAGATACAACTTGTGCATGGATGAAACTGAGCAGAAATGAGTATGTGCTTCTGACATTTAAGCCAAATCAAGTTTCCTGACTTTGGAAACGGCAATTTCCCATGTCCATAATACAGCAACAGGGTGTCTATAATACAGCAATAAACAGGGAGCTCCAGTCTATAATACAGCCACAGGGAGCTCCAGTCTATAA
>JABTXL010006079.1:4676202-4693851 GCA_025134845.1 Neodon shergylaensis | reverse complement strand
ACACACACACACACACACACACACACACACACACACACACACACACAGAGAGAGAGAGAGAGAGAGAGAGAGAGAGAGAGAGGAGAGAGAGATCCATGAAAGTGGCTAGTACATGTCCGGTGAACTCCTTAATAGGGAAAGTTAGTTAAGAAAGGAATTAAACCATCAGGGAATTTTAGAGAGAAAAGTTAGTGTGCTACACTAAATTTTTAGGTGGTTAAAAGAGCTAAAAAGATTGTTTTCAGTCAAGTTATGAATAGGATACAGGTTGTTTAAATCAGCTCTCGGCTTCTTTTCTACCAGCAAACACAGAGGCTACCAGGTAACCAGGCAACCTGCGTAAACAATCATGGAGAAGCTAATGATCAAGCTCTTGATCAGAAAACACATATGGGCCTAGGTCTGGATTAGATTTACTGCTCTAAGCGAAGGGACCCAGGCCTCTAAAATGATCAGTCCTGGGCTATGCTGTTATCAGCCGTTCTGATCGTGGGTGCTGTGGGTCTGTCTCTGGGCTGCAGTTAATCTTCTCTTCTGCTGTCCTTGAGAGTAAAACACAAGTTGCAAATTTCCTGAATTAGAATCATGAGCAAACTGAGGTGAAAGTAAGTATAAGGAGTTAAGAATCTTTTAAGTAGGGAAAAACCAAAACAGCTGCTAATTCTATGTCCTTGGAGGTCTGTGAGTATCTTAAATGGGATGTTCTGTGCCTAGACCCTAAGCACTGATATGTAACAAGAAGAGAAGTAAGCTACAGCACAAAAGCTACAGCAAAGGACAGCCACTTATTCACAAACAATAACACCGAAAAGCCTTGCCTTTTGGCTTTCGCCTTTATCAGGTCCCTCGATTCTGTTATGTTGCCTGTGGAATGATGGCTAAGCAGTTACTGTATAATGTTGCGGCTTGTAGCAATGCGGCTGAATTTGAGCGAGTTTTTAAGGATTTGTAATTACAGCAATTGTCTGCTGTGTTCTTTTCGTTTATCTGTTTTGAGGCAGGGCTTTTCTGTGTAGCCCAGGCTTTACTAGAATTCACTCTGTAGACCAGGCTAGCCTCAAACTCAGATTCCACCTGACTCTGCCTGCTGACTTATGAGATTAAAGATGTGGATCACCACCACCCAGCAGTCTGCTGTGCTCTTACTAAGTACTAGACATCTCGCTAAGGTCTTAGGCCTTTAATGATGCATATTATCACCTCCACGTGACGGGCTTAGGGAAGTTAAATGATGTTCCAAGCTGTACCGAGTATATAACACGGAAAGTCAGCCCTGAGATTTGAATTCAGAGTTACTTGGTTACAGAGGCTGTATGGTTTATTATATGCAGTGGCACAGGTTAAGGGGGAAGAAAGTGTTGGCAAGGAACACATCAGGACAGTGACTGTAAACCAGGACTGTCTGCATGAACTGAGTCCTAACTTTGCTTTTTGTGATCCTCCCCTACAAAGTCCATACTCACTTTGATTCGAGTTGGCGGGCTGTGGTCACACTGTCAACAGCTTCATGGCAATGAAGGGTGGCAGTTGATGTATCTGTGAGCACTATGTGGAACAGAGAGGAGAGAGCAGGCCAAAGGAGTGGCAGCAAGTGACTTCATTAAATCAGCCAGCTTGGTGAAAGTCTGGACTGGATGACAGAGTGTGAGGGAAATAAGTCTTCTGCTAACTTCTCACTGATAAGTTTCATGCTTCTCCAAAGCCAGCAGTAAGAACAATACATTCTCAGACACCACTTCCCCAGGTGAAAATGCCCTGAGTTTATTTCCCAGTTATCTCATCTAGCTTTACAGCCTTGTTTTATCCTCCCGTTTGTCTTTGCTAAAGAACCAAGGCAAAGGCAAGCATCACCTTGTTTCCCTTCAACCACAACACGCACTCTGAAAGAAGTGAGATGTTGTATTGTCCATATCATTCCACCCATCAGTAAGAACTCTGAGTTCTGATATTAATTTTCACACCCACACTTGCTCAGTTACCTCTTGACCTCTTCGCCTTAAACCAGAAACCAGCAAATAAGGAAGGAAACTGTAAAATAGACTCAGAAAGTTCTAAACCTGATAAACCAGGAGGCTCGCCCCACTAGCTAACCTAGAGCTGAGAGCAGGATTTGGAGGAGTGTGTCTGTCACTTCCCTCCTCTCTGGGACGGACTCCATGACACAGAAACCTAATGAAAGAGAAGTTTAACTCGGCTCGCAGTTCAGCCATATACCATGGCAGGAAGGCAAGGTGGCCGACTCGTTCCTGTCGGTGGTGTCAGGTGGCTGCCTTCTCACATCCTGATAGATCAGCAAGAGAATGCCAGAGCTTAGCATTCTGCTTTTCTCCTTTTCATTCTGCCAGGGATCCCAGCACATGTGATGGTGCCACTAACGTCCATGGTCTTCCCCCACGGGTAATCTTCTCTAGAAAATTTCAAGGGCAGTTTTTTCTTCTGTATTTTTCCATAGTCTATCCTGTTCTCCAACTTCCATTGCTTTTTTTAGGGTCTGTAGCTTCCTGTTGCTTTAATAAGTTCTCACTGATGCTGTTTGCATCTTGACTGTCTCCCAGAGCCTGCCATAGTCAAAAGCTCCGTCCCAGGATAGCACATGATGGAGGGTAATTGCGATAATAGTAGACAACCAACCGGCACAGCCACTGCTGTGGGTATAAACTGGTGATTTCCCCGTTTCCCACCTTCCTGTGTGTCACGAGCATCCTAGTACTGTGCTACAGGAATGCAGAAGCCCTCAAACCTCAGTGTTTCCTGAGAACTGTGAGTCCTCTAAGCAGGGCTCGGGATTCTGGAGTCTAAGAGTGAAGTGAAGGAGACTGGGGGTCTCGAGCTCTAGACACCACAGGAATGAAAAGACCATGTGTGTCTGGGTCCCAGGAGGGCTTCTCAGGCTAGGCCACCTCAGCAGCTGACAGACTCAGGGGTCATGCCCCATTTCTCCTCAGTCACTCCCAGTTTCACCTCCTATCCAGTGCACAGGCCTAATAGCCGGATAGCATCCTCCTGACATTGCCCGCTTCTGTTGACACGGCCCTGACCTTCCCCTTTCCTCCCTTCTCTTTTCCCCTCCCCGCTTACTCTCTCCTTTCCTTTTCCTCTTCTTTCCCCTACCCTGACCTCTCCCTGCCTCCTTCCTTTCCTTTTCTTTGTCCTTCCTTTCCCTCCCTGTTTCTCTTCCTGTTTCCATTCTTTTTCTGGCCTTGCAACACTAGGCACACATTCGGCCTCAGAACTGCATCACCAGTACCCTTTTGGGTTTGGATTTTTTTTTCCCATGACATACAGGAACTTCCTGTAGAATTGAAAATATGATGGTGTTATGATTACACCAAGAAGTTGCCCCAGGACCACCAGGCACCTACTAATCCATGGTTCTAAGCAAACTTGTGTTCTCAGCACCAGGAGGAAGGAACAGTTGGAGGATTTTGTGGAGACGCTGGCTCACGAAGTGGCGTTCATCTCACCTCTAAAGACTGTCCTCAGTCAAAGCCACAGTGGCTTTACTGTTGGCTGCAAGGGAGAAGCTTGTGGGAGCACACCCTGGGGACGATTTACTTGTCCCATGTGATGTCCTCCCTCAGCCTCTTAGGACTTAGTCATCCCGTCTGTGCTCAGTGAGGATTTGACACACAGTCGGGTACACTCTACACTCCATAGAACCTTTCAGAAGTTCAGGGATAATCATCATTAGTTGATGGTCCCCAGTGCCCAACAGGATGCTGCTAATAACAACAGCTTGGCATTTGCAGATGAAGAAATCAAGACCCAGAGTAATTAAGCTCAAGGCCCACCTGCCCAAGGCTGCACTGCCATTAAGAGGAAGGACGAGGATTCTTTGCTTTCAACCGGGACACTAGTTTCCTGCCTTTTCCTCATCTGCTGTGTTGGAGTGTTACTGAAGCAGTGCCAATTGCTTGTAGTCCGTTAATGTTGGGATGCCATGTTATTCATCCTTGTGCCTGCTGGTCCCTGTCCCTCAGCTTCCTTCTGTTTAGTTAACACATTGAATGCTTTACTTCTCTTTCCGGATGCAGTGGCTCTCATATCTATCTGTCCTAGAAGATGCTTCTCCTGCACCTGCTCATATTGAGCCACGTGTGCTTGGCTCTTGCTACAAAACATTCCTTCTGTTTTATTTACTTATCTATCTCGTGAGCACTCTGAAAACCCGCCAAACTTGGATCCCATCTCTTCAGCTCTGTGGCCTTAGCACCCAGCACAGGGTCTGAACACATTTTCAAGAATGATGTTGGACCATGTCATTGCATATGTGAGGAACTTTACAGCTCGAAGGGGAAGTGACAGTTTCATCCACAAGGTTACAGGGAGGATTCTGAGAGATGGCCACTGTCACTTGCGATCTTTCTGGTAATAGTCATAAGGTAGCAGCGAGTCTCTTCTTATTTCAGAGGAGGAGAAGAGGAGCTGGGGAGTGTCTGTCATTTGACACATATTCCGACTAGTCACACAGCTAGAGCCATTAGTGCTGGAGGCAGAGCTGGACCAGTTCTGGCTCATGTTCCCATGCTCTGCTTCCCCTGAAGCCTGTCTGAAGCACGTAGCTTGGTAAGTGATTGGAGTGCACAGCAAGGCGGGACTTCAGCACACCAGGACAGGTACTTTCGATCCTTAGAAACTTTTAAGTGGACTGATTGATATATGATTAAAATACTCCCCCATCTTTCCTTCCCTCCATCCCTCCCTCCCTCCCTTCCTCTCTTCCCCTCCGCATCTCCATCTGCATATGGATTGATTTAAAGAGCATAAACTCCTCTTACACAGCATGGCTGGGCTGTGGTTATCACTGGCACTTGGTTAGGTTTCATGGCAAATGGCATACTTTATGCTGAGAGACTGTGACGATTGTAGTAAGGAGGCCGCTTGTTAATTTCCCGGCTGCCCAGACTCCCAAAATAACCACTGTATTAATTAAATTACTGCTTGGCCTATTAGCTCTAACTTCTTATTGGTAGCTTTTACATCTTAATTTAACCCATTTCCATTATTTTATATTTTATCACAAAGCTCGTGGCCTACCTGCAAGGTTCTAGCATGTCTGTCTCTGGCAGGGCTATATGGCTTCTCCCTGATTCCACGTCCTTTCGCCCTGCATTCAGTTTAGTTTTCCCCACCTAGCTCTACTCCACTCTATCACAGGCCTAAGAAAGTTTCTATATTAACCAATGGTATTCACAGCATACCGAGGGGAATCCCACATCAGACAATTGTTCCAGATCACTTATCCTGCACACAATACGGTAAAATCTGATTTTACATGTACAGGAACCAGAATTTTAACCGCATTTTTTTTGGTCAGGAATTATATTATGATATTTTGTTTTCAGTCTGAAGTTGAGCTGGATATAGAAGAATATGCCAATAAAATTCTTTTAAAAATAAAAAACTTTAAAAATTTTTCACATGACCTGGAAGTATGTATAGACAGACCCCCCCACGCTTTCTCACTAGAATACACTTTGTCTCCGGGAGGCCATTCTCGCCGTCAAGCCTCTGTTGCAATATAACAAAATGAGTTTGCCTGATTCACGCTCTTACAGCCTTGTCATTAAAGTCATGTGGTCTCTGGTGCAGATGAAACACGTAACTGGAACCACATGTCTTTCAGAGGTCCGCAAGACAAACTTTTTCCCTATGAAGAAGAAAAACAAAGGCTGAAGGTGGAATTGTCCTCTCTCGTCATATCTAGGGGAGGACCGCACACTGGCAGTGGGCCTTAACTTCTGGACTCACCATGGGCTGCCTTGCCAGAGCCCCATACAGCATCTCTTAGGAGGAGCCAGCCCCTGCAGCTCCTCCATAAATTACAGAAACCCCTCAGTCCTCTGTGCTTATCTAAGAGGTAGCCTTGTTAAGGATTCCTAATCCAGCAGACATCAGAAACCTTCAAAAGGCCTGTATAACATCATAGCTTCCTTTGAAGGAGGTGAGGAGGTGGAAATGACTGAGGCGTAGCCTAGTAACGACCTGGCTCGAGTCAGACAGCAGGCAGAGTGAGCACAGGTAGAGTAAAGCACCGTCCATGGATTGGCGCCAGTACACGGTTGGCAGAAGCGAAAAGGGCCAGATTGGTCCCAGATGACATCACAAGCAGAACTTCCTCTGTATCCATTTTTCTTAATTATCCATTGTACTAACTAGTTTTATGTCAGGTTGACACAAGTGTGAGCCATTGAGAGGAGGGAACCTTGATTGACAAATGCCTCAGAAGATCCGCCAAGCAAGCCTGGAGGACATTTTCTTAATTAGTGATTGATGGGGGAGGGCTCATGCCTTGTGGGTGGTACCATCTCTGGGCTGGTAGTCCTGGGTTCTATAAAAACGGAGGCTCCACAAACTCTGGGCAGCAAGCCCATATGCAGCACTCCTCCACGGCCCCTACATCAGCTTCTGCCTCCCAAGTCCTGCCTGGTTTGAGTTCCTGCCTTGGCTTCCCTCTGTGTTGTAATCAGGATATGTAAGCCAAATAAACCCCTTTCTTCTCAATGTCCTTTTGGTCATGGTGTTTTATTGCAGCAAGAGTAACCCTGAGACATTCCTCTGAAGAACAAATGTTGGTGGAGGCTGCTTTGCCACTTGTTTGTTTCCCGGCCGCTCAGACCCCAGAAATAACCACACAGAAACTGTATTGATTAAACCACTGCTTGGCCCATTAGTTCTACCTTCTTATTGGCTAACTCTTATACATATTTAACCCATTTCTATTAATCTGTGTATGGCCACGTGGCTGTGGCTTACCAGCTAAAGTTCCGGCGTCTGTCTCCAGCAGGGCTATATGGCTTCTTCCTGACTCTGCCCTTTTTTTTTATAAATGAGTATCTTTGTTAATCTAGTAAAAGCCAGTGTATGGGCAGAGGCTCTCCAGCCAGTGAAAGGTGAAGAATTAAATATGTTCATCAGCTGGCAAGAGGAGAAAAAAGAACTCAAAAGTAGCTGTTGTTGGCACACTCCTATCCTTACCTTCAAGTTGTTCTGACTGCTTCAAACTCTGAAGCTGAAGTAGTATTCCTGCCTCAGCCTCCTGAGTGCTGGGACTATATGTGTGCATTGTTGCACCCCATTGTATTCTAGAGGAAGGGAAGAAGGCTCTCCCTGACCAATTCCATCGTGAGCTTAGAAGTGGGAGGGTACACTTCGTAAGTCTGATAAACCTGACTCGGCTCCTACATGTCTGAATCACTAATCTCTTTATTAAAAAGCAAACCAAAATTTAGTTAGGTTGCTATTGGGGTTTGATTGGTCTCTCTCAGGCATTTCGTCACACAAAACTGTGAAGTCCGGTAGGGCTGGGGCAGGGATTCAGATCAGGTCTCAGGAGTCCAGCAGCAGACACATAGATCACTGAAAGTGATGGCAGACATATTTAACCTATGAGGACTGCTAGAAGGTGACACTGACATTTCGCCTCAATTCCTCAAAATAACACGTAACCTTTTCAGCAACCTATTTCTTTAGCTCCATCATTTCCAACGGAAATCTTTGCAGATGCCTTTGAAATCAGTGCCCACCAAGCAGAGATCAACACTATCGAGTTTAGCTCTTTTCTGAGCTGAGTGTATCCTCCCAGTCTTGCACCGCCTGGGACCTGGCTGCTGCCCTTGCCTTGGCCTGGAGAAATCACATTACCAAGAGATCAGCCATTAAGAGCACTGGCTGCCTTCCAGACAACAAGGGTCGATTCTTAGCACTTCCATGGCAGCTTACCACTCTCTTAACTGGAGTTCCAGAGGCTCCAGTGCCCCCTTTTGACCAATGTGGATATCACTTGCACACAGTGAGCATACATACTACATATATACATGCACATACATGCATCCAAAACCAGATGTGTGCAAGCCATTCTTCACCGTGTTTGGATAGTAGGGTGGAAGAGTATAGAGTTCAGCAGAAGCCTGATCCGCTCAAGTCAGAGTCACGTGATCTCATCCCTTGGCTCTTGAGTATGATTGGTCAATGCTTCTTCTGAAATAAATTTTTAAAGTTTCAAAAAAGAATTTTCCCATGCTGTCACAGTCTCAGTGAGTTCATGTGTACATTAGCCTTGTTATGTTTGGAAGACACTGTTTCCTTAGAGTCATTCAGCGTCTCTGACTATTACAATCTTCCTGGCTTCTCTTTAATGTAGATACCTAAGCCCTGAGGAGAAGGGTTTGATAAAGACATCCCATTTAGCACTGAGTGCCCCCAAGTCTCTCACTTCCTGCACAATTCACAGTGTGGGTCTCTATGTTAATTATCTACTGCTAGAAGAAGCTTCTCTGGTGGAGGACTGAGTGATGTCCTGATACATGGGTACAGAAATAAGTCACTAGGAATTGTTTAATTGCTACGTTCACTTAAAAATAATAGTAGTAGGTTTCCCCTGGGCCCACAACCTTATTCAGTCTCAGATTCTTGGCTAAAAACTTTCACAAATTCAAGCCACTAAAATCCCAAGATTGAGCAGACAAAATAGACACAAAGTCCCACTTCTAGCCAAGAAGCAATTCACAACTTAAACCTTCTGAGAAAAGGAAATTCCATTTTCTCCAAAGGAGTGGCACTGGGTATATTAACTGTATTCCACAGCACACATAATGTTCAGCAGGAGTTGACTCCATGTATTTTTGTGTGTTTTGCTTGTTTGTTATGGCTTAGTGTTTTGGTTCTTTTTTTCTTGTTCTGTTTTGTTTTGAGAGAGTAAGAACATGATGCTAGATGGTTAGGGACGTAGGCAGAACCTGGGAGGACATAGCGTAACTATATTATAAGAAAAAAATTTGAATAATAAAAATGTAATAATAAAAAAAAAAGAATTTTCTATTAATGATGCTTTGCTTTTCTGCTTTGAAGCAGGGATGCTCTGAGATGTTCTGCATGATCACACCTGCTGCACCTGTGACTGTGGTGATCCCCCTGCAGGCTTTACAGCAGGCAGGGAAAAACCAATCCACCAAGAGACCAGAATGAAACTCGGTTCAGCCTGGTTTTATTGTAACCAGTGCTGGACCAGGACTTCCAGAGTCTGGCCCAGATCATTTTGCTTTAGCCATTTAAGCACAGCACAATTTTTCATAAAAGTATTCGGATAACAATTAACTCAGCCCCAAATGCACAACGATTTAAGACATGTTTACATTGAGATTCTTTACAAAGTACATCTGGCTTCTTTCATAAGAATGGGTACTGCTGGCTCAGAGACAGTGCCCAAGATTTAGGGTCTAGGGAGCTTGACTGAGGTAAACTTAATGCCTGTGGTATCAGGATTGGCCTGCCCCTAAGATAACACAGAAGTCACTTGGGCTGTTGTAAGGCATACGTGACCTTACTCATAAGAGTGGGTTTTATGGTCTAAAAGCAATGCTCAAGGTTTAGGAGAAAAGGTCTTGGATAAGTAAAAGCATAAATTCTGGGAGATACAGCAGAGCCTGTCTCATTAGAGGGCAAAGGATCATCAGGTTGTAAAACCACATCATCCCTGGCATTTTGGGAAGAGCGGTTGTGCTCCTCATACCATTGAAGAGGTAAGCAGTTTGCCTCGCTTTCCCGGCTTCTCCGGTGCTTATCTGTGTGCACAAAGCTGTTTTGCCCTCTACAAACAGCTAGTCTCATGATAAGCAGCAGCCACTTCCAAAAGACCGACAGTTTTCTGTATTCAATTTAGCCAGATTAAGGTATTCAGTAACTCTGTCTAACACTAACATGTGTGCATTTTATAGATGGGTTTAACATTGACTATTAGTTGACTCTGTGTTTAGGTGCTAGAGGTCATACTGGGTCCTGAGCATGCTAAGCATGTACTTAGTAAGTGCACTTTGCCCTCAGCCCGCAATGAGTTGATAATATAGATGGGCTTCATACAGCAAGTTGAAAACCTTAGGAGCAAAAGTTAAACAAACACACAAATACATTAGGCTTCTCAAGAAGGGAGTTTTGTCAAGACGGACTTGGCTGTTTTATGTAATACAATGCCTGGTTGAGACCAGTCAAACCTTAACATCAACACTGATGACCAGCCTGCCCTGAGATTCAGGCTTGCCAGCAGACATGATGCCTTACAGCTAACCTCAGTGTTTCTGTCTCCATCTATAGACAAGCATCTCTGTCCCTCAGTTCTCTTAGTCTTTTTGGGCTTCTGGAGAATCCAGATGGAGACGAGCAGTCTGCAGTGTTTGGAGATTAAGGTGGAAGAACGCTGTCTTAGTGAGGGTTTTTATTGTGTGCTTCTTTATTTGCTTGTTTGGTTTTTGTCTGTTTGTTTTGTTTTTCGAATCAGGATTTCTCTATGTAGCCCTGACTGTCCTGGAATTCTCTCTGTAGATCAGGCTGGCCTTGGACTCAAAGATCTACCTGCCCCTGCTTCCCTAGTGCTGGGATTAGAGACACGAGCCACCACCACCCTGCAACCATAGCGACTCTTTTAAAGGGAAACATTTAATTAGGGCTGGCTTACAGCTTCAAAAGGTTAGTCCACTATTGTCATGGCAGGAAGCACGGCCGTGTGCAGGCAGACATGGTGCTGGAGAAGGAGCTGAGAGTTTTACATCTTGATCCACAGGCAGCAGGTAGAGACTGAACCACTAGGCGTGACCTGAACTTCTGAGACCTCAAAGCCCACCCCCTCGTGACACACTTCATCCAGCAAAACCACACTTACTCCAGCAAGGCCACACCTCCTAATAGCGCCACTCACTATGGACCTATGGAGGTCATTTTTATTCAAACCAGCACAAGTATAGAATTCAGTAAATGCCCAGCCTCTCAAGTCAGTGAGTTAAGGAAACTTGTCTCTTGACTCTCAAGTATGATTGATGATGCTTCTGAAGCTCCCATGCTGTTTGGACATGGCAGCCCAGTGAGCCTGTGAGGTCATGCCCTTGAGTCTTTTGGGTTTGGAGGTGGGGCAGGCGGCATAAGTATGCCTTTATCTTTATACCTATGCTTTTAGGTCCTTAAGCTCAAACTCAGGACTTTATGCTTGCTATGTAAGCACTCTTCCTATGAACACTCCTAGCCCACTGATCTACCTTTGCCAAAGGTGCTATATCGTGCCTGTGTGCCTGTATGTGTGTATGCACGTGTATGTGTGTATGTGCCTGTGTGTGTGCACGTGTGTGTGTGTGTGCCTGTGTCTCGGCACACATGCTCAAGTGATGTGGGGCATGTAGAGGTCATAGGACAGCCTCAGTTGTTGGTCTCTGCTGTCCACGCTGGCACATACTGTTGGCTGGTTTACAAGTGCAGTTGGTTTTTATTTACTCTTTACTCTTGGGAGCCAGCCACCCAGCTCCCAAATAAATACACATGAAGACTTATGAATGTTGGGCCTTAGCTTGTCTTATTTCTAGACAGCTTTTCTTAAATTATCCCTTCTACCTTTTGCCTCTGGGCTTTTACTCCCCCCTCCTCCCCACATTTCTGTGTATCTTTTCTTTCCTTCTTACTCTGTGTCTGACTGTGTGACTGGGTGGCTGGAGCATCCTCCCCTCCTCCTTTCTCTTGCTTCTCGATCTCCTCTTCCAGATTTTTCCTCCTATTTGTTTCCTCTGCCTTCCAGCCTTACCTGTCCTTCTCCTGCCTAGCTACTGCCGTTCAGCTCTTTATTAGGCCAGTCAGGTGTTTTAGACAGGCAAACTAACACAGCTTCACAGAGTTAAACAAGTGCAGCATAAAAGAATGCAGCACATCTTTGCATCATTAAACAAATGTCCCACAGCATAACCAGATGTAACATAATATTGCACAACGCACAAGCTTCTAGGGTTTCTCCTTATCTCTGCTTCCCATCTCGCCGCAGGAGTGCTGGGATTACAGACACACACCACTGTGGGGATTCAAAGGGCTCTACCCACCGAGACGTCGCCCTGCTCCCACAGGTGCCGTCTAATCATCTCCAGTGATTTATTTGGAGAAGGACGCACACTGCATCAAATGCTGAGCAATGAATGTGCATCAACAGATGCAGGCGTTAAGCTAAAAATCAAGGGCGTGGCTGGGCAATAGTGTCACACACATTTGGTCTCAGCACTTAGGAGGCAGAGGTAGGTATAAGTTTGAGGCCAACCTGGTCTACAAAGAGAGTTCCAGGACAGCCAGGATTGTTAACAGAGAAGCCCTGTCTTGGAGCAAAAAATCATCGAGGGTGTGGTTCACTTCTTTTGTAATGAACTTGTCAGGTTACCAGAACCAGTCATACTTATACTGACTGAATCAAAATTTAAAGATTTGAGAAAGCAATCAACTTTTTAGACTTAAAAAAAAAGTAAACTGAAGTAACCTACTGAGCTAATCAGAAACTTCTGTATTTGTTTGGAGTAATGAGATATTTTCCTGTTGGAAGTTTTCATTTTAGAATTCTGCCTCAGGAAGAGCATCAACAAACACAAGCACAGAACCTAGCACGCTGGGACCTATAGTGAGAAGACAGAAGAAGAGAATTGCATTGAATTTCTTTTTCAGTAATCCAAGATCTTTCCCCCCAGGGAGGGAAGTACTAGGGACCATGCATAAGCACACAGGGATTTATGTTTGCACCAATTGGCGCCGTCTTGATTTCAAGCTGCCTTCTCCTTCAGAAACAGCCATGCGGGTCTGCAAGCTGGTGCTCATGACTCATCTTGTGGACCATTTTGTGCATGTAACTCTTGGGAGTGTAATCGGAATCAGGTTAGCCTCAATCTCCATCTGCCCAGAGTAACGCTGTTAAATATTTAGCAGTACACACATACCTGAGGCAGTGGTTTACTCTGGTTATGAGTGTGCATTTTGTAGAGTAGAAAAATCTGGCGGGTGGGAGAAAAGTTTTAGAAGGTGTTCGTGTGTATGAGGCTGCCGGGGTGGGGTAAGGCATCTTGGGGCTTTGAAGACACAGGAATGAGAAGCAGATGGGAGAAATATTTTATAACTAATCTTTAAAGTGATTTTTATGGTTTTCAATGGACTTTTTTTTAATGTATCCTTTTTTTATGATTCCACGAGGTCAGAATCCATGTGAAGATGACTTTTGAAGTCTTAGTTTACGTTTTTGCTGATCTGTTGGTGTCTTCCAAGTCTGCATGCAGCACATCTGCGTATGCTCTCTGCTGAGAGAAACGAGCATTTTCTCAGCCTTGCTTTGTCAGGACTGGCAGAAAAATTACAGCTAGAGAAGGAATCTTAAGAGCTACTGACACTGAATCACAGTCTGGATAACTTATTTATTTTGATTCCTGATTCTGATCCAAGGCTGGGTGACCTCAGATGGAGCTGGCCTTCATGCTGGCAGAGTATGGAGTTGAGGCAAGATTTCCATGGCAAGACACAGGCAGTGTGCCTAAGAGCAGAGTCCCAGTCACTTCTGAGAGGTTCTTTATCCTAGCATCGTATAATGGAGTCAGTTTCAACACAGATTTGAAAGGAGACAAGTCATGTTCAAACTGTGGCAAGAAGCACCCTGGAAGAAAGGCTCGAAGTGATATAGCATATGTAGTTAAACACAGTGATGCCATACCAAAAGCCTCAATTTTAGTGATTCTTCTTTTCCAGGAGAGGCTTTTTTTTTTAAATCATGTGTGTGTGTGTGTGTGTTTGTACACCATAACATGGGTGTGGAGGTCAGAAAGCACCTGGTGGGAGTTGGTTTTTTCCATCTATCATGTGGGTCCCAGAGATCAAACTCAGGTCTTCAGATTTGGGTCGGCACCATCATCTCTTAAGCCACCTTGTTACCGTTTTTTTCTTTTTCTCTTTAAAGACATGGTCTCACTCTTTAGCCCAGGCTGGCATGCATCTCATTGCTTAGCTCAGGATAGCTTCAGTCATCTAGCCTCTGTCTCCCATGTGCTGTGATTACAGGCATGAGCAGAAATCATTTGCTTCTACAGGCCCAGGTCCAATGTCGAGGGAAAGTCGCCCTGGGGTTGCTCATTTGTCTCCCTGCGGTTCTGTCATGCTTCTGGATTTAGGCGTTCCTGTGGGATCCTTTATACTCAGCACAGAGGTGAGGAATGTGGCCACCGATGATGAAGGCTGTGGGAAGATTTAGAAGCCACGCATATACATACGTCTTTCACATTCTAGAGTCACAGTTCATATCATTAGCTGCTACCTGATGACAGAGGACCTAGGGCACAGATCTGGGATGTGGGCCTAGGGAGAAGAGGCCACACAGCAATGCTGCTGTGCTCCTGGGCACCCGTGTTCTGTGTCTCTCCTTGGAGAGCCAGAGAAGGAAGAGCAGAAGGTGAAGGTACCAGAGCGGTGGCGAAAGATGCTGACATGCTGATGTAGTAGGTTCAACACCAGGCTGTGCTGAATCCGCCTCTGGGGTCAAATACCCTTAGTCTCCCCCTTATACACAATAGCAGCGCTTCCAGGAAGTTAGTTTTTGGGAGTTGGGGTGTCTTAGTTAGGGTTTTTATTGCTGTGAAGAAACACCATGACCACGGTAATTCTTATAAAGGAAAACATTTAACTGAGGTGCTGGCTTAGAGTTTTAGAGATTCAGTTCATTATCATCATGGTGAGATATGGTGGCTTGCAGGCAGACATGGAACTGGAGAGGGAGCTGAGAGTTCTACATCTTGCAGGCAACAGAAAGTGGACTGAGATACTGGGCGTGGCTTGAATTTGAGATCTCAAAACCCACTCTACAGTGACACACTTCCTCCAACAAGATCACACCTTCTAATAGTGCCACTTCCTTTGAGGGCCATTTTCTTTCTAACCACCACATGGGTTCACTACTGGGCATTAAACCGCCTTGTTATGCTAGGCAAGTGATCTACCACTGAGCTATAGCCCCAGCCCCCAGCCCCACCCCTCCCATTGTAGTTTTTACTTTGAGATATTCCTAGGCTATTGGTTAGCTTTGAATTTTCTCATTGTCTACATAGGTTTTGAACTTTCAGTCCTACTGCTTCATCATCTTGAACAGCTGGAATTATAGGTTTGTGCCATGAAGCATGACTACATTAATTTTTGAACGGCCTAGATCTGTGTCTGGACTCAAGCACTTGACTTACCTGTCTGCCTCTCATCCCTCTGGAATTAAGGGCCTGTGGAAAGACTTTGCTTACATTGTACTTGAGACTCACTGTATTCGAATGGGTACGAATGAGGCTTTCCCTTTGATCAGCGATGATTTAGCACACAAATTAACACAAGTGTGTGTAAGACAGTGGCACTGAAGGCAAAAGGGACTCCAGCCCATGCATCCTAACCCTATGCTCTGAGAATTGAGACTTATCTGTCCCCCTTTCCCAGTGAGGTCGCTTGTGGCAATTAGTTATGTGCCTCATGTTAGACACTAACCATGTGCTCCTACACCTTTGTATGTGTATATATATGTGGCAAGACTGGGGGCGGTGAGTGAGGCTGTGTGTGTGTTCATGGGCATGTATGCCATGATTGCACATGCACATACATGTACTCATAGGGGCAAGGGAATAATCTTGGTTATCATTCTCAGGAACACCATCCACCTCTTTTGAGACCAGGTCTCTCAGTGGGGCCAAGGACTCACCAATTCTGCTAAGACTGTCAGAACAGTGAGTCCCAGGAATCTTCCTGTCTGTGTTTCCCCAGGACTGGGATTGCAAATGCATGAGTGTCTGCCAAGCTTTCCACATGGGTGCTAGAGCTCGCATCCGGGTTCTCATGCTTGCATGGTAAGCACTTTACCAGTTGGATCCGTCTTCCCAGCCACTGGACTAATTCTTCAGGTGTTGCGGATAGAACTTGGGTCTTTGAACCTGATCCATTCTGCTATTGTGCTATGTTCCCCTCTGAACTATTTCAAGAGCCCAATGCACATAACTTCGGAAACATACTTGAATACCTAGATAACCATTAATTTAAAATTTTTAGTCAATAACAGAAACTCTTCAGTGAAATTCTACCAGAAACTCGAGTAATGTTGCTTGGCGGCAGAGGAGAGAGAGAGACTGGGGTGGAGCTGCCCACAGGGAGTGGGAAGGAATGGACACAGCTTGCCAGAATTCTAGTCCTGTTCCCACAACATGGACTTCATACCTTGGTTCGGGTCTCAGCTGTGCACAGAACAAAACTGTTTTCCAGAAAGAACTGTCAGGCTCATGGAATTTTGCAGCAAGTGTCTGAACATCTTTGTTTCCATGGGAGACTTTTAGTGGTTGATGCAGGTCAGCGTGAGGCCACACAGAGAGAGCCATGAAGCTCACCTGGGCATGAGGGACAGTGAGTGTTGATGGGACGAGAAAGAGCCTATCTAGAAGGAAGGCCTGGCCCTGGCCTGACTTAACCATCAATCACTTTGAGATTCTTAGGCAAGTCCCTCACTGTCTGGACCTCCGTTGTCTCAAATCCTGCCGTGGTGGAGCTTCAGAGAAAGCCATGGCTCTTGTCCAGTTTTGGTCCAGCGCTTGTTATTTGAAAATGCCCCCAAATTTCCACAGTATTTCTGGGTTTTCACACGCTGCTTAGGAGGAGGGAGTTCTCATGTTAACAACCTTCAGGTCAGGCTGGCTTTTAGGACTCATTTGTAAATATTGCAAATAAGTTGTATAAAAATTAGCAACTTCAGGTCTGGTGGAATGGCTCTGTGGGTAAGGGCACTTGCCACCAAGTCCAACGACGCAAGTGTGATTCCCAGAACTCATGCTGGTGGAAAGAGGAAATTGACTCTAGCAAGCTGTCCTCTGACCTCCAGAGTGTGCTGTTGAAGGATAGAGCCCCTGGCCTTGTCCATACTGTGTATCTGTCCTACCTCTCCAATAAATAAATGCTAAGACACTTTAGCAACTTCAGTGTAATGTTAGGCTCATTAGCTTAGTCCTTTACCTACCTTAGAAATAGGACTATCATTATAAGGATGCTATGTCCACCTAAAATAATTTTAAAATAATTAGTAAACCTATGTGTATGCATTGTATTCTTTTACTGAAAAAATAATTTTAGTATTTTGTTTTTTTTTCTTTGTAGATATGATCAGAAAAATCATACAGGGGAATTTTGACTTCTCAGTTGACTCAAAGGAGGTAACGTTTTGTTGTTATTTGTTATTAAAAATAGCAAATACGAGAAAAATCATGTCTAGCTTGAACACAGGTCTTTAAAACAATCATTGTTTTATCTGTAATTTGGAAACTTTTTTTGACTAAGGAATTTTTATGGGAAATTGTCTTATTTAGTGGATCCCATTTGAGTGGCAGCAGAAGCTTCACAATTGGTGATTGAGGAAAAACAAGTTATGCGTCATTTGAAATTTTCCTGAAAAAAAATACTAAGATTTTTGTTTGTTTGTTTGTTTGGTTTTCATTTTCAGCTAAGGGAGGGAAGTTCCTTAAGCAGAAATGCTCGAGAACTCTTAGAAGCTAGACGCTGGGACAGGGGAGCTTGTTTTCGAGAGCAGCTCTCTCCATGGCCACTTCCCTCCTGGCTCCTTGTTGCATTGGCTGAGCAGCTGCTCAGTGTGCACACGGCTGGAATTAGAGGGATGGTGGAGATAAGGAAAGCTGCTCTTGGACAAGCCCTGGCAGTACCTTATGGTTTCAGGGCAAAGGGCAATGAGAAAATAAGTAGGTCTGAAGAAACATGCAAAGAAACAGAGAAAATCAAGTAATTCTGAGCAGAAGCCCCGACTACACATAGTGACTCTCACTGGAGGACAAGGGGACGGGCC
Source organism: Neodon shergylaensis (assembly GCA_025134845.1). Lineage (NCBI taxonomy): Eukaryota > Metazoa > Chordata > Mammalia > Rodentia > Cricetidae > Neodon > Neodon shergylaensis. The sequence goes on along the minus strand of JABTXL010006079.1, from coordinate 4,676,216 downwards.
AGGTAGGAGGAGAG
>JABTXL010006079.1:4665438-4676192 GCA_025134845.1 Neodon shergylaensis | reverse complement strand
ACGGGCCAGGTAGGAGGAGAGGACAAGGGGACGGGCCAGGTAGGAGGCGCGCTTGGGAGTGCTGGGGGATTGAGTGAGCTCTGAAGCCAAGTGTGGAAGAGAGAGAAGAGCAGTTGGTCCAGAGAGAGAAAAGTGACCCTGGTCAGGTCAGGAGGTGAGAGGTCAGGGTTTACAGAGAGCATCAAGGGATCTCACTGCCCTCTGTCAGCCCACGAGGCACTGCGGTTCCTCCCCTTTCCTTCTGTGACCTAAACAAAAGAATAGATTTTGAGTTTAGATAGTTGTAAGTGTAAGGCCCAGGAAACACACAGACAAGGTGTATGCAGGGTAGTGGGTGAAGGGTGATAAAAACCAGGGAAATGTGTTTGTTGTGTTCTTAGCCCTCCACAAGGTAAGTAGGGTGTGTTACTTGCTCTTGCTCTGCTCTGAGGAGCCAGGGGAACAACGAGATAGCCAGGACAGGGCTGAACGTGAAAACCCACTGCCCCAGTTGGCTAATGAGTTCAGACCCTCAAGTTAGAAACATCTGCTTCACAGCCTCTGTTTGTGGTGAGTGATACCCAGAAAAGGCTGAGTGGAGATGCCGAAGAGGGAAGCTGCTTCGAAAGCCATTTTCATCTGTCCGACCATGGGACAGTTCAGGAGGAAACCACTTTGCATTCTGCTCACTGCCCGGCTAGGACTCTGCAGAGCATTTTCCTTCAATGCTCTCACATCACTGTATCACCAAACTCTTGTCCAGATTGGCTCATATCTCTGGGCAAATGCCACGGCTGCTGCTTTCCGTGTGTCTTGAACTTTAGCATGCCTGATGAATCTGATAGCCCCAACGGCAAGGGTTCCTCTTTTAGGAACAGGTAGGAATGGGGACATGAGCTCACTTGGGTTCAGGTCCGGAGACTCCTGGGAGTGGTTTAGCTACCTCTTTTGCCACCTCTCCAGTGGGAGAAGACACGCTGCCCATTAGAACTCACATCCCATTTGTTTGCACAAGGAAAGCACACTCTAGGGATCTTGGAGGGTATTTAAAAAAAGAGCACCCTGCAGGAGTCATTGGGTTTTACTGTCTGTAAGAGACTCTGGCCAGCATCCATCTTGAGTATCTGCTCATCTAGAACACAAAGAAGCACTGATGGCAGAGTACCTACCCATCCTGTCACATGCTGCCATTTCCCTTATAGTTTTTGCAAATGCCTCCCCAGGTACTGCTCTCTGCTTATCCTACTTATTAGTAGCAACACCATGGATGTTCCCTAGAGATTTTGATATTGTTCTTCAGGGTGGGCTAGTTCCTGGTATTTTTAAAAGCTCCCTTGATGATTATAATGGGCAACTGAGTAGAGAACAATGGGACACCAAGGTGTGGAAATAAGATTTTCACTGCTGTACACCACAGAAATAAATTTATCCTGTATTGCCGCTCATTTAGAAAGAGACGAGTGAAAATTCACCCACCCAAGTCCGTGGAGGTTTTTGCTGTTACCCTGTAAAATAGATCAGACAGGATGGCTCTTAGGTTAGAGAAATTACAAAAGAACCAGCCATTTGTTATAGTTTATAATTAGAGTGACCTTCGTGCATCCAGCATGACCAGCCACAATAACCAAGTGAGGACAGATTTTCCCAGATTACTCATGTGTAATTATTGTATGTAAATATGTAAAGATACCTGGCCTTACCCAGACCTGGGCTCAAGTACCATAAGGGAGGAGGAGACTGGAAATTAATTACATGGGGAGGTCCTTATGGTTGGTGGATATGTCAGTGGTATCAAGCTTGTAGGCTCACCCGGGAAGATAGAACAGAACTTGTCAGGACTCTAAGTTAACCCTTGGGGATATGAGCATTGTTTTTTCAGAGTTGTGAAGATCTGCCCCAGGTGAGGAACAGTTTGCATCCATTCAGGTTTCCAAGCCAGAACTTCAAAGCGGTGAAACGAAGCCACCTCATTTTATTCTTGCCACAGATGGCATCTAGAAACAACAGCAACTTTCCTCCCCACCACACAGGCCACCAACAGGGATAGGTTTATAAACCGAGCAAATTTAGCTTAAGGAAAAATCCACTGAGATGTGCTTTATTTTCCTCTCATCATTGTGGGTTAGTTCATCTTCATTGCTGACTGGTCCCCATCTCTGGACGAAGCTGAAGAATATCTGGTTTGGGGCTGTGGCTTTTCTTTCATTAGCTCATCAGTTGATTAAGTTTTGGCAGCCATTTCTTCTAAGTGAAGCACCGTATCTCAAATGTCAAGTTCAGGGCTACAGAGCAGTGTGAAATAAGATGTACAATGCCCACACTTCCTGGAGGAGGTAGCATCTATTCTGAAACTTGAGTTTCATCCAGGGAAGGAGGGATGACCAGACTAGGGAGAGAACCTGAGCAGTCAGAGTGAGGAGAGAAGAGAGGAAATGTCTTGACAGAGTGACACCGAACAGAATGGCCAGGAGGAGTGAGGATGTGAAGCCAAGATAGGTAATAAAGGACACGCTGGCAAGTGTACGTTAGAAATAGCACACCTTTAATCCCAGCACTCGGGAGGCAGAGGCAGGCAAATCTCTCTAAGTTCGAGGCCAGCCTGGTTTACAAAGCAAGTCCCAGGACAGTCAGGGCTATACAGAGAAACCCTGTCTCAACAAACAAACAAACAATTAAATAAATAAAAATAACCAAAATAAAAATGAAACAAAGAAAGAAATGGGGGAACTTCACTGGATTTTGTTAAACAAGGTAATGATGCTTTCAGAGGGAACACTTTGGAAGAGTTGTCTTTGGCTCTTGGACTCTAGGCTACCCTCATGACCTGCTTCTTGAAGATCATGTAGCAAGCGTATTAGTATCTGTAACTGCCCTGCAATTCTCTTTTCCCTAACTGATGATCATATTGCCTTCAAACCTTCCAAAAACCCAAATGTGAAATCCAGAACTTGACTCTAATCCAAACGCAAATTCTCAAATATACACTCAAGAATCTGTATTCCTTTCTCATGTTGATCCTTCTGCCTTGATTTTTTTCCAGTGTGGAATATGGTTATGGTTAATGACTCATGTGACTTTTCTGTTTTATTTTGATGCATGCTGCCTCTGCTACACACAAACTCCTCAACTGCTTTGATTTCCACAGCCAGAAAACATAGTCTTGGCTTTGAAGGTAAACTGCATGCCTACTGTTTGTCTGAAGTCGGCACTTTCCGCCCATCCCTGGTGTCGCCCTGTGGTAGTGTTTAGATTGATTGTTTTGTTTGTGTCTCAGCTGTCATATTTAATTTTCCCTTTGTCTGATGTCAAGATAATCTACAATGTGCTCAAAGATCATGACCCCTGAAAATTAATCAACAAATGGCCCCAACCTGTGGTCTAGAAATCAGCTCTGAGAACACCCTAGGACCGGGAATATAGTTCAGGTGTAGAGCATCCGCCTGTCTGATGTGTGAGGCTCTAAGTTTGGTTCTCAGCACTGTGGCAGGTGGGAGGAAAAGGAAGGAAGGAAACAATCTATTTTCATTCCCGACACTGTCTGATACTTAGTTGGGAACATTGGGAAGGTTGTATATTATGTATAAACTTTTTGCTTGATGCTAAAACTAATGCACTGTAAATATTTCAACATATCTCCTCTCCTGGGTTTGAGTTTATCTTCTACTGAGGTTCAGAAAATATTTAAAATTCCTTTCAAATACTAAATAATTTTGTTTTCTGAGAAATGGTAGAAAAATGTGTAAGTATGTGAGAATTTGTAGTGTCTGGGCTGGTTTCTTAATTGACCGATGATATTAGTCCTCAGGGAAATGCTAGTCAGTAAATAATGGGTGTTTGTAGACAAGCGAAAGGACACACACACCCTCGGCAACTTCTCTTGCCTTTATTTCCTAATTTTTTTAGCGTCAGCTGTACCCCAGTTCATACCTGAGTGCTCTTCTGTAGTTAATTGCTATCTATTGACTGTGAGCTGTTGTCTTCACTTTATTCATTCATCATGCCCGTGAGGCTCATCACATTGATGGGCCCTTTCCTAGTGTAAGGGGACCAGGAGCTCCCAGAAGGACGCAACTGACTTCAGTTTTAGTGCTCTCTACCAAGACATCGCATTTGCTTCTGGCACTGTCGTCAGAGCCCAATAATGTGTCTGTCTGTACAGAGGGCCATTTAAGAGAAGAGACTGGCATTGAGGCAAGGAAGGCAACTGTTGAGAGCCAGGTAGATGGGAGGATGGCAGGTTTGTCACCAAGTTCATTTTGCTGGAAATTCAGGAGTGATCACAGGGGCAGTCGATAGGGGTTCACCGACCGATGGGTGACTCTCCACAACAGGTGGCCAGAGGTGCACACGATCACAGTTTTCCATCAGGAGATGCTTTTCGCTTCTGCAGAAATCAAGAACAAAGCTCTTTGTTTTCTTCAGCTGTTTTTTGTCATTGCTATATTACACGGTGGACAGGCTAGAGGGAGTGGTGGCCCTGAGCTCTCTTTCCTATTGCCACACTCACAGTAATGCAAGGAAACACACATTGTCTGATTGGGGAAAGATAAAGTGAGGTGGTTGAACAGGAAGTTGGAGGTGAGATCCGGTCTCAGTGCGTGCCTGCAGGAGCAAGGCTCCGTCTTGATTTACTCTCATCATCTTAGCTGCTAGCTACATCAGCCATTGCTATCTTGTTTGTTTATCAAGCGTCAACCTGTGATTCCACCATTCTTTAGAAACGTGAGGAGGGACTTGTTGCCGAGGGTGTAGCTCAGTTGACAGAGTCCTTGCCTAGCATTCAGGAATCCATGGATTCCAGCCTCAATTATATCCGCAGAAGCTAGGCATGGGGGCACATATCTGTAATTGAAGTATCCAGGAGGGTCATTCATTACCACTGAGATCAGCCTGGGATACAGGGGGCTTCGTCTCACAAACAACAGGGAAGTGAGAAAACCAAGAAGGGAAATGTGGGTGACTTTGTGTGCAGACTGGAGTGAGAGATGATTCCATCTTCCAGGTCATTGCTCCATGTGCCCCAAGAACAAGCCAGCAAGGACCATGAAAACATATTAAGGTCTAATGATTCCATGTGGAAGTTGTGCTGGGTCTTAAGCAACCCAGTGGGAGGAAAGGGTCTCAAAAGCAGGTAACAGAGTCAGAGACAGCCCCTGCTCTCACTGTTAGGAGTCCCACTAGAGGACCAAGCTACACAACTGTAGCATATGTTCAGGGGCCCAGGTTAGTCCCATGCGAGTTCTCTGCTTGGCAGTTCAGTCTCTGTGAGCCCCTGTGAGCTCACAGATAAGCTGATTCTATGGGTTTTCTTGTGGTGCCCTTGGCCCCTCTGGCTCCTATAACTCTTCCTCCCCCTTTTCGACAAGATTCCCCAAGTTCTACCTAATGTTTAGCTGTGGGTATTTGCATGTTTCTATCAGTTGATGGGTGAAGCCCAGCAATATCATTAGAAATCACTTCATTGATTAGTTTTGTTTGTTTGTTTGCTTGCTTGTTTGCCAGTCCTGTTTGGTTCTATCCTCGGTCTCTGGGCTGTCCAGCCTCTCTGGTCCTGGCCCTCCACGCAGTGTCAGGGGTGGGCTTCCTCTCATAGCATGGGCCTCAAGATGAACCAGTCATTGGGTGGCCACTCCCATAATTTCTGTGCCACCTTTGTCCCAGGATATCTTAGATCTTTTTATAGACATTGAGTTTGTCACTAGTCATTCCCATTTAACAGGGTTCAAATCCCAGTCTACTACTAATTCTGTTTTTCTGATGTAGAGTACCCTGTTTGTGTATGACTCACTAGGCAGAGCTATTTTTAAAGCCATCTAGAAAGGAAAATGCCTTTGAAGTTGAAAGTAAACCATTTTCCCACTCGACCTTGCTCTTAGGTAACTTCCAGGAAAATGAAAGGAATATTAAACTCTTGGCCAGGATTCTAGTAACTCAGGACTCCACTTCCTTCAAAAGCTCAGCGAGCTTCTAAATGGAAAAACACACCAATGCGTGCATACCGAGCTACTCACGACTGTGGAATGTTCTTTCTGTTTCATGTGACATGTACTGTGTCTTTCCTTTACGTTGCAGATTGCCTACTATGAAATTGGAATCCTTATCTGCACCATCCTGGGACTGCTATTTATTGTCCTCATGCCTCTGGTGGGCTACTTCTTCTGTATGTGCCGCTGTTGTAACAAATGTGGCGGAGAGATGCACCAGCGGCAGAAGGAGAACGAGTCATGCCGGAGGAAAAGCTTTGCTCTTTCGCTCTTGGTCATTTGTCTGCTCATGAGGCAAGTCGAGTCTTGGACCATAGTCATTAGGGTGTTGCAAGGTGATGGGGAAGGCTTCTTTCTACCTTTACGTCCATGAGTTTATTTCACTTTTCTCTTTATTTCTTCTTCTTCCTCCTCCTCTTCCTCTTCCTTCTCTTCCTCCTCTTCCTCCTCATCTCCCTCCTCCTCCTCCTTTTCCTCCCCTTTCTCTTCTTCCTCCTTCCCTCCTCTCTTCTTTTTGTACAGACAGGGTTTCACTATATAGTTCTGGCTGCCCTGAAACTCACTATGTAGACCAGACTGGCCTTGAACTCACAGAGATCCAGCTGCTTCTGCCTCCCAATGTGCTAGAATTAATAATAATAAAGGTATGCACCAGTGCCCGCAGTCCTTTTCCCCCCAAGACAGGATAACAATACATAGTTACGGTTAACATTGATCTTACACATAGTAAGGACTGCAGAAGTCCTGGCTGGCTTTGAACCTCTACCGAGTCCTGGGACTACAGGCATGCCCTACCACACCTCGCTGAATCCATGCATTTAAAGTGAAACAAAGCAGAAGCATCAGAAGCATCTCACAAAGCTGCCACTGTGCCAAGTAGGTGCCATCGTCTGGAAGTGGCCCCACCTTACTCCACGTGCTCTCCTTTTAGTAGTTTTCTCTCTCGTAGATATCCTGATAAACTGGGTGTGTGTGTGGGCACATTGGAATGTGTGGATTCAGGCACACATGTGCCATGGCCTGTATGAGGTCACAGGACAACCCTGGATGTAGGCCTTCTCCTTTCACTTTGTTTGAGACAGGGCCTCTTCATTGTTTTTCCACTGAAAACTCTAGGTGAGCTGGCTGACAAGCTTCTAGGGATTCTACCGTCTCCACCTCACCCCTCCCTGCAGGAGTACTGGGATTACAGATGTTTGCAATACATGTTTAGCTTTTATGTGGTGTCCTAAGATTGGCAAGCACTTTTACCCACTGAGCCCACTTTTACCCCTGGTGAACTTGGTGTCTGAAAGCCTTTACTTTCCTCCTCCGCTACCTCTGTGGAGGCTGACAGCATGCCGGCAGGAAGCAGAGCCTCCGTGCGCTAGGTGATGCCAAAGGAATGTTGGCACACCCCTGTACACTGTAAATTTGTGAGGATGGTGGAATACGGAAAGCTTCCTAGCTATTTCAAAACCTGCTTTGTTTGAGTTTGCTGTCTGTTTGCTCCTGCTGGTGAAGTTTATATCCACTGTCCTTTGTGATCCAGGGTGCTCCATGGAGTTATTGCTATTGGTAAAAGTTTCCAGCTAATGGACAGACCAGAAACATACACGCCTTTAAGATATTGGGCCCATGCTATTGGACCCATGTCTATTCCCCAGCTGAAGAATGTCCATCGTGCTATGGGCCCCTTATTATTGATCTTTTTGCTGTATTGCTCCACGGTTCTTCAATGCATGTATTTTTTACATTTTTTAAAAAATACATTTTAATTTATATGCATGTGCGTGTCTGTGTGTGAGACGCACACGCACGCATGCACCTACAGATGGGTAGGGGAGGGCAGAGACAGACAGTGTGCATGCATAGAGAGGTCAGAGGTCAACTCCTGAGACTCTGCTCTGGTTCTACCAGGATCAAACTCAGATCATCAGGCCTGGCAGGAAGTGCCTCTATCCACTGAGCTATCTTGCCTGACCTCAGTGAGTATTTCATGCACTAAGAGAAATGAAGTCCCACGCACACAATGCTGAACTACTTGACTTTCCCAAAACATCACATTTGCTCAGCAGCTGGAAGAGGTTTTAGGTCTAACAATGTTTGTGTTTAACTGGGACTTTAAGCACAAAGCAGTAAGTCCTATACTTAAAGTTCTGGGTCCAAAGCCAGAGAGAAGTGCTTCAGTGTGGTCATTGATAAAGGCCTGGCCAAGATGCATGACTTTCAAATATACCCACCAAAGATTCATAGACATCTGTCGCCGAGAGATGACAAGGAAAAGCAATTTGCAGATCTTGTAACACTAATAAAAACAGAAAGAGGGGAGTACCTCTTTAGTTTTTGAGACAGGGTTTCTCTACATAGCCATGACCATCCTGGAACTCACTATGTAGACCAGGCTGGCCTTGAACTCACGGAGATCCACGTACCCCTGCCTCCTGAGTGCTGGGATCAATGATATGCGCTTCCACACCCTGCAAAACACCTTTTTATATTTGGAAAAAACATAAAATATGTGAAATGATGGAAAGAAAACCAATGACTGCCCTGGAAATGAAACTGAAGGTTTCTGGGCAGGAACTGTGGAAGGAGCTGTAGTTCAGCTGTTTGGCTCCTGAGGTTCTATCCCAGGCTGGGTGTCACCTCTGAATTAGTTTAAACATGAACAACAAAGGATCATCACCAACAAGAAGCCAGTTCATCACTTCTTACCCCAGAGGAGTGACCATGGAATTAAAGACAGGACTTCACATTGACCGTATATTAATATCTGCATAAACAGGACTTAAATTCATGTGCTGTTAGCCTCCTGCACTGTCAGCTACCCAGAGGACTGCTTACCTTCTCGCTCGTACCCTAAGTGAACACATCTTTTTTGCATCTCCGACTTTTTCTGCACTGTCTGTCTGACTGAGCCTCTCATGTATAACTCAAATCTGTTCTTTCTTGTGTAATTCCTGATGTGTCTGTTTTTCCCTACTTCCCTTTGAAGCCTTCTCAGGGTGGGTAGGCCAGCAGTATAGGGGCTAGCTAGTTATCAAAGAATGTAATTACAGCCTTCAGACCTCTCAGACTCAACAGGGCTTCACTAGTGTTTCCTAGAAGCTAGCAACACACAAGCTTCCTTCACCCACAGACTTGCCCAGCGTGTTTTTCATCTATACCCTAGGCATTAAGGGCCAGACCCAGACCAGGAAGTGCCATTTGAGCACACTGCCTCTCCTGTTAGAATGATTCCCTACTGAGCAAGCAAATCACTTCTTAAGAAACTGACCTGATATATATGAGTGTTGTGTCTGCAAGCCTGTCTGTGTACCACGTGTGGTTCATGGCCAGTACTCACAAAGACCAGAAGAAGGCATCAGATCCCTTGGGACTGGAGTTATACATGGTCGTGAGCCTTTATGTGGTGGGTGCCGGGATCTTAAAATGGGTCCTCTAGAAGAGCAGCCAGTGTTCTTAACCGATACACCATCTTTCCAGGCCCCCAAAGCTAATTGCATTTTTTGCTTTATGAAAATACATGCCAAAATATTATGAAGATTCTTTATTACACAGATTTATTTGTCTAACTCAATAAATATTTGCATATGTATAAAGGGATTTTCTTTTTTAAAAGGAAAAGAACTGTGTTTTCTATATTGGATTCCTCTTTTAAGTTGGACTTCTGTTTACATTCCTATAAATTACTTAGGACCTCATTCTGAATTTTTACTGTGCTTAAAATACCAAAATATGTAAAGAAAGCTATAAAGTAAGATACAAATCTAGTTTCCATTTACATATTTACATATAGCTCAGCTAGCTTTTTTCTTGAGATGAAGACCTATCAAAACTGTTTTGCTAGGCCTTTTATTTTTTACGTATATATTAGTTTGGAAAATCATTTTTTAAAAATTTCTTGATTCTCTAGTTTTTTACACATTTAAGTTTTTTCTCAGCCTAAACAAAACATTAGTTTTCAGTTAATAATTTCAGATTTCAACATAATTAAGCCAGAGATAATCTCTTGTTTAAGCATGTGGCAAATTTAAAACTACTTACATTTTATGTTGTACATTAAACTTATCTGTAAGATGGGGTGTTTTTTTTTTTTCTTCTTTAAATTCAGACATGTAGACTGAAGTTTCTGTCCCGCCTGGTCCCACAGCTGTTCAGGCCCAAAGAAACTGACAAAAACTATGTTAATCTATATTAATTGTAACATTGTGTACGTATTAGCTCAGGCTTCTTATTAATTAGTTCTTACAACTTAACCCATATTTCTTATCTGTGTGTAGCCACGTGGCTTGGTACCTTTTATCAATGAAGCATTCTCATCTTGCTTCCTCTGCCTCTGGCTGGTGACTGTGACCACCTTCCCCTTTTCAGAATTCTCCTAGTCTGGTTGCCCTGCCTGTACTTCCTGCCTGGTTATTGGCCAAGCACTTTATTAAATGAATATGAGTGATAAATCTTTACAGTATACATGAGCGTTATCCCACAGCACAGACAGAAATTTAAACTTCTTTGCCTCGAACCTCTCAATTTACTATAGGTATTTTGACATCTTCTCTTTGAATCCCTTATCACTTTTCATTATGATTGAGTACTTGCTAATATTGTTTGCAAATAATCAGAACAGCCAAGAAGATTAAGAGTTAGAAGTGGAAATGTGTAAAAGGGAAAGCAAACGGCAATGGGAAGAAATTATGTCACCAAAATCAAAGGTTGGGTAGAAGGAGACAGAAGGTGGAAGCCACATTAGAAAGGAGGTAGAAGGAGGCCCTGCTGGAGGCTGGAGGAGGCCCTGCTGGAGGCTGGAGG
>JABTXL010006079.1:4616618-4663686 GCA_025134845.1 Neodon shergylaensis | reverse complement strand
CATTTTGTCTTCTTTTTCGGAGGTTGCCCTAAGAAGGAACTCAAGCTGAAGAAGCAACAAGTCCCAGGGAATTTGCAGACATCCCCTGGCCAACTGTCTCCTTTACAGTTTGAGCAGAGCTTATACAGTTGAGGCTGAATTCAAACTGGTTTATATCCTCAGATCCAAACTGAGCTATGTGATGGTTGCTGAGGCTCAGGGAGGAAAGGGGTCTTCTCAGGACTGGTTGAGGAGGAACCAGGGCCAAGTCAGACATGCCTGCTCACCTGCTCATTCTGCTGCAGCTCGCTAGGCAGAATAAATACTGTTCAAAGTTATGGGCCATATAAGCATGTTAGGGTCGCTTTGGGAGCCCTGAAGGGCCTGTGTATTTTGTTTTTTGTTTTTTGTTTTTTTTTTGCAGCATGACATTTTTCAATATAATCTGTATATGTGTGTATAAAACCGAAGTAATTGCTTGACAATCTGAGAAGCAACTGCATCTTATTTTTCCAAAGTTTGCCTGTTACTTGCAAAACTGTAAAACCTATCTACCTTTGGCTTCATAGTTAAAATAGTAACAATTTTGGTCTTTTGGGTCTTTGCCGGAAACGTTTTGAGCTATTTATTAATTCCTTACTGCCCTCTAGTGGTCATATCTAAAAATACTTTGGGTTTTAGCTCCCGTGCTGTTTGGGGATGGGGGTTGTTTTGTTTTTTTTTTTAATTTTGAGAGGTCTCTGCAGTTTAGGTTAGCCTGGAGCTCTGCGGTCCTCTCACCTTTCTCATTCAAGTTTCGGGATTGCAGTGGTACACCACCAAACCTGGAATTTACTCCAAAATGGAAAATTTTAATGTTCGGGGCTCTGCCTCAACAAATGATGTAATTTAAGTCAAGAGTTGATGGTGGCTAAAAAACAAAACCTAAGAACTTTTACTATGTTTAAATTCAGTCTTTTGAGATTGGGAATTTCCAGAAAGAAAACCCAGCCATGGAAAGAGTCCTCGGCCTTTACCACCATAACAATGGTGTTTTTTAGCGCCGTCATTTGGTTTGGCTTCATACTTTATATAAATGACCAGTGAGTGAGTGTAATGCCTGTATGTGTCATGGTTTGTTTCAAAATTGTCACCTGGGCACAGTCTAGTATCGTGTGAAAGGAAATCATCGAGGGCATATGCCATCAGTGCAACAGGAAATGAAGCCAGACCTTCCCGTCATGCTTTAGTGCTGAAATACTTTATTTCTTTCCAATCTGGATGATATAGAAAGTAGCAGTCAAATCAAAAACCACCAGAAAGCCCAAGTCCCTCTTACCTGATCACTAATTCCCTCTTCTCTGGTGCATGAGGGTGTTTGTGTGGGCACAAGACAGCATACACACAGGGTGTACACACTGCCCCTGGTACTGCCCCACAAGACAGCATACACACAGGGTGTACATACTGCCCCTGGTACTGCCCACGACCTTGCAACTTTCCTCCAGAATTTGTTGTTCATTTATGAGAGTCATAGTGCAGTACTTCATCCTGAACGGAGTCTGTCCTCAGAGACTTCTTAGTTCTGTTCTGTGTCCCCATTTTGGTGGTGTGCTGATGGTGGTCTTAGTGGGTAGGCTGCAGGGGCACGGGACAGAGGTGGCCTTTCTGTGGCCCCTGCAGTGCCAGTGACAGTGGATCTTGGCCAACGCTCTTTATTCTTCCCTTTCCCTGCAGCCTTGGCATCATGTATGGTTTTGTGGCCAACCACCAGGTAAGGACCACGATCAAAAGGACCGAGAATCTGACAGAGAGCAATTTCAGAGACTTGCAAACATTCCTGAATGAAACCCCAAAGGTAAAAACCTGCAACCTGCATGTTCCATGGTGCTTGGTGTCGGCCACTCTGAATCTCTGTGCACGTCTGGAAGCTCAGCCAACCCTTTTAAGAAGCCAGTGAATCCACATAGAAGGGTGTTGCCCTTTAATGCTGAGGATGAAGAAACACATCCAGAGAGCAGCTCTCAAAAGCATCGAAGTTTCCATAGCGTCAGGATTTACTTGGCTTATTTTGCTTCATTTTATTTGGGCATAACAAAATCACAGCACATATAAAAGTATCTCATAATTTTAAGAGTCTCACTGTGGGTATTTGGTTTTGTTTTTTGTTTGTTGTTATCCTTTCTTTTTGGTGGTGTAGTTAACCCGTTATCATCACATAATTGCTACTAATGATGGAATTCTTTAGCTTTACGCACACCAGTTTGATGTCTATGTAGATGAGTCAGTCTCCTTTGGGAAAACTCTCTCTCTCTTTTTCTCTCTCTCACTCAGACACACACACACACACACACAGGTCATTTTGGCCATGACGAGAAGGACTTCTTTCTGTCCTTTTCCTGGGCGTGTGATTCAAAAAGTATATGAGCAGGAACTGACTTAAGTATGTAGTGCTCTTGGGTCCCCCAGAACCAGATGTGGCCTTCAGGTTGATTCTTTCCTCAAAATCCTGCTCAATTAAGTGTGTCACACAGCTGGAAGCGAAACAGAACCACATGGGGAGGCCTTTGGGAGGGCAGAGAGTAGAGAAGTTAACTCATGTCTGACTCTACAGTGTAGCACAGGTGAAATGACTTTTTCCACACCTTGTAAACAAAAACTCCTAATGTCTTTCATGTACCATCCTGAAGGTTCCACAGGTAGGCCTCTTTCCACTCCCCAAATGCCAAAAGTAATAATGGTGACTCATGACAATTGGGGTGGCTTTCATCATCTTCTAAAGATGGTAAATTCCTGACTTTGGGGACACTTACCTGATCAAACGTATATGAAGAGCTCTAACAAATAGAAATTATACAGCTAACTGAATAGGCAACTAAAATGGAATATAACTGTCCCCAAAGAGAGCAAGGTGTTTTACCTCTAGCAGCTAAAGAAATGAAAATTTAACACTGCTGCATGCTTACTGGGGAGGTTGGCAACTCTAGAAGAACGTTAACCTGGCCTTGCTGAGAGGTCAGAAGCAGGCCCACTGAGCCACCAAAATAATAAGATGAATACTCCTTTAGAAAACTAGTGGAGAGTGATCAATACCGTGGACTCGTGTGTCAAACTTCAGATGGCTGTCAATTCTTACTCATTGTGTTATGGGGAGCATCTATCCCCTTGAGTCTAGGCTGTCCCTGTGACCTGTTTGTGACCAGGAGGACACAGTGGACACTATCTTGGGCTGGTCGGGAACTTCATCTCCTAGGAGCTGTGCATCAGGTGTCTATTAGGCTCCCGCTGCTGCTGATCCTGAGGGGCCTGGTGAAAATACCCAGGCTGCTCACTAAGAGGCAGGAGAAAGGGCGACCCACTTGTGCGCACCCTCACAGTCCCCATCATGGTCCACCTAGCCAGTCCACAGAACCATGACACATAAGCAGTGACCACAGCCAGTCAGTTTATTGTAACAAACACGATGGATAAAAGTCAATGTTTGGCCAGTAAAGCTGGGGCTTATGGGGAGCGGAGTACTGGAAAAGACGAGAGTGTCTGTCACCTTCTAGCTATTTCAAAGTGCTCCGAGGGGGTTAATTTTTTTGTATCTTAAATCCCTATTGTCTTTGTATTATGACTTTGCACCTCAAAGGGCAGGTGTCATGAAATTTTCTTTTCCAGCAAATTGACTATATACTGGCTCAGTACACCAACACCAAGAACAAGGCATTCTCAGACCTGGATGGTAAGTAGCGTTGAAAGTTAGTTTGCATTTTTGTTTGCTATGGTTCAGACGATGCCTTAACTATCTCCTATAGCACAGAGCAAAATGGGAACCTGTTGAAGGTAGGAGGAAGGCAGAAGAAGCTCAAGAGCTACTGGGTGTTTGTCACTTGTCACTGGATGATTAAAACCCAATTTTAGGGGCTGGAGAGATGGCATACTGGTTACTAGAACTCGGTGCCCTTGCAGAGGACCTGGGTTCCATTCCCAGCACCCACGTGAAGGCTCACCACCATCCATAACTCCAGTTCTGAGACATCCAAGGCCTTCTGCTTACCTCCGTGGACACCAGGCATTTACATGGTACATAGACATACATGCAGGCAAAACATTCATCCACATAGATTAATAGATAAATCTTTTTTTAAAAAAAGGCACCCAACATTCAAGTTCAGTTTCATAAGCAGAGGGATTTGGGCTTCTGTTTTAAAATTTTACCTCTCTTATGGTAAAGCCTTTATTCTCCTGTGGTCATTCTTCATGCAGAAGAGCATGTGTAGCCCTACTAAGTGCCCTGTTAAATGGGCTGTAGAAACAACCTGGCCCTGTTCCTTAACAGACCATGTCTCACTAGAGTTCATACGCAGCTTAGTTAAGTTGTTCTCAACAAAAGGTGACATTTTGGAGGAATATATGGTTGGCAGGATTGGGGAGGGGCAGTGTCCAAGGCCAATGATGCTGCTCATCATCCTACAAGGCACAGGACAGTCCACTCTCCAAAAGCTGTATCTGATCCCAAAGGTCAGTGGTACTGCAGTGGAGAAACCCCAGTGTAGATGAGTTAGAGACAGTCGCTATGTAACACAACTCAAGATCACAGATGCCGTGTTCCTTCACATAAAGTATAAGTATCCATGAGACTAATTTTCCAGGGGGAACTACGAGTTTGAGGAGTTTGAAGCAGGCAATGGCATCTCCTCGCATTAGGGCTCACAGTGAGTGGTCTAAAGTGGAGAATGGGACGTGAGGACCGGAAGAGGGAAGACATTTTCCAGGCGTTGACTTGTGGGGCATGAGCAGAAGGCATGAGAGCTGAAGGAGAAGCCGGCTTGCCCTCATCAATCCCTTTCCTTTGAATCCAGGTGTCGATTCCTTGCTGGGAGGCAGAATAAAGGACCAAGTAAAACCCAAAGTAATTCCCGTTCTCGATGAGATTAAGGCCATGGTGACAGGTAAGCATGGTGGCACAGGTGACGGAGGATAGCATCCTAGATTCCTGGCTTCCCAGCGTCACTCACATTGGCTTGGATTTCTTTAAGGGTGGTTAGAGACAAGAATTCTAGTCTGGCCATGCAAACAGGCCTGGCAAAGACACAGACTGTCCCAGTATGGGTGTTGTTTTTACAAGTTTGTGCTTTTAAAAGCCTATGATACTGGAAAATATCATCATTTGAAGTAATAATGACCCAAAGTTATGTTCACGTGTTTCTGTATGGCCCATGGCTGGTTCTGTGCTGAGGTAGCAAAGTTTTGTGTTTGTTGAGGAGACCAGGCCCACAGAGCTTATATGATGTCACCTATTATCTGGAGTTTCAAAGAAAATATCTGTTGATGTATTGGTTGTGGTAGCGCATCTGTAATCCTGGCAATAGAAAAACCATGACTTCAAGGCCAGCCTGAGCTACTTAGGGAGTTATATAAGATCCCGATTCAAAAAATCAGAATGAATGAATGAATTAAAGGGGGTGAATTAATGAATTAAAGGCCTTTGAAATCATCAGATATCAGTTCTGCCCATCACCAACCATTTCCTGTCCAGGTTAGGAAACTCAGTGATGCAACCCTCAAAGACAGTCAACCTCCACCTCCCCTCTCCCTTCCTCCCTCCCTTCCCCCCACTCCCTCCTCTCCCACTCTTCTTTGCTTACCTCTCCTGGTCTTATTCCAATGCTACTTCTTGTGGCAAATGTCCATCTCTAGCTTCCCTTCCTTTTCTTTAAAAATTTATTTATTTATTATGTATGTGAATGTGTGTGCAAGAGTGCAGGTGTGTGTGAGACACTCGGCACACTCTTGGCCGTCAGAAGACTACTTGTGGGGTTGATTCTCTCCTTTTACCTTTACAAGAGTCCCAGGGATGGACCTTAGTTTGTCAGGCTTGTGTGGCAAGCACCTTTACCCAGAGCTACTGTGCCATCTGCTCTTTCTCTAATAGAAAAGATATCAGCTGTTTCCAACCTGTACCCTACCCTGAAAACCTTTTTTTATTTTTTTAAAATTTTTTACCTGTATGAGTGTTTTTGCCTGCTTGCATGTTTGTGCACTGTATGTGTGTTTGATACATGGGAAGTCCAGAAGAGAACATAAGATCTTCTGCATCCTGCATTGTGTAAGCCTCCATGTAGGTGCTGGGAACCAAACCCAGAATTTCTGCAACAGCAGCATTAACCACTAAGCCAGTTCTCTAGTCCCCACCCCCATTTAATCCTAACACTCTCTGGGTCCTCATGTGATCATTTCGTGGGTTAAGAATTCCACATACTAATCCAGTCTATAGCCATGAGCAGGCTGGGAAGGGATGGACTTGGCTTTCAGACCTTATCTAGCAAAAGCCCACGTACCCAGCCAGCTTTGGTAGATGGCGCCAAGAACACCAGGGAGAGTTTGGAAGTAGGGTGTTGCTTACCATTCACAGGAAGGTCAAATAACAAGCCCCTCAGGAAGACCTGGCAATCTTTGTCTGTTGGGGGAGTGGTTGTAGGTGGATTCTAGGCATCCCTCACCCCAGGCCCCAGTGTCAGTACATTTACACCGTCATTCAAGATTGCCTCCAACCCCACAATCTGAAGATGCTGAAGGCTGCACAAAAGGAAAACCACAAGTCAGTGTAGTTGGTATGCGCACAGTCCCCATGCCCAACAGTCTTAAAAGTTTTTAGTGTTTTTAAGTACTGTTTTAAATATCTTTTTGGATTTACGTTAGTTGTGTTGTGTGAGCACACTGGCATGTGCTGTGCGGAACCCGTGTGGAAGTCAGAGGACAATCTGCAGGAGTTGGTCCTCTTCTTTTCCTACATAGGTTCCAGGGATCAAATTCGGGTTGTCAAGCTAGGCGGTCCAGGCCCTCCCCCACAGAGCCATCTTGCCAGCCCCAATATTTAGTGCTTGAGTTATGTAGTGCTTTCTAGATCAAAGACCAAGTGGGTCTTATTTTTCTTTGCGATTCAGATATTATTAAAGCTCTCTTTAAAGCCAGCTTGAACAAGTCAGTGGGTTAAGCTTCCACTATGGCCAGAGATGTGCCTTAGACTGTTCTCAGCAAGCCATTCCAGCGGTTTATTATTTTTATGTGTTGTGAAGTCCTGTAGGGAAGACCACTTGGACATGGGTTCAAATCAACACAAGTCTTTATTAGCTGTCCACTGACTACCCTGAGTGTCCAGCACCCGAGTGCAGTCCCAAGCCTGCCTGAGAGTGAGCATACTAAGTACAAAAGTCACATCCCAGATTGACACCACAGTTTAGCAAGAATAGAACTACAGAAGCCAAAAGGCAAGGTTAGTTTAGGGACATTTCTGGACTTCGATAGATTGGGTCTTTGTTTTTACTTTGGTAGCCTACCTGCTGGGTCTGAATGGTACTTCCATCATGGTGGCAGTTGTGCCAGGGTCTGGGGGTTCTGTAACACAAAGACTTCGGAGAGAGATGAAACGTAACAATTGCCTGAACACGTTACATATGGGCTGCAGGTCAGTCCACGAGAAGAGCTTTGGGCTGGTGAAATGTAGTTGACTGAAATTAAGAATTAAGGAAGAGTTGAGATGAGATTAAGAATCAGAAAGGTCTTTTCCGCTTTCTTCAGATGTGTACAGCCTGAGATTGTCGAATGACTCTGAGTCACAGCCCTGCACATATATTAGAGGCATAATATGCTTTGGAATTTTTAAAAAGTTTATATTTATAGCTACCGGGTTCTTGCTGGGCCCTAAGAGAGCAGTACCCATAGCCCAGAACGTCTCTAGATGATGACTAAATAAGCATGTGTTTCCTGGGTGAGCAGCTGTTTTCTCACTCGGCTTTCCCTCTTTTTATTGTTCTGTGAACTAACATGGCTGAAATCAAAGGATAGACCAGCGAGACAAAGCTCAGGCGCAGAAACCAGCGTGTGTGCTCTCTCATTACCCTCTGTGTTCTGCTCTCTTTGCTCCTACGCTCATTTTGCTTTTCTGGTGATAAACAATTTTTACGGAGTCTCTGTACCCCATAGAGCACAGTAAAGAAACTGCCAAGGTGGCCACTCCACTGTTAGGGGGAGGTTTTTCTTGTGGGTAGGAGAGAGAAGATAGCCAGAGGCAGCTGGAAGAGTCCAGAACAGAGAGAAAAGGAAGTAGACTGGACGTGGCCAACCGACTGGATATGGGAAGGGCTTTCTCCAAGAGCATCGAGAGAGCAGGGATGGGGTTGGAGGTGTATGTGAAAAAAAATCACATGGGTTTGGATGACAAACGTTCTCTCTCATTTCGGGCATCTGAAAACCTGGTCGCTAGTTAGTGAACGGTGCTGTTTGGGGAAAGCATTTTGCATTATGATATGGTCATGAGTTTGTGGGGGGCCAAGGAGTACTTTGTTCTCATTTCTGACTGGTAAATGCTGGCTCTCCTAATAGTCATAGCCCATATAAGGGCATAATTGATTCGTATGTGGATCAATCTGGTTTGCTGACCAGGTAGTGGCACTCGAGGTGTCCTGGGTTTATGCTTAAGTGCTTAATTAAGAAGAACCGTGGAGGAGAGCTGAGCTGGGTGAAGGGGCTGGCAAGGAGTCTTATGTCTTTCGTGTGTCCTGCCCCACTGCCCTTCGCAGCTGTCTGACCTCACCTCCCACTTTTTTGAGGCATTTATGTGGCCCACTCTGATTGTGGCTGTGTTCCTACAGCCATCAGGCAGACCAGGGATGCCCTGAAGAGCATGAATAACAGCCTTACGAGCATACGTGAAGAGAGTGCACAGCTCAGCGCCAACCTGACCGATGTGAAAGATAACATGGAGAAATTGCTCAACAACAGCGACTGTGCTTCAGAGCCAGCCAAAGATATCTGTGACAACATCAGATCAGAGCTAAGCAATCTGGAGAGCAACCTCAATTCCAGCCAGGTGAGTGGGCATGAGCTTGCCGCAGCCAGGAGAACTAGCGGAGGTCCAGTAGGGCTAAGACAAGGGCCACCTATCCGGTGCATAGGGGCTTGGAATGGAAAACAGTAACCTCCAATGCTCAGGGAGTCTTTTGGGGGGCATCTAATCACTGTGCTGGAATGGATGCAACGGAAGTTTTAAAAAATGTGGGTGACGTTTGAGAAAGTCTGTACCGTTTGATGATTTAGCAAGGTAAATTCAGATTGCAAAAGAAAAACAGACTACATGCTCTTCTTTAAATGTTTTTTAAAAACTAGGTGCACAAAGAGCTTACGAGGGAGGGGGACTTGATTGGGGGAGGGGGAGGGAAAGGGGAGGCGGAGGTGGGGAAGAGACAGAAATCTTTAATAAAAAAAAATAAAAAAATAAAAAGAAGCACTAGTTATAAACATACCAACTATTTCACATCAGAAAAACACTCATTGCTTTAGAGAATTAGTGTGCCACCTGGAAGACAGAGACTTAGACTACATGTCTCTCTGCTTTAGTATGTCCCTGGCACATCGTAGGCATTGACTACTTCTTTTCTTCCTTTTTTGTAATTAAAGTCCCATGTTTCACCATGAAAAAAAAAAAACTAGGTGCACGGAGATGTGGGGAGATGGCTCAGCAGGTAAGAGCCTTGCTGCTCTTGCAGAGGACTTGAGCTCAGTTCCAGACACTCATCAGATAGCTCACAGCTGCCTGTGACTCCAGATCCAGTGGCTACAATGCCCTCTTCTGGCCTCCATAGGCACTGCACTCATATGTGTACATACCTCCATATAGATATATGATACACATAAGTAAAATAAACTATTAAAAGTGCCAAAAAGCTAGGCATATTAGTCATATATGCTGGAAGAGACAATTCCATTATTTCCCCAAATTTTCCCCCTCATTTGAGATGAAAAATTTATATTTATATTAATTATACTTAATACATTGATTTAGTTGTATTACCATTCACATTCTATATAAAACAATATTTTGATATTCTTTTTCCACTTTCATTTTTTATGAGTCAGTTTTTTTTCAAGACTTCACATCTACTATCATTGTGTGTATATCTACTGAATTACTTTGGGAGTCATCATATAGACTTTTAGAAGTTCTGTGTTAGTGACTTGAAATATATGTTTTGAGAGGGTTATATTGTCTGCTTTGTTGTTGCTGTTTGCCTTTGTGAGACAGGGTCTCACAATATTCTCACACAGCAATTCAGGCAGACCTCAGACTTCACCCTCCCACCACCTTCCCCTCCCTAGGGCTGGGAATACATGTCTACAGGCATGCAGGAATACATGTCTACAGGCATGCAGGAATGCATGTCTACAGGCATGCAGGAATACAGACATACACCACCACACCTGGCACTGTTGCTTTTTAATGTGTTTTTGTTTTTTTGCATTTTTGGGAAAGCTGTAAATACATGCCACTCCTCCCATACCCTTGGACATCTCCATGTGTTCTGGTTTTTTTCTGTGCTGTTGTGATACAACACTGACCAAGAGCAACTTAGAAGAGAAGCATGTTTCTTTGATTAACACTTGTAGGTCACTGTCTACCCTTCAGGGAAATCAGGACAGGGATTAAAGCAGGAATATGAAGCAGAAACCATGGAGAAATGTTAATTGCTGGCTTTCTCAATGGCTTGTACTTACCTAGCTTTTTTTATACAGCCCAGGACCACCTGCATAGGGAATGGTGCCTCCCACAGTGGGCTGGGCTGTCCCACATCATTTACTCAACAAGACAACACCCCAGAGACTTGCTGTGGGTCAATCTAATCTGGACAGTCCCTGAGCTGAGGTTTCCTTCTCAAATGACTTGAGTCTCACATTCACCAAGTGCCTGCTTCAGAAGTGCTGTTGTGTCCTTGATATGTCCTGTTGAGAGCCCCAGGGCATGGGTCCCAGGTGCCAAGATCTATCGTACATGGAATTTATGTATAATTCTGGACTTGGAAAACTGGTTCCAGACTTCTAACCAATGTATCCACCAGATACTTTACTTAATTTTAATATTATTTATTTACTTAGGTAGTTAGTTTGGTCTTGAGACTCCAATCCAGAGCCTGCAAATGTGTTTCACCTCATTTAGACTGTAGCCTAAGCCCCTGTTTTACTTTTAAGAGTGATTTTTACAGGTTTATTTATACCTTCGTTCAACAGTGTTCTGTGCTAGCAATTGTGCAATCAATAAATACTTTATCTGTACCTCATTAGCTGACTACAGCAGACCCACAAACTCTAAAAATCAGTGCTCATGGGCCCGGAGGTGGTGGCGCACGCTTTTAATCCCAGCCCTCGGGAGGCAGAGGCAGGCGGATCTCTGTGAGTTCGAGGCCAGCCTGGGCTACAGTGTAAGTTCCAGGACAGCTGGTACTGTTACACAGAGTAACCCTATTTAAAAATTATAATAATTCTAAAAATTAAATCAGTACAGAATGTGATTTCCTCAGACCGTGTTCTGTTTTCAAAAGAAAGTGAAGTCAGGTCCTTCTACGTTGGCACCCTGGGATCTGGATATAAGATGACGTCCCTTTTTGTGAGTGTTAACTTGGGGATGATTACCTTTTCTGACTCTGTTTCATAAACGTTTAGTTCCAGTCTGTGGATGAACAACTCACCAAAGTCAATGACATCTGCAAGACTGATCTGGAGAGCCTCGTCGACAAGGTGCGCTCCTGGGGACAAGGCAGGTGGCTTATGTCATACCCAGGGCAGTTTAATACATAAGGACATAGGAAACAGCGAATCCCGTGATAGTCTTGACCTCTGCTTTCTGGGGCTTGGTTGTGGGTGAAGGGTAGCCCTGACCGTATTCCTGATAGAGAGTGCTGTCCCTCTCCACCCAGGAGCTGCTGTGTTGGTTTGATTTTATTTCCTTCCTAATTCAAAGCTTCTTCATACACTATCCCCTCGGCCGGGCACTTCTTCCTCCCTCTCCTTCCTCTGGTGACTTAGTATTTCCAGCCTTCATACACCACTCTTTCTTTTACTTAAAAAATTTCACTAAACTGATTTTATTGTATACATTTCCTGCTTGAGTGTCTTTGCTCAATATCCTCATTGTCCCAATGACGCGTGGTTCTTATTTCCTTGGTGCAAACAATGGCTTTATCTTTCTTTGGGTTCTCTGCACATTTCAAATTATTTGTCTCTCAGCTACGGTCGAAAAGAGTTTCTTCTAGGGCAAAAAGCCTTTAAGATCAGATTCCACTCTTCAACACACACGCACAAACACACCAGGACTTTTTTTCTAAAGGGGATTTGCGTTTAGACCCTTGATGGTTATGTTCAGGTAATTTCAATCTTAAGATAAATATTACAGTTTAATTTTACTGCTCTCCTTGATGTAAAATAGAGTATAAGCCAACTGACCTTCAGTCCGTTTTGAACTATTTTTTAGGGGTACGCGTCAATTGATGAAATACCTGGTAAGGTAAAAGAGCAAACCGTGGATGTCGTCGCAGGTGAGAGCCCTAGCTGGAGGCCCTTCTGTTTCTCTCCTTGTCCGCACAACAACTGGTGGATACAGAGGAGGAGTTTGTTAGATATTTTATTGTTCTTTTCTGGTTAAAATAGTTTTTAAAAGATTTTATTGTTCTTTTCTGGTTAAAAAAAAATAGTCTACGGAATGAATATCAGATGTTTTGATTATGTTATCTTTAGTCAGTGGTAATGTAGACTAGAGAATGAAAACCACCAAGCCTCGCATTTATTATTTATTGGTGTATGGCCAGGGTGTCACCAGGTGGTGACTCCCCGTGCTGAGCTCTTCTAGGCCTTACAACAGCTGCAATTTGGAAGGTCATGTTCTAATTGTCTTCCCGGAGAGGGAGACCCCCACCCCCAGATTATTATATTTCCTACGTAAATTTAAAATGACTCTTATTTATTTTTAAGAAGACACTACCTACAAAAGAGTTTATCTTTTGGGGAAGTACTTTCTTTCTGTCCGTGGCCCTGAGGAGACAGTCCTTTGGGCTCTACAGCTGCTTAGAGTTTTAGAGACACAGTCTATGCTGAGGGCATCTTAAGGTTTGAAATGACTGTGCTGTGTTAGGGTGAGGGTGCTTGGTAGTCAGTGTGCAAATCAGTGTAATGTAAATAGCTCTGTATGCCAAGAAGAGAATGCTCTTAGGCTTATTAGCCTGAAGCTGAGTAAAAACACAGCCTCTCTTTAAAGATCTGCTCAGGGTTGGAGAGATGGCTGAGCAGTTAAGAGCACTGACTGCTCTTCCAGAGGACCTTGGTTCAATTCCCAGCACCCATATGGCAGCCCACAACTGTCTGTTCCAGGGGACAGGACACCCACGGCAAAACACCAATGCGCATAAAATAAAAATAAATTAAAAAAATTGTTTAAATTATTTTTCAAAAAATAAACTGCCTTGAGTCTACGAGGGTAACGCCAGCTAAGACCAGTGACAGCAGTGGGTGCATAACCTGAACTGGCCATCCCCTGCCATCAGATTGGTGACTACCCCAGTTGTCATCAGAGAGCCTTCATCCACTGACTGCTGGAGGCAGATTCAGAGACCCTAGGCAAAACATTGGATCGAGCTTGGGGAATCCTGCTGAGGAGAGGAGAGAGGGATTGTAGGAGTCAGAAATAGCTAGTCTGGCTCCTGGGAACTCAGAGTCTGAACCAACAACCAGGGAGCCTACACGGGACCGACCTAGGCCCTCTGCATATATGTGACAGTTGTTTAGCTTGGTCTACTTGTGGGACTCCTGGCACTGGGAGCAGGGGCTGTCCCTGGTGCTTTGGCTGGCTCTGGGGAACCTATTCTTCATGCTGGATTGCCTTGCCCAGCCTGAATACAGGGGGAGGTGCTTGGTCTTATGGTAGCTTGATGTGCCATGCTTTGCTGATGCCCAGGAGAGGCCCGCCCCTTTCTGAATGAATAGGGAGATGGGGTGGATGTAGGTGAGCAGAGGGGCAGTGGGGGGAGAGAGGGGAGGCTGTAGTCGGGATGTAAAATTAATTAATTAAATTTAAAATAGCTTCTTCCCAGGGCTGCTTTTACCTCTTTATCAAGTGGTTTTAAAATGTTGCGTTACAGAGCTGGAGAGCTGACTCAGTAATTAAAAGCACTTCGCTGTTCTTCCAGCGGACGCAGGTTTGGTTCCCAGTACCCACACGGTAGCACACAACTGTCTGTAACTCCAGTTTTAGGAGATCTGACACCTGCACACAGACATACATGACACCAGTGTACATACAATAACAATAAACCTTTAGACAGACAAAAATAAAACCCTGCATTATATCTTAGAAGCTGAAGAGATGGCTTAGCAGTTAAGAGCACTGACTGCTCTTCCAGGATTCGGTCCTCAGCAACCACATGGCAGCTCACAGCCATCTACAGTTCCAATCCCAGGGCATCGGATTCCCTCTGTTGACTTCTTTGGGCATTGCATGCGTACAGTGCAGACGTGACGCAGGCAGAACGCCTATAGACCGAAACTAAATAAAACCTTATTAGAAGATACTAAAGGCAAGGTCATGCTTTCCTTGGGTAACTACTGAAGGTTACTTTACTGCATGCCGGATGTTGATAGCTTCCTGCTTACTAATCTCCGTGTTTGATTTCTTGTTTCACCCCCTCTGGACCTCTTCTGCCCATACGAGCTGCCCTCTGTTGTAAGTGTGCTGCATGCATGAACAAACCCCACTATTTCTGGTGTCATTGCTTAAACACAAGTCAGTATTATCCCAGGGCCAAACAAGTGCCTGTCTATCAGCCTGAATGTTAGTTTATGTTTCTGTCCTTAGCTCCCACACTTCAGGCCTCCAGTCCTCGTCTGAATTTTTATTTTTAGTGCCTACTTTGTGTCCCAGGCTCGTCCAAGTGTTGGGGATGTGAGAAGCACCAGGCCTGGCCACTGACTGCCCTTTGGCCAGTCATACACACAGGTCACACTGTGGCAACGGAGTGTGTGCAAGGAGCCACCATGGGGAGGCGTCAGGAGGAGCCTTCCTCAAAAGGCGTCCTGCACACTGAAGTTTTTGATTGGAAGGATTTGATTGGAAGGTGCTTCGGCCACCTGTCAGTCACCAAAGATGACAAGGCTGTGTCTGTGCCTCCTCATGTGAGAGGAAGGGCAAGATAGGCCCTCAGGGAGCTGCTCAAAGCAGACTGGGCCTTTGGATCATGTCCGTCAAAGTGGCCGATGGAACCTCACAGTTCAGAAGGTTTTACACAAGAGCCATTTGGGGTGGTGGGGAGGCAGAGTTCTCCAAACATGGCGTGCTTGACTGCTCTCTATTTCTAGATCTCAAACCTGTATGGAAAACACTTCGGAAAAATTCCTACCTTTTTTTTATATATATATACAATCATATTTTGAACCAAGCCCCAACCTCTGCCTTTGTCTAGAGCCCAGCAGAGCCTGGGATCCGTTTTTAGAGAGGCCTGTTTGCCATTGCTTCACAGTCTCTCTGCCCATCAGATTCAGTAGACTTAACGATTGTGTTTCTTCTTAACACATCTGGATCAGAACCTAACCTCTGGACCTGTGGGATGCTGGTCAGGTGACTGTGTGAACAGGCAGCTGTGATCCAGGGTCTGTTGGGACAGAGTAACGCATTCTAGAACACCGGTGTCTGGAAAGCCATTAAAGACCTAAGTGGAAGTTGGCCCTGGGAGGTGTGCTGTCCTTGGTGTGTAGGAAACACAGATTGGCTTCTAGGATGGATGAGTCAAGGAACTGATTAATACATCAACTGAGGTCACTTTTTCAAGAAGCAGTGCAGGAAAGTTATGCCTGTGAATGCCATGTCTTTTTATTTTTAGTCTATTTTCTCCCTCCACTTCCTTTCCCCCTTTTTCCTCCCCTTCCATCTCCCTATTTTCCCCCCAAACACCCCTATTTCTCTGACAAAGGGTCTCCCTATGTGGCCTAGGCTGCCCTCAAATTGACTGCAATCCCCTGGCTTCTGCCTTCCCAATGCTGGAATCACTGTGTGCACTCCCCTGCCACGCCTGTCTCTTAAGACCACTTCTTAAGTAGTGGGGTTTCTAGTCTTACTATTCCTAAAATCAAATAATAGGACTTCCTTAAAACAAATAACAACAAAACCCAGTACTTCCTAAAGAGAACTTAACTCACATGAGACTGGGTCACAGTAAAGTGGGAATTCAGGCAGTTATTGCATTAGTGAGGAAGTAGATTAATATTGACAGAAGGGCTTGGCACATGGTAGGCACACCTGAATATCAGTCACCTGATCCCCAACATTTTTTTTTGTAAAGTATTAGTCGAAGGAGCCTGACAACTTTAGTACCATCTCACTAAGTCTGTGCTTTCCTTCACTGCTCCGTTTGGCTGCTGCTTGTAGGTGGTCTTGGCTCTACTGGGGCTTGGTATAGAACCTCACCTTGTTAGAAACCTACACAGAACATGGGGAAACTTAAGTGACTTTTCTTTGTCCCCAGACAAGGTGTCTATGTATGTTTGCAAGTAACTGTGCTCCCTTTGTTTTCAGATGTCAAAAAGGCCTTGGATTCCGTCAGCTCCACCATTCAGAATGTGAGCCAAAGTATTCCTATTGAGGAGGTGCTGTCTCAGGTCTCCCGTTACATTAACGACAGCAACAATTACTTCCACCAGGAGCTGCCCAAACTGGAAGAATACGACTCATACTGGTGAGTGACTCTTCGGAGCTGGCGGATGAGGGGCAGGAAGCTTGTTTTGTAGGGACATGAGAACGTGACGTCATTCCCAGGATAGCCTTATAATACAAAATGGGGTAAAGAGGCTGTGCCTGTGTGAGCACCGCCCAGCTATGTTCATTTATGAAGAAATCCAAAGGGCTTGGTGAGATGCCATTGCGGTAAATCTCTGGCAGTACAAGTGTGAGGACCTGAGTTCGAATCCCCAGGACCCATGTTAAAGAAAACAAAGTCAGCCAAGAGGGGCATTGTGCATCTGTAACCCTAGTACTGGGGCGGGGAGGGCATTGGTGGAGCCCTAGACTTGCTGGCCAGCCAGCCTAGCCAATCGATGAGCTCTGGCTTCAGTGAGACACCCTAACCCAAAAATTAAGGTGGGCAGTGATTGAGAAAGACGATTGACATCAACCTCTGCCCTATAAAAGCATGTTCATACGTGGGTCACGTACCCCAGCACACATATCTGCACACACATGGTCTAAGTGCCCACTAAGGCAGCACACAGAGTGAAATTGGAGCAGTACAGAGATAGTTAGAATTGCTTCTGAGTAATCATGACGTGCATACTCAGAATACATCCCTTATTTAAAAGCATAACTCGGGGGACTAGAGATCCTCGAGTAAAATGTTCAACAGTTTAAGATTTTGATGTTTATGTTTCTCCGATCTTTGCTGTAGTTAGTAACCTGAGAGTGTGTGGGGTGCGGAAGCTTAGAACTAATCGAGTAGGGCATTTGGAAAATGTTCTCATTGGTTTGTGAAACAAATTCACAGGGGTTGGCATTTTCGGAAGGAACCTGGTTAGCTGTGCTATGAGGTCACTAGGTTGGTGTCTGAACTAGGGTGTGTGTGTGGAGGGGTACATTGGCAGGCAGTTGCTATACCCAGAGCTTAAATAATGCAGGCCATGGTGTTTGGCCCTGGAGGGTGATGATGGACATTCCAGATGGCATGGAGAGGGATGGAGTTAGGTATCCATGAAGTGAAAGGTGTATTTTTACCAATGAAGGGCACAGCCTTAGAACTGCCCTCTGGGGAGGTTAGCTGCCCTCTCTCACCTGGCTTACTATTTGCACAGCAGCACGAGACAAATGATAAAGTTGTAACCTGGGGAGATGTTCAGCATGCTCACTCAGTATTTTCTTTAGGCACGATACTTCCTACTCGCTCCTGACATCTGCTGAGTTATGTCTGTGTATGATTGTGTTGTAGACAAGGACTTTGGGGTCCAGAAAAGGAAAATGGCTCCTTTAAGGCCACACCATCTGGCTGTACAACAGATAAGCTTCCAGGGGTTCATGTCATGTTTCCATTGCGGGGCTAGGACCCCGCAGCAGACACTGGCACAGACATAAGACAGAACGTCCAGAGACTGAATTTCCCAAATGAGACAGTCTAGTCTATCTATCTCCCTCCCTCCCTCCCTCCCTCCCTCCCTCCCTTCTTTCCTTCCACCCCTGTCTGGAGACCTTAAAGATTTTGTATTTTGAAGAAAAAAAAAACTCAACTAATCATTGGATTCATTAACTCTGAAAGTTCTCTGAACCAGGCTCCAAGGTTTATTTAATTTGGCCTCCATGGTTTATTTAATTGGTATCTGGAGCGAACATCTCACTGAATGGCTGCTGTTAGCTATTAGTGTAATTACAAAAATTGCTTTTAATTGAATGAGAAGCTGCAGTGGCTGCTTCTGTCAGGAGGCCCCAGAGGAGCAGATGCTTCTGTTGTTTTAGATACTTCTGTCTACAACGTTGGGGAGCAGTCTTAGCCTTGAGTGCTCCTCAGCTGCAGGGAAGTGGGTGTGCATTCCGGGAATGCCGGGAAGACGTAATTGAGGCTCCATTATCCTAAAATGTCTCCCAGGACCATTACAGAATTAAGCTCTGCATTCTGTAACATTTGATTTGGGACGCTCATAAAATTCTAAATGTCTCATGTATCTGCCACACAGAGTATTTCTGGTTCAGTAAGGAACATGATGCCCCAGAATATTTTTTTTAACCCCAAAGAGTTTTGAGAAAGGAGAGGAGCTTGCTATTTTCCCCTGCCATCTACCCAGATCCTAGCCACAGCTTCCAAAACTAGGAAACTTGACAGGACTTGAACATCTTGGGTGTGTTTTGATCAGGCCCCTGAGGAAGCTTAGGCCTATGATGAACCCCATGTGATACTGTAGGTGTTCACAGTCACCCTTGAGAAAGGGTGCTACGAAGCCAAGATGAAAATGTATTGTAGTTGTTGATATTTTTTACTCTTTGCTCTTACTCTTTTGGGGGGCCCACTACCCAAGCCCCGAATGAATCACACAGAGACTTATTATTTCTTATAAATGCCTGGCCTTAGCTCGGCTTGTTTCAAGCCAGCTTTCCTTAAATTATCACGTCTACCTTTTGCTTCTAGTGTTTTCCTTTTCTTACTTCTGTATATCTTACTTTCACTCTTACTCCGTGACCCCTTCTTTTCTCTCCTTGTCCTCGCTTGCTCCTTCTATTTATTCTCTCTGCCTGCAAGCCCCACCTATCCTTTCTCCTGCCTCGCTATTGGCCATTCAGCTCTTTATTAGACCATCAGCTGTTTTAGACAGGCAAGGAATCACAGCTTCGCAGAGTTAGACAAATGCAGCATAAACAAAAGCAGCACATCTTTACCTCATTAAACACATGTTCCGGAGCATAAGCAAATGAAACACACCTTAAAATAATATTCTACTGCGATGTATTGCTTTGTTGGGTTAAGAAGCAGGGGTGGCCATCCCTTGCTCATTATTGCAAGGGGTGAACAAGCCAGGGGAAAGCTGGAGAACCCACCCTGGTGGTGAGGATAGGGGAGAGCTGGCAGACTGACCAATCCTGCAAGTACCCAGGCCCAGAACCAGGGTTATGTGTTGACCCCAGTCCAACAGCCACTTCATCTGTGACCTGATAAAGCACAGGGTGGGGGTGGGGAAGGGAGTCCTGTGGACCCAGGCTGCAGGATCTCTACGACACAGGGCAGCCATGGGATGATCAGGAAACATCCCATGAAGGCCCAGCATCAATGGTGTCGCAGAGGCCAGCGGCCTCAAACCTGACCAGTGATTCTTTATGATGAACACCTGCATGTAAAAATACATGGACAAGGGGATTTACTGCGTGACTCACCGTGACACCCTGCAGCTTCCATGACAAGACTTTCCCCCTTCTTCCTTCTTTCTTTTTTCCCTCTTTTTTTTTTCTTAAATTTTGTTTTATTTTGGGGTGGGAAGAGAGAGGGGTGTAATTGGAAGGCATGATGTGAAAGACAGGAAGGAGGGAGGAAGAGCGAGGGTGGAGGGGGCTCTTGTCATGCAGCCTTGTTCTCTGCTGCTTGATGAATGAGACTACTCCAGCCTTAGCCCACGGTCAGACGGGATAGCCACTATCTGTTTGATGTATAACAACAGGACTGGAGAGGCGGCCCTGCCACGGAAGGCTAGGCTCACAACCAAAAGCCATACGATAACACTGTCCTTTTTCCTCCAGGTGGCTGGGTGGCTTGATTGTCTGCTTCCTGCTGACCCTCATTGTGACCTTCTTCTTCCTGGGCTTGCTGTGTGGTGTGTGTGGCTACGACAGGCATGCCACCCCAACCAGAAGAGGCTGCGTGTCCAACACTGGAGGCATCTTCCTCATGGCGTGAGTATTTCATTCTCTCGCTCGAAGGAAGGAAAGTGAGGACGAGCGTGGTGTTGAGTGCGGTATTATGGAGCCTGGGGCCTCTGGTTCCCATTGGAGCCTCCGAGTTCACATTGCTTCCATACGGTGGGCTCTTTTTTAACCCAGCTGTTGTGAAAATCATCCCCAAGTTGCTTAGTACCCATTCCTGCACTAACATCACTCGTTCACTGATTCGCTCACTCGTGAGAAGCAGAGACACCATTGCCTACTGTCAGCAGTACTGCTAACTGGAAGCTCCAGGAACTTGATGTAGAGCAAGATTTACCAACTCAGCACCCTTGGTGTTTAGACAGGTAGCCTGAGCCAGGGACAAGAGTAGACGTTAGGTCCCTGACAGCGTGGAACCTGCGGTGAGAGGCGAGAACGGAGATCCCTGCTTTGAAGACACCCGTATAAAAGTTTACATATTTGTAGGATGTTGAAGAGAAGCCTAGTGGGCAAGAGCAGTGCACAGTAATGGCAGCAGAACCTTAGGCTGGGACCCAGGTGCAGTGGTCAGGAATGCGCCACAGAGAAAACTAGGTGGCCTTCATGTTCTCTTATTGAAAATACTGTAAGGATGCGTAAGCAAGTTCAAGAGGGAGTAAGGGCTAGAAACTTCTCCTTTGGGAGATGGAGAACCAAACCATCAGCCATGTGCCAGGATGAGGAGGAGGACTGGAGGGCGGCTGCCCTGAGTTTGTCTGCCTCTTTAAATGTGGAGTCCCTGACATACTCAGACTTCTTGTGATCTGTGTGTCGAAGTGCTTCCCGCCCCCCCAAACAGGCCCCTAGTATCACATGCCTTCATTAATGTTAGCATCGATAGGTCTAAGAATATCCTCAAGTGAATGACCTAGGGACTTCCAGGATCTGAGAAAATGCTCCACACAGGAAGTCTGTTTGCTCTCACACACAGACTTAAAACTTTCTATTCCCAGGACTGGGGAAGTGGCTTAAAGGTAGAGTCCTTGCCTAACATGTGCGAAAGTCTAGAAGCAACCCAAAGGGAGGTCTCCAGAGGCACAACTCCTACTTAGTGTCTCTCTGCCATCTACCTCCTTGCAGGAAGAGTTGATTCTCAGCTGATCCCAGAGCGCAGGCTCTGGACTATGCAGGACTCTGGGTAGACTCAACAACCTCATTATCAGGGTTTTGTAGACATTTGCCAAGACTCCAGTGGTGATCACTGCCTCTCTTCACTGTGGAAGGTCAATACATTTTTACCCACAAAGCACTGAAGGTTGCAGGTCCACTGTGTATGACCAGATGTGAAATTTGTGAGACCTAGCAACTCATGCTGTCTTCGTTTTTTTGGTGTTTTCCAGCGGGGTTGGATTCAGCTTCCTTTTTTGCTGGATATTGATGATCCTTGTGGTTCTTACTTTTTTCGTTGGTGCAAATGTGGAAAAGTTGATCTGTGAACCTTATGCAAACAAGCAATTATTACAGGTAAATATGGTTTTCTTCTTAGAGGGAGGCTTGGGCAGACTCTTGGGTCTTACTGTGTCCTCCATAGCTTGTGGCTTGCATCGAGTGAAAAACGATAGGTACTTTGCTGTCATTCAACAAGTTGAAATTCTGCTTGCAATAGCTAGTGCACACTCATACACATACACGGTAGAGACTGAGGAGGTGCAGAGAAGCATTGAATTTCAGGTGTGCTGTCCCCAAGGGGCACCTCACCACGACTCCAGGACTCAGTCTGCACCTTCACTGTCTTCATTTATATAGAGCTTTGGTTCACATGCCTGGCTGCTAGTTGGCTTCCTGGTATTTTTCTGTAGATTTTGATTAGTGGTGTGTGGTGGTGGTGGTGTGTGTGTGTTGTAGTATTGTGTATACATGTATGGAGGCAAGAGGTCAATGTCAGATACCTTTTTCTATTCCACTTTCTGAGACAGGGTCTCTCATCTTGGGCTCATTAGTTGGCTATACCAGCTGGCCAGTAAGCCTCTAGGATCCTCCCTTCTTTGCCCTCTGGTCCTGGGGTTACACAGCTACATTCATCCTTTCCATGGCTGCTAGCATCTCACCTCAGGTCCTCATGATTGCCCAGCAAACACGTTATCCACAGAGCCATCTTTCCAGCCCCAGAGTCTGATACTTGGAATGTATTTCTACTTCCCTCTTTTATTATGTATACGTCTTCCACCTGGCATCTGTTATAAAAACAAGTGAATGACTGCACAGGTGACCAATTCTAGCTTCAGTTATTAGAATCAAGGGCTACTAAGTCGAGAAGATCCATGGATCACATCATCTCTATTTGATTTCCTAAGAAAACAGTGGAAGAGCCTTACCTTCAAGTCATGTGTGTAAGAAAATAATTGAGCATAGGTGAACTTCATGTTTGGTCTTGGGCCCCATCCCTTAGGTGTCTCTTTATATGTGTGTGAATAAAAAAAAATCTAAATCTGCTCTACCCTTGGCCCCAATCATTTGAGAAGGGAGATGCTGAGCCTGTGTTCGGGTAGCATATGCACAGCCACACACTGGTGGGCTTTTCTTAAATTCGTGTGGCAGAGCTGGAAAGTGAGGTATATGTTGTAATACGAGCAGCGGGGCTGTGTTCCCGGCACCCGGCCACCCGCAGGGCTAGCTTATGCCCCGAAATAATTACACAGAAATTGTATTCTTTTAAACACTGCTTGGCCCATTAGTTCCAGCCTCTTATTGGCTAGCTCTTACATATTGATCTAACCCATTTCTATTAATCTGTGTAGCCCACGAGGTGGCTTACCAGGGAAGATCTTAACCTGCGTCTCTCTGGAGTGGGAGAATCATGGCGACTGCCTGACTCGGTTTCTTTCTCCCAGCATTCTGTTCTGTCTACTCCGCCTACCTAATTTTCTGTCCTATTAGGCCCAAGGCAGTCTCTTTATTTAACCAATGAAATTAATACAAAACAGAAGACTCTCCCCCATCAGGTATATCTTTGTTTTGTTCTTAAAACAAGGTCTCAATAGGTAACCCTGGCTGACCTGGAACCTCACAGAGATATTCCCGCATTTGCCTCCAGAATAAGGGGTTAAGGGCGTGCACCATTATGCCCTACTGGAAAATGAGTTTTAACTCACTTTGTCCTATGAGACTGAGTCTATTGCTTTATGACTTTCTCTTAATTCTTCTAAACCAAATAGTCTTGTCCTTCTTATTCTAATATGTTTAATAAATTCAAGTTGCTTGAAAGCCACAGTTTCAGTGGTTCAGATCGATGTTCCTCAGTGCCCACCCCATTTATCCTAATTGTGCTATTGTTTTCCAATTCGGGGTTTGTAATGAATAAGGAATAGCACATTAAATACCTCAGATGTCGAACTGGTTAATCGTGATTGTATGAGTCAGTGTTGTCAACTGTCGTTAAAAGCAACTTTTGTGTTTGTTCTAGCTTTTGGACACTCCCCACCTGCTAAGAAAAGACTGGCAGTTCTATCTCTCTGGCCTGATGCTCAATAACCCAAACATTAACCTGACATTTGAACAAGTTTACAGGTATTAATCCTTGCAGTAGACATTTTCCTCCTGAAAATTTTGTTGTTGTTGTTAAGAATGAGCTTTTCACTTTCAGCATTTTTTTAACTTAATGGTTAGAAGTTCCAATTAATTTCAGAGCTAAACTGTTTTCTAGTCTCAGCAAAATATCATGGAAAAGACACCTCTCCCAAAGGTCACATTTTCAAGCCTTTGTGACCTAATCTTGGTATTTTCTCAAGCCCTGTCTAGGTATTCCCTAAGATTCCCTGCCTAAGGTAACAATAAGAGTCATTAACAAAATCCATTAAGAACTCAGAGACTGGCACATATCACCGCCACCACAATAGTGAGCCAGCTTCAGGGCTAGCCTGTGCATTGTGCAGTCAGATCACCTGAGATCTTGTCTTGTTCCTGTGGCCCTGAACAATTTGATTTCTCTCCATTTAGTATGTTGCATAACAGTAGGAATCTCCCCTTGGGGTTTTAAGAACCAGGTGAAATGCAGGTGTTTGGAGTAGTGCCCAACACACTATGAGAACATGATAAAATAGTGTTTGGTGATTGTTCATTGACATGCATTTTCCACCCCTGACATGTAAGAACATTGGTAGAACATCCTGACTCCCGTCGCTAACATCCCTGCAATACTAAGCGATACAGAGATTTCTCTAACCCTTTTATAAACTTAAATCTTCAAGCCCCGCAGCAGTGGTGTGACAGATCCTTCTCGTGTGTAATGGGCACCTTGTTTCAGAACACTTTACTTTTATTTTCCCCCTCCGAGGCAGTGAGCTGGCTGAGAAAACATTCGAGCTGCCAGCATTTTGCCCCTGGAAGCCACTTCTTCCCCAGAATGTTCCTCTCGGGTGGCAGACCTGGTCATGTTCACGGTCCCTTTTGGGATTTTCCATCTTCCTTAGTAAATGTCTTTTGATGTTCAACAGCCACATGAGTGCACACATGAAAGTACCGGGTGGCTTCTGGGGGTCTTGCTTCAGCCCCTCAAATTCTGGGTTACCTGACAAGACCAGAAAGGGCCTGACCTCAGTCCTGAGGAACTGAGGGCTCATTGTTGTTTAATAACACTCAAAGAAAAAATGATTTTTTTTTCCTTTGGTTCAGCTTTTAGAGCAAGTCTCTCAATAGTGTGTGCTATTCCCTTCCTTCTAGGCCTGGGGTAAGTGATGCTGTACTTACTTCCCATCGTGTACCTTTGCCAGCTAGAGAATTAGTTCTACTAGCCTGGGGGGTGGCTAAACGTTCTCCTCATCCTTAGTGAAAGTCAGATCTCTAGCGTTGATCTGGTTCTTTCTTCTCTGTTTCTCCCCATAGTGATTGCAAAAAAGGTCGGGGTGTATACGCTACCTTTCAGCTTGAGCATGTCTTCAACGTCAGCGAGAATTTCAACATTGAGAAGGTGAGTCGTTAGATCTGCTCATAAACTTGACCTCATTTTACTAAGAGACCCAGGTGCATTTCTTCCCTTTGGTTAAGGCTGATGCGAAGCCCACAAAAGATAAAACACACCATCTGAATGTGACACTGAGTAGATCATGATGGGTACAAAGCTCATATAAACCTGTCTAATAGAAGCTCTTCACATTGGAAAGCTGTAAAGCCATCATGGCTCCCTTAGTTCCTCTAAGGACTTTGCATGATACCAATTGAGCAAGATGTGGGCCAAGACCTTCTCCCTTGGTCCTGCTTAGGATCTACTCTCTCTCTGCAAGCTGTTTGCCATCCTTACCTTTATCTATTAATCTCAGAACACCTCCACACCCCCCAACCAGTTGTCTTTCTCTTTTTCACACATTGAGTTTTTTCGATAGACTGTGCAAGACCTTCCAAAGAGATCTCCCACAAGAGACTTCTCAGGGAAACTGTTAATTTCTCTTTTGTTTGTTTGTTTGTTTGTTTATAGATTTCTATGTTTTTCATTTTTATGGATTTCTTTTATTTATTTATTTATTATTGATTTTTATTGAGCTCTACATTTTTCTCTGTTCACCTCCATGCCTCTCCCTTCCCCTTCACTCCTCTTCCAAGGTCTCCATGCTCCCAATTTACTCAGGAGATCTTGTCTTTTTCTACTTCCCATGTAGATTAGATCCATGTATGTCTCTCTTAGGGTCATCATTGTTGTCTAGGTTCTCTGGGATTGTGATTTGTGGCCTGGTTTTCTTTGCTTTATGTTTAAAAACCACTTATGAGTGAATACATGTGATAATTGTCTTTCTGGGTCTGGGTTACCTCACCCAAAATGATGTTTTCTAGCTCCATCCATTTGCCTGCAAAATTCAAAATGTTGTTATTTTTTTCTGCTGTGTAGTGTTCCATTGTGTAAATGTACCACATATTCCTTACTCATTCTTCAGTCGAGGGGCATTTAGATTGTTTCCAGGTTCTGGCTATGACAAATAATGCTGCTATGAACATAGTTGATCACATGTCCTTGTGGCACGATTGAGCATCCTTTGGATATATACCCAAAAGTGGTATTACTGGGTCTTGAGGAAGGTTGTTTCCTAATTTTCTGAGAAATCACCACACTGACATCCAAAGAGGCTGTATCAGCTTGCATTCCCACCAGCAATGCAGGAATGTTCCCTTTACCCCACAACCTCTCCAGCATAAGTTGTCATCAAAGAGACCATTAACTTCATCTAGTGAACATGCTCTTTAAGAACAAGCCTACTCATTTCCCAAGGATGTTTGTCCTTCAGGACCAGTTCCTCTATTATGCCAGGTTTCAGACTTGGGAATCAGGCAGAGAGAAGTGTGGTCACCCCATCCTTATTCTTAACAACTTAAGCACTGTCACCCCAAGACTACTGAATGGATTATGTGAGCACTACCTACCTGTGGCAAGAAGCAGAAAGGATAGAATCAAAAGGAGTAGAATGACCATCTTAGCTGTGCTCCAGCCCACACCCTTGTCATGTCTTATCCTAGAGACATCGAACAGAAGAAAGCAATAGTTTCTGCTCCAGGTCTAGAGAGCGATTAGCTTAGATATCCTCAATCTCCCTGCTAGGAGGCCTTTTTTGGTCTTTTCAGCTTCCATAATAAGTAGATAGATCTCAAGCAAGACCAAGGGAGAAGGTCCTGGCCCACATTTTGCTCACTTTAACAGCATGGAAGGTCATTAGAGAAACCAAGGGGACCACGATGACTCTCTCTACAGCATACCAATGTGAAGACCTTTTATTTGAAAGGTTTGCATTGAGTTTCCCTTAAATATTCCCATAAATAAAACTTCATCTTGTGACCAAGTCCTAAAGAAATTTTTCTGTACTCCTTTGCCCATCATGCTATGGGCTATTTTCCCTGCACCATGTTAAGTAACAGTTGAGAGTGGTAGCCAGCACTGTATGCTGATGGAAGCTACTGATTGGCTGTTAGGACAGCTCCATCTCAGCAACCACATTCCCAAGATCGTTGTCTCACAGAAGGTATCTCCCATGCCTTCCCTACTACCCAAGTGCTTGCTCTTCCCCTCCCACTTTCCTTTCAGCCTCCTTTGTCAAGACTAGATGTCATTTCTTCTCTCGAGTCCACTTCCACTGAGTCCTCTCTGCCTGGTCTTCTGAGGGAGTTCACGCATCCCTCTTTTATGACTTAGCCTCTTCCCTCTGAGGGCTTTACGGGGGAGATGCAATCATACTTCACTTTAAATTCCACCTCCAGAATACTTATGGAGTCTGAGGAGGAAGTAATTCAAGACAAAGTAGATGCGTCCCTTTCGATCCAGTGTATTCTCGTTCCTCTTGAAGACACTAAGTGTGTGACCTTCTTGGAAAATAAAAGGATTCTTTTGTTTTACACAGCATACTGGAAAAATAATCAAGGAGTTGGACAACCTGAATGTGGATATTGATAACATTGAACTGTTCAACAAAACAGGAAGGGACAATCTGGAGAACTTTGTAAAATCCGGGATAGATGCAATCGATTATCCCATGTACTTGAAGGAGGTATGAGCAAGATACACATGTGTATGGTCTTTGGGGAGAAATTAGGATATCATACATGTGTATTTTTGTTGTTGTTGTTTATCACAACAGTGGATTCCCATAGCATAAAGGTCAGCGTTTTAAAGGCCAGCAGTTTAGTGGCTTTTAGCATATTCATAGTTAGCACCTCCAGTCCCAGCGTGTTTCCATCACCCACAGGAAACACTGTACCCAAGAGCAGTTGTTACCCAGTCCCACATTCCTGGCAGTCACCCATCTATGCTCTTCTGCATTATCCACATAAGTGGCAATAATCACTTTGTGGCTTACATTTCTAGATTCTTCCACTGAGCATGTTTTTAAAATCTGCGAATGTTATAGTGTTAATGGGCGAGTGAAAATAATCCATAGAAATAGAAATGCAAAGGTTCTAGCCTGTGTTGGAGTTTCTAGCCTTCTTTGGTTGCCTGATGGCTATGGCCCCATGTTCAATGTGCTACCTTTCGATGGTATTCTTGTTTCAGAAGCCCATGACTGTAACATGGTTTTTTCATTTCCTCCCTGTTAGGCTGAGAAATCTCCTACCAAAGTAGATCTGCTGGTGTTTGCTTCTTCTCTGGAAGAAAAGACAGACAAGTTGGTGAGTTCAAAGGTCTTGTTGAATACTGTCATAGTCAGAAAGGCAAATATTGATATCATTGTTTAGGAAGTTACAAAGAGGTCCCTGTTACCATGGCTTGACTTTGTCTCACAGCACCTCACTAACACATTAGAGGCCCCATTGGCAACTGTCCCTATGTGGTTTAGAAGGCTAAAAAACTTTACCTCTGCATGGGCTTTCACAGATCAACACCTCTACTTCAAATACCTGTTTACATGCATGCATGCACATATGCACACACATATACAAAACATGCACATATGCATGCATGCATACATACACACATATATAGGTAGATATACACATTCATACACACACAGACATGTATACATGGGGACACACAGTAGTATACCTATACACAGATGCATATACAGCATGCAGACAAACATGCATGAAGACATGCACACATGCATGTACATATAGACACATGTGCTAACTCATATACACAGACATGCACACATACATATGTACACACACATTTCCTTGCAGTGTAAAGAAGTAGTAACTGAGCTGTGCCTTGCATCACCACAGTAGGCATATAAGATTGAGCAGAGGTACCATGCTCTTCTGCATGGCCTGACTTGTCCCCTCTAACAAACAGCTGACTGTGGTGATAAGGAAGACCCAAGTTCAAATCCTGACTCCGTCTCTTCCTAATGCTAGTAGCCTAATCCAGGTGTCTCACTCACCTGTGCCTGAGTTTTTCCATCTGTAAAAATGGAGAAAATAATTATACCTGCCTTCCAGGTTTGCTATAGTTCAGATACTGACCGTTATTTAGGTGTGAATTAATTTGAACAATCTTCAGTTGAACCTTGGTTTTTCTCAACTGTAAAACAGGGAAAATAACTGGCTCTATCATTTGGAGGCAGGGGAAAGGAAACCATAGCGTCTTGTGTTTAGGGAGTGCTTTTGAGTGTGAAGCATTGAGTCCGTGGCTCTGGAGTTCGATGCAGTTTGTGCTGTGTCTCCAAGCTAGCTCTGATGCCCACCCATCTCATATTGTCCTGTGGTCATGTGGTGTCTTCTGGTGTCCTTTATGGCTAAAGAATCTGTTCTGTGGCCCAGAAGGATGGTGTTGATCCTTTGTCTTCTATTCTTTGTAGCCCGATGGAAACCTGAAGCAGGGCTTGAAAAAAGATGTGCAGAGAATTAAAACCATTCACCAGAGTCAAGTCCTTCCTCTGCAGGAATCACTGGTAACAGTCAACAACCCGTCACATGTCCTGGCAGCCTGAGTGAAATCTAGCACCTAGTTATCTAGTTCCCCTGCAGATAACCTGAAGACACGCACTTGTCTGATGGAGGTCCCAACCACTCAGCCTCGGCACTGGAGCTGGGCTTTAAAAACCACCACCTTACCTCATGCCTCTCTTCACTGTGCTTCCCCGTGTTCCTTCCATGAGCACATGAGCAGTGAGGTGCACCCCACCCGCGCTCCTACTGTAGGCCTCCCGGGCAGTGTGATTGTGCTCTGGGCTCATGCTGACATATTCTCCAATTCTTTTTCTCCAAACTCTGCTTAGAAATACGTGAAGGTGAGGGTAAATGCTTCTGTTTCCCTTAGCTCTGCCGGCGCCCTCCACGGCTACATTCTCTTTCTCCTCTTCTCCACCCCAGCTTTCTGTTTCCCTTGCTTCCAATGTCACAGAGGTAGTTCGTAGTTTGGAACCACACAGATCCGGTTTCAAACCCCCCTTTGGCCCTCATCAAACAATCAAGTTTCAAATAATAGAAGAAAAGAGAAGGGTGGGATATTATGGGTGGCTATTGACGTGGTCCAGCCTGTTGCCAGTTTAAAAAAAAATGGGACAGCCATTGCTGTTTATTAGAAAACTATGGCCATTTTTGGCTATGAGAATAGAATATGGCACCAGGCGGTGGTGACGCATGACTCTAATCCCAGCACTCAGGAGGCAGGCGCAGGCAGGTCTCTGAGTTCGAAGCCAGCCTGGTCTACAGAGAGAGTTC
Source organism: Neodon shergylaensis (assembly GCA_025134845.1). Taxonomy (NCBI): domain Eukaryota; kingdom Metazoa; phylum Chordata; class Mammalia; order Rodentia; family Cricetidae; genus Neodon; species Neodon shergylaensis. The sequence goes on along the minus strand of JABTXL010006079.1, from coordinate 4,633,430 downwards.
CAAGACAGCCAGGGCTATTACACAGAGAAAAGCCTGTTTCAAAAATAAATAAATAAATAGATAGAAAGATAGATAGATAAATAAATTGAATATATGGTCCCTGAAATCGGAAGTATTTTACAGTGTGGCCTTTTCAGGTAAAATTTTCCACCTTAACCTAAACCGTTCAAGTATACCACACTTGATAGGCAGGCTCTGTTTTAATGATGCTCTTCCCACTGATTAAACCTATTTTGAAGGCATTCTTGTATGCTGTGTGTGTGTGATATGCTGCCATTCAAGCCTTTGAATTTGACCCTATTTTTCTTCTATGGGTTTTCTTACACACTAATGGTGTATAAGGTCCATGTTGTGGCTCCTGTCTGTTGTACTTTCAAGAATGCAGCCATTACACTATATAGTCAGATTTGATGTCTGTGTTGGAGAGGGGCTGATAGAAGGCCTGTGTTCTTGATGCTTTGGATAAGCTTTTCTTTGAAATGCTTTTCTTTTCCCTCATCAGAACACTTTAAAACAAAGTATCCGGACACTTGAGCGCCTGAGCGAGAAGTTGCCGGTAAGGGTTTCATCTTCTTTCATGAGGTTTTGTTATCAAACATCACACCTACAGTTTCAGAGGTATTGGTTTTCATAAGTAGTTTAAGTTAAAAGGAGGTGTTGGGAGAATTTTGAATACCAAACTTGATTTTCCCATGGCTTCCCTTCTCCCAAGTGCTTCTGTAATTGCAAGTTTCAAGAGTCTGGGTCTCTCTGTGTAGGAGGTGACCTTAAGCATGGTTGCTTTAGATTGAGCTGCATATCAATGGTGGTCTCAGCCCTGTTGACCACACGTGTTCACCATCACTGCTAGCCAAGCCACAGGCTTTTCTAATCACCCTCCCCTGAAACCTCAGCCTGGAAGAGCAGGCTCTTGTTGCAGCTGGTGGGGAGCATGGCAGTAGATGGATGGGCTTGGTACTGGATCTTACATCTAATCCACAAACAAGCAGAGGAGAGGAGGAAGAAAAGAGGGAGAGAGGGCGGGAGGAAAACACAGAGAAAGTGCTAACTAGGAAGGGCATGGGCTTTTTAAACTTCCCACCACCAGTGACACACTTCCTCCAACAAGGCCACACCTCCTAATCCTTCCTAAAGTGTTCCAGCAGCTAGAGACCACATTTTCAAATATCTGAGCTTATTGGGCCAGGCTCATTCAGTCCACCAAAAGGGGACACCCCCAGAGAGATTTGCTGTTTGTGGTTTTGAGGAGGAGCATTTCAGTTATCAAACAGTTAACAGAACGACACAAGCTTGGGGCATGAGCAAGAGCATGGATTGGCATAGGATTGCCTTTAAGCTGCTGCTCAGAATACTGCCATTGGCCTCCAGTCCATCAGCTAAAACAAGTCACTTGGCCACAACCATTGTCATCATGAGGTAGAGAAGTGGATGTCTTCCAGGACACGCCATGAGTACTCAAGTCCCTTACACCAACTGCACAGTATGTGTGCCCAACATTGGTACACCTTCTGGTGGACTGAAACCATCTCTAGTTTCCTTACAGCACTTAATGCAGTCGCAACATGGTTTAACTAGCTGCTGTCCTGTATTCTTTAGGGGGAATTAGTCAGAAAAATTTTCACACATTTAATAAACCTCCCCCTTCCTTGCCATAAAAGGTTAATTGAGCCAGGTGGTGGTAGCGCACACCTTTAATCCCAGCACTCAGGAGGCAGAGACAGGCAGGTCTGAGTTCAAGGCCAGCCTGGTTTGCAGAGCGAGTTCAAGGATAGCCATAGTTACTCAGATATTAATGTGCCCAAGCAGATGGCATGGGCTGTATGATGGTACTGCTCCATTATACAGAGGAGCATCCAGAACCTGAAGATTTTGAGTAAGGTGAATGGGAAACAGCCTCCATAGGACTCTAATTGATTTGCAAATTGCCTAATTAATTAATTGTTCCCCTTCCAATTGTTATGTTTTCCAGGAGAGAATGAACAAGACCATCATGTCTTTGGATTCTGCTCAGAATTTCCTCATCAGTAACATTTCCTCTATTGTTATTGAAGTAAGTTTTCTTTTCTTAAGCACGTGTGTAGATCAAGTGCCGTGTGAGTATTCCAGGATGAAGTAGCTATGTCCATTAAGTACGCGCTAGTCACTTTAATAATGGTTCCGATCTTTGATTTCTTCTAGGAAACGAAGAAGTTTGCGAAAACAATAGTAGGCTACTTTGAACACTACCTGCACTGGGTCTTGTATGCCGTAAGTAGCTGTGTCTTTTATGAACTAAAGGGTGCCACCTTGCAGGAGAATCATTGTCTGGCATAAAATCTGAAGGAGATTAAAATCCTGGAGATTTTGGTTGGAGATAAGTGAAAGTGTCTGCCCGGACTGGATGCTCCAGCTCCTCCATGTTTTGAATGAGGAACCACATAAGCGAACGGAAAATAGCTAGGATTTTACTCAATGGCACAGTGAGAGCACAAGATGCTGCGAGGAAGCGGCAGGCTGTCCGAGGCAGGCTGCCCAAAGTGAGCTGGCTACTCGTTAAGGCTTCCTTGTATGGGGTCCAGAAGGTAGAGTTAGTTACTGGGGTAGGGGGAGTGATTTTCTGTTTTAATTGAAGGTGTAAAGTCTTTGTTCACTTCCCACACTCTTTTCCATGTTGTGTCTGACTTTAATCATGTACACTTCCAACTATACAGAAGCATAAGAAGTAAGGGTTTCCCTTAGATGTTCACTCAGAGGATGTGGTTTGGATTGCCGTATTGTGCACACAGCTTGCCATTTTTGTGCACAAGGTTTGCTGTATTGTGCACGTGGTTTACTGTATTGTGCATGCTGTATTGTGCATATGGTTTGCTGTCTTGTGCATATGATTTGCCCTATTGTGAATAAGCCCCAAATCAGCCCAGGCTGGGTTCGCATTTGTCCACCACTCCTTTGAGTCTTGGGGTATGTTCTAGGACATTTCTGAATGAACACAGGGAGTTTACAGGAAGGTTGCTATGGTGGAGTGACACACTGTTGTTTGGGGTGGGGGGAGTGTGTGCACAGCTCAGCCGATGCAGTGGGGGGTCCCAGGTGACTAAGCACATGATAAGGGAAGGGCTAGTGTATAGTTCAAGCCAAGTGGAGTCCTGTATTGCCAAGATTTCCTTTTACTCGCCTGCCTCAAGAGGATTTGGATACAGGGAACCAGAACGTTTGGGGCCAGCCTTCCCATGAGGGAGAACGCCTCTTCCTAATCCCCTTGGCTCACTTTTGCTATACGGTTTCTTTCATCTGATGCTTACTCCTTCGCCAGATAAAAGAACCCTACAGCACTAGGCTGGGTGTGTGCACATCTTCATTCCCTAGAAGTTCTGCAAGATGAGTCTTAATATTCTAGACAACAAATGAGGAAAACTGCAGCTTAAGAGGACAAGAGTCTTGCTATAAATGACTGTAATTGTGCTAGCTGTAGAACTCCTCATCGGCTCATCGGCTGCCAGCTCCAGGGCTTCCAGGACACTCCCGTGATGCACACTTCTGCATGCTCCTCTGAATCCAGTCAGGGGTCACATCTTACGGCACGAATTTTTATGAGCCTCAGTGCACATTTGCCTGTTTTCCATCCCACAGATCACAGAGAAGATGACATCCTGCAAACCTGTGGTCACTGCGATGGACTCCGCTATTAGTGGTGTTCTGTGTAGCTATGCTACTGACCCTCTGGTAAGAACTTCATCTTTCAAAAAGAGAAGACATATTGCATAAATGTGTTCTCCCTGCCCCCATTGTGTTATTAGTAGTTCTCTACATTTTCCACCTTGTTCAGAGAGTTTTACAGCTTTATGACATCACTGTTCCTTTTCTGAAGATCAGGAGCCAGAGAGGTGCCACCGTCATCTTCCCTTGTCCCCCACCCATCACTCTGCTCACCTTCCTTTTCCCAACCAGTTCCTCTTGATCTAATGGTTTTCATTGGGGTTGTTTCCAGGGACATGGTGAAGGGTTATTTCGAGGAGTGTGGACACCCTTACCAGTGGTATACTACCAAGGAAAGTGGTTTTTCTTATCCTGTCAACCATTAACTGCCTATAAATTCCCAGGGAGGCCTGGGCTTCGTGAGCCCCACCCTCTCCATGGCAGGATGCTGACGGGTCCAGCTTGGTGCAGTCCTGTGCAGGGAACACAGCTCTGCTTTGTTGGAGACTGTCACAGCCATGTCATGCATGGAAGGCAGGATCCCACAGCACCCCACACCATCTGCTCTTCCAGTCTGTCTTCACCTTCCTCTGAGAGATTTCCTGAGCTTTGGTGGGAGTGATCTAGGTGCAGCATTGATGGTAGGACATTCAAAAGTCGCAATGTGATTTTGGCCAATTATGACGATCTTTAGCTACCTTTGTTCACTGAAAGAAGAAGCCTCTCTGTCCAAAACTGACAGTGGCACCAACAAATAAGGATAAATATAATTATTTGGAAGGTAATTTTATGAGCATATCATGTCTGTTTAGCACAGCTACAACAGTAGCTTCCTCATCAGGGCCTGCACCCTCCCAGGCACAGGCTCTGACTGTGTTTCCAGGACTAGATATGAATTATCACTTGCAGAGCATGCTTCCAATCCAGTTAGAAATAGGTTGGACTTGCCTCCATTGCCCCTGTGGGTACATCTGCTCTGGTCTGCAGAGAGTGCTACACACAGGAGCCACTCTGAGTAAGGCTTTTGAGGACGATGCTCCCACAACAGCCTGCACAGCCTCTCTGGCACTATGAGGGTTAAGTTCTAGTCCAGTTCCAGCCTGATTTCTCTATGCCCTATAACCAGTGTATGTGGCGATAGTGACAGAGTCTTACCGTTCAGTCTGGTTTGCACTGAACACCAATGCCAATTGCCTGTGTTGTTTTGGAGATCTCAGGAGCCTTTCTGACCAGCTCTCAGGGAGGTAGCCCAGCCCTGGCTCTGTAGACTGAAGTTGCCAATGTCTTGACTATTCAGATGTAGAAAAAAAATCAGAAAAGCCAATTTCCATATTTACATTAAACTATATGGAAAGACAGTTAAACCTGGGCTTGCTGGCTGCCAGCTGTCTTGGTTAGACAGCCAGCCTAACAAAGATACGCTATGTGATGTGTGATTAGGTGTTTTCTGACTGTGTCAGACCAAATCTTAGTTTCACCACTTAGATGCTTCTGTTCCTCTCTTAGAAAATAAGCAAGAACCTGGGCTCTCACCTGCTTGCCCTGCGGAAAGATTACTCCGTTACAATAACCTTTCCCAGTGTCCTTTGTGGCTGGTTCCTGCTAGGTTCACAGTTGATTTTGAGAACAGAATAAGAGTTTTAAAAATTGCAAAAGGAATTCTTCCCATAGCGAATGGTCTCTCCTATTTATCTGTCCCCAAGCATTTATTTCTCTTGACCGTTGTTGTTGTCTTAATCCCCAGAATTTGTTCTGGTTCGGCATCGGACAAGCCACGGCGCTCTTGCTTCCCGCTGTGATCATCGCTGTCAAGCTGGCCAAGTACTATCGCAGGATGGATTCAGAGGACATATATGACGAGTGAGTGTGGGGTGTTTGTGTGCAGCACTGTCCCCCGAGAGCCACCAAAGGCCAGTCCTCAAGAGAACAATTGTCCCCTTTCCACTGCTGGTGGTGGTGGTGGCGGTGGTCTTGTTTTTGTTTGTTTATAACCAATCTTATGATTCTGTTTCCTTCCTCTTTACTCAGCGTCCTTAACCAGCCTTCTTCTGTTTCAGCTCACCTGTCTTGGGAACATGGCATTTCACTTTATGATAACCGTTGTTGCCACTTTTCCCCGGCGCTGCCGCCTGCCCTTTGCTTTGTGTCTGTTGAACACGCATGTTTGCTTTTCCCTTCTCGTCTTCTCTCGTCATCTCTGTAATCTGAACTGTCAGCCCGGACTGCAGTGAAATCACTGGGAATGGGGGAACGGGGAGGAGGGTGTAGATCATGGCCTTCCTAGTGATCAAACAAGCAAATAACCCTGTCTCCCCTTTTTATATTTTATAGTGTTGAAACTGTCCCCATGAAAAAGTAAGCCTTTTTAAAAAATTATCTTCACAGATGGGATGGGGGAGGTTTCTACTACATGGTAGACCTGTAGTTAAGTTAATAATACGACATAAGAACAACAGAGAAGTCTGGGTAGAGATGAATCGCGGCACCTCTTAGAAAGAGGGTTGGCACACAGAAGGTGCTTACGAATGGAGCGAATGAGCGTTTTCTACATTAGACGCATCGCTCTGGGAAGCCACTGTTTCCATTTGTGGTTTTGAAAGAGGGAAGATGGGCATGTAGCACATCCTCAAGCCACCTTTGCAGACCTGACAACCTGTGACCCATGTTTTGTAGCCTTTACGTTGTCTTTGTGATCCATAGCATGAATGCTTCACCCTAGAGGTAACTTGGTGTTTCTGGTGTATTTATTTTGTTGCAGTTTGGAAAACGGTAGTAATGGTTATCATAAAGATCACTTATATGGTGTTCACAATCCCGTTATGACAAGGTAAAAGAAAGCCTGGAGTGCATGCCTAGCCTGGGGTGAGCCTTCTTGTCTCTGCTGGACCTGACACCGAGCCTTCTGCATGCTCTGATGCCCTTCACCTCCCTCTGCATGCCACTGCACTGTCCCTGGCTAGCTCTGGTCACACTCCGCATAGCATTCCACGATGCCGATCTTCTAAATTTTCAGTGGATTCCTCAACAGTGAAATGGGGTAGCCTCTGGACTGAATGCCATCTTCAAATGCTATGAGGGACTCTAGACCCTAACGGGTTGCATGCATGCACACCTTCACTTAGCCCCTCTGCCCCAAATCACCAAGTAGTGACTTAAAGACCTTCTCTGCCTTCCTCCCTCCTTCGCTTCCTTTCTTTCTCTCTGGAAAATTAACTATAAACAACCAGAAAAAGAACTCAAGCTTTTCTTTCAAAATTCTTGTGCTTTTATGCTCCCTGGAGTTTCCTGTGAGTCTGGATTTGCTGGATAACTCTGAGTATTACCTGCCAAGTGAATTCTGCTGCACCCCACTAAAATATCAGACAAATGTGTCCAGTAGGGGGCAGACTTTCTGTGATCCTCCCCATGTCTACACAGCCAGCGCCAAGCCAATGGTCAGCACCCCAGGGGATGTTGCTCCCATCCCAGTTGCAAAGGAGTGAGTCAGACAATGGTGCATGGAGAATCCCACTGTCCTAGAAGCCCTATGCTCCACATGGGACATTTTGCCTTAAAAGAATAGACACCATACTGAAGGAAGTCGCCAGCGTGGGCTCCTCATCAGATGCTGCCACATAGGGCACCCCCTTCTAGTCAGGGGCATTGTCATCTTTAACCACGTTTCCTAGAGACAGCAGAAGTGCTGATTTCAAGAGGAATGGGAACAAGAAAGTCAGTAGAATTTCTCCTTTCAGAAAAATAAAAGGGTTTTTCCCCCTCCAACTTACAACTTGGAACATTCCAAAAGTTTAAAATAAGAATCTCTTCTTTCAGCTTGTCATATGTGGGGAGAGGTATTGTTCTTTCAGCTTGTCATATGTGGGGAGAGGTATTGTTTCAATGTCTGAACTGCTATAACAAAGCACAGTAAGCAGTATGGCTTATAAAGACCAGCTATTTCTTCCTCATGGTTCTGTAGTCTGGGGAATAGGTGGCCAAGGCGCCACCACATTCTGTTTCTGATAAGGTCAGATTTTTCATAGATGGCGTTTGCTATCCTCACTGTGTCCTCATGTTGTGGGGTCTGTGAGTTCTCTGGGGTTTCATGCCCAAAGTGATCCTCCCACCCCAGCTTCATGATACCATCATCCGGATGGTCAGAATCTCTATTTATGAACTTATTGCTGTTCAGATGTTCCAGCCGTAGCTGAAGTAGTGATGATAAAGTGGGGGTCAGTAAGGCTCTGAAGTGGGGGATACGCATCTATTTTTCTGACATTGTGCTGAACATGGATGCTAGGATGCTGTGTTGTGAGGTCTCTTAAGGGCAAATCTCAGTTTACCAGGCTTGGTCCAGAGCACATAGACAGTGCCATGGCTGTCCTGTGTTGTGTACTGGCCTCCCCGTTCCCCGCATGGAGAGCCTAGAGGCTGTCTCACATATCTTAGCTGAGATTTTGCAGGCCAGAGGTGAGCTCTTTCCTACCAATGACACCCAGCATCAGTTCTCCGAGGACCTGCTGCGTGTGCAGAACTGACTTCTGGTGCTGACCTCCCAGCATGACATCACCAAATGCCTGCCCTCAAGCAGACCATTTTATTGAGGCTGCATGGAAGGTGCTGGAGAGAGACCTGTGCAAGTGGGAGGGTGTGGAAGGCTGGGTCTCCGGCAGAGACATCAAGACAAAATTTGGGATGCAAATGTGTATGAGGGTCGATAGTTGTGAAAGGAAGGAACAGAAGTCTAGGAAGACCTGCCGCAGCCTCATCTCAGCAGCAGGGAGCTCTGAAGGAAGTATGGCATGTTAGAGTCACCCCTATGGGCCAGATGCAGCCTTTGCACCTCATCTCCCTCCGTTGTGAGGGAGTTCGAGGTGAGTACGAGGTGAGCCTAGTCTTCAGAGGAAGTTCTAGGATAGCCAGGGTTACACAGAGAAACACTGTCTCAAAACAAACAAACAAACAAACAAACAAACAAAAGAATTACAAGTTCCAAACAAAGGTTACAAAATGAAAACAAACCAAAAATTTCATGAACCTTTCATGTGATGGCTTGCTTTCTTAGCTAACCTGGGACCCATAGGGTCATCATTTAGACATGCCTGCTAGGCATTCACCAATTCTCATCCTTGAACCTGCCCTGCCATGCCCTGGTCCTGAGCCTTTGCATGTAAAAGAGAGCCAGACGTCTTCTTTAAACACAGTGAGATAAACATAATGAAATACCGAGTCCCCACTCAGTCCCACAGGCATCTGCCTCTAGGGCAAAACACTTGGTTCTCTGGGCTAGTGGTTCTCCTGACTTAGCAGCTCATGTCTGCATAACAGGAACATGGTAAGCCTTGCTAAAGCTTGGATCTGACTTCCTGCAGAGGAGGAAGTGATTGCAATAGAATAGGAAAAACAGCCGGGATGCTCTAGCGGCGTTAAATACCTAGTGCTTCTGGGTGATTTTGTGATGATTCTGCTTTTGGTATCCCTTTGAAGGTGTGTCTGGGAAGGACCCAGCATTCCACACTCCTGGGAGAGGAAGCTGGGGCTGTGTTAGTGCCTGAAGACCTCCCTCTTTGCTCTCTAGGCAGTAAGATGGCTCCAAAGACAGGTTGAAGATATTGTTTGCTTTGTCTTGATTTTCAATAATGTAAGTCCCCCAAAACTGAAAGGTCCTTCATATGTCACAGAAGCGACTTTTTCAGTGACACTCACACCAAGACCTACCCTCTTTCTCGAGTGCCCACAAGTGCCCACTGTCCTGGGGACCTGGCGGGTCTACTGATCCTGACTCCCCACTGTCCTGTGGGGACCTGGCCGGTCTCCTGATCCTGAGTGCCCACTGTATGTGGGGACCTGGCGGGCCTCTTGAGTTGCCGGCTCATCGGGGCAGGGAGGAGAACACAGACTAGGCCTGTTTATTTTCTGAATACGAGAGAGCGGCACCTCAGAAGCCCTATAGACACAGTCATTCCAGCCTCAACGAGACCCCCAACCCCTGCGAGAAGACTCTGGGGTCTAGATTGGGGTAAATCTTCACTGTTTAACTGAGCCATCGTGAAATGCTAATGACATCCTTAAGTCTCAGTTTCCACATCTGTAAAAGGTGTCAATGAGAGCTCTACTTGCCTAGAAACTGCGAGGGTCAGAGTTCACTCTTAGATTAGTGCAGTCCCCTTTCCTAGGGCGTGTAGTTCATGATAGCAGGGATGCTCTTATTACATGGCTGATTCTGATAGAATCTAAACGTGAGTCAAACATAATAAATAAAGGTGCCTTGCCAACCTATCAGCCGAGCCAGTGCCACTCAGCCTCCCCTCATGACACCCACAGAGCCATGGATCATAGGGAAGACCCCTAAAGGCCTTCTATACACGTAAGTCTGGCTGCTTGTTCCCTTCACATGGACTTGGTAAGGTGATCCCACTTCAGCCCTGACACGCTGCCTGTAACCTGGGCAAAGAGAGGTTTGTGTGCAAGCATGGTCAGTGCTTCATGAAGATGTTTGGCCCTTCAGGAGATCCTTGTGTCAATCAAAGCATGCACTGACACTTAACCAAGGTAGGGTCCGTTTGACCAAGCTATTATTACTTCATGAGGAACTGGGCAGGGAAAAGTCTTCATAAGTAAGATACATATTGTTAGTGGCATAATACTCAGTTTCAAAAACAAATCTGATCTGGTTTCCCTTTATCTTTACTACTCAATCACACAGACACAGACACTCACAGCCTCTACTTAGTCTATGTCATGGCCTGTGGTGGCTCATGGGCTTTTGCCTACAGAAAAAAAAAAAAGAGCAATGGGCTTTCCTATACGCACTGAAGCCTGAGGTGTTCTTCATAGGGCTAATTCTGCCTCCTACATGGTCTGCACCAAGGAGAGGCATTTTCCTCTGGGGAGGTACATCTGCTGTAACAAGCTCCCTGGCACAAGTAACTTAGAGAAGGAAGGATTTATCTAACACTGCCAAGGTACAGTCAGCCATAGTGGCAGGGACATAGGGCTGCTGGATATATTGGATCCATGATGAGGAAGAAGCTACACGAATGTTAGTATTTGGCTTTTGTTGTTGTTAAGGACTGTGAGCCTGTAGCAAGGGGCCACCCACATTTAGGGTGGGGTCTTCCCACCTCACTTAACCTCATCTAGGAAATCCATCACAGACATGGCCAGAGGTGCGTATCCAAGGTGGTTCTAAATCCCATCAAACTGCCATCACAGCAAGTATTGGGCTGCTCAGCTGGAGATGGCACCATTTAAATCCTTTCCAACAGGTCTGAATTTTGCAGCCCCGGCTGGCCTGGAACTCTGACAATCCTCCTGCAGCAGTTTCCCAAGAGCTGGATTACCGGCATTAGCCACCACACCCTGCTTGATGTTTCCCCATCTAACACTAACAAATCACACTGGGGAACATATACCATACTGTTTCTATGAATATGTCTTCAAATTCATGCCCTGTTATTGAGCTGCAGAGGTTAGGTTTTGTGCAGTGTGCTTGCAGATGCTTTGGGAGAAGTGCGAAGGGCCCACCTGCCGTATCTCTCCAACAGTGTCCCTGCCTACACCTGCTCCATGTGTGCCGGTCTTTTGCTCTGTGATGAACTGGGTGTACTAGACTGGAAACTTACACCCTCCACATGGGGTTCTCCTACCTTCTCCCCTTAAACAAATTCTTCATGGGGGTCAAGGTCATGGTCTTGAAGAAATATGAGAGGATGGTGGGGTTAGCCTTGGTTGATAGTTAGAAAGCTACTTACGAGATACATTCACATCTGGGCTCATACATGCAGAGTCCAGCAAGATCCCTGCAGAGCTTCAGGAAGCCGTTTGTGGCCAAGAGTCATCTGCGATCATCTGCTTTTTGCTATGCTACATGTACTGCACACAAGTCCCCAGTGACTCTTACCACACACACACATTCCTTGTGCCTGTCACTTCTTCGCCATAGAATGAATGGATGTGTCTCTCTCTATCCTCATCTTCCTCTAGAATGCAGCAGAGATGGGTGCTAGAGCACCCTGCATTATCTGGCATTCTTTTTCCTTGCTAAACTTTCTGGGGTTTAATCTGTATTCATCTATGACTCTAGTCACATCCTGCTTCTGAGCATGAAGGCGACAGGACCACCAGCAGCCTAGCCCAGACTGCTACAGTTCTCTGTTTTGTTTTTGTTTTTAGCCCGTCTCGTTACTGACAATTGAAATGGAAAATTGCTTGAGGTAAGTGTGATGCTTTCATATCAATGAATTCATAGGGCTGTTGTTTTTAGTTTTTAAAACACCCAAACATGGGTAGTTCTAACATATTAAGTGGAAAATCTAAATAAGTATATAGATTCTATAACATGCCTTTAATTACACAGAATCCAGTTATGTGACTAGATAATGTGTGTATGTAGATAAATGTAGATATACATGCATACAGTGATTATGTCTGGATGCAAAAGGTATAAAATTAGATATTTTTAAATGTAGCAAAAATAATAAGCTGTTAGATATTCACATGTACATTGGGGGTTTTGGAATTGAGAGGTTTTTATATGTGTTAACACACTGTTTTACAATGAACACTCCTGTGAACATGTATTTCCTTGATCTATGTCTGAGAGTAAACTCTACTAACGATGAGATGATGCCCACAAGGTCAGCCCACCTGCCTCTTGAATAAGTTCATGTTTCCTGCAGTTCTTTGGTTCCTGACAGAACCATTTTAGGATTCTGCATTCTTGCTTTCTTTTGTAAATCAAAGCCAGTTTCTAAAATTCTGTGTGATTCCCATTTCAGCATCAAGACAGTCAAAGTGGAAAGGATCCCAGACTTTGGATAGTCTCTGAGTCTTCTAGAACTTTCCAAGTCCAGACGGAATCATGGTGGCAAATGGGGAGACTCAGGCGGGCACTGAGAACATGGCACCAGTGGTCTTAGGGTAGCACTTTGTCAGGAACGAACAGTCATGGCTATAATCCACGTGTCCATCACTATCCAAGAATGACTCTCCCCTGTTTTTAACTTTTTTTACACTGAATTTCTATTAGACACTAAAATATATGGGGCTTCTTGGTCCCCCTGGATACATTCACCTTTGAGCCAGCTCTTTGGATGTCATAGCTGCGTACCTAACTTACTTCCATATGTGGAGTGTGTTAAACACAAACCAGTTTACAAAAAAAAAAAAAGGTGTATTTTGCATATAGTAAATTGTATATATACTCTTCTACCACAGTCGGGGTTTTTTTTTTTACACAAATGAATACTCTAGATTTTTCTCCTAAATGAGGTTCCCTTTGGGTTGGGCTATAGAGAGGACTCTGTATGCATCGAAAGTGTGTGAGCCCTGCAGCAGGCCCGTCCTTCCTCGTGGATCTCCCTCTGCTGGTTGCCAGTCTGCCTGTTGGACAAAAAGATGCCTGCTTGACACCACTGGCAAATTCAGAACAGAGAGAACTCAAGAGAAGGAAGCATCGCTCAGCCGGAAGTGGAATGGTTTTCACAGACGCCAGTCCTGGTTCACGGTTTAGTGGCACACTTTCTGATTGGTGAGGGTGGGCCGTAAGGTCTATGTCATCTGATTATTAGTGGGATTCTAAAATGAGGGGCAAGAACTCCTGTCATGATTCTGAGATCTGAAATAAAGCGTGGATGAATGGAGCCTTTGAAGTTTGGTCAGTTCGCCTCTGTGGTGGGTTGTACTTGCTGGCAGTGACCTTTCCAGAAGAGATCAGTGAGGAAAGCTGGTCGAAGTGAGTGTGACCGCAGTGAGAGGCATAGCTTTATACCAAGTCTTTCTACATGAGACTGCAGCCCTGATTCATGTCACTATAAAGGAGCTTGAGGAATGTGGCGGGAGTGTGACTTCCTTGAGTAGCCCAAGTCTTCACTGTGCCTGAGATGAGCTGAGCTCTCGTTGCATTTTTTTAAAGATTTATTTATTTATTTATTTATTTATTTATTTATTTATTTATTATGTATACAGCATTCTGTCTGGATGTTTGCTTGCAGGCCAGAAGAGGGCACCAGATCTCATTATGGATTGTTGTGAGCCACATTGTGGTTCCTGGGAATTGAACTCAGGACCTCTGGAAGAGCAACCAGTGCTCTTAACCTCGGAGCCATCTCTCCAGCCCCCCTCTTGTTGCATGTTTATCCCACTGCTCTCCAGGATGAACTCACCCACCACACAGAGCTGATAGAATGCAGGCAACCTGCCTTCTCAGCCTGCTGGCTTTTGGGATCTCAGATTTTCAGCCCTAATACAGACACTGTTTTACCAAGCGTGGTGGTAAATACCTGTAATCTCAGCACACAGAAAGCAGAGACAACAGGGTGGGTGGCAAGTTCAAGACCAGTCTAGAATACCTAATCTGACACTGTTATATTGTTTTAAAAAATACATTTCTTAGGAAACAATCCAAGACTCTCTAGACACCCAAATACCCCCTTATACACACACTCTTAAAGGGGCTCACTAGCAGACAACTCTGACAGGCGCAATAGGATCCTTTATACTGAATCAGACATTTCAGTGTCTTTGGCTTGTTTAAGGACAGTGACAGTATTTAAAATCACTTTTCTGGTGCATAATTAAAATTCAGTGCCTTTCCTTTGAATTTAAAATAAATCATGTGGTCTGAAATAAATTTTCGGCCACATGGGAAACAGCGCTCATCATACCTAGTTGGGTGTCACCCAGTTGGTGCTGGGTTCTGCTGTGTAGAGAACAGGACGTCCCTCTCAACCAGACCTAGTGCTGCTCAGTGCTGTGGGTGTGGCTATCAGTGCTGCCTGAACACTGCATGCTCCGTTATCTTTTCTGTCTCCTTTGTTGTTATACTTGGGGATTTTTGGTTTTCTGTGTGTCTGTTGCATTTGTTTGTTTGGTCCTCTCAATGACTTGAACTCACGGGCTTGAACATCCTTTAGATTAGCTGAACTCATGGGCTTCCAAGAAAAACACCACAACAAGAAACAGTGGGAGCTCTGGGGCAACAGATCTATTGAGAAATCTCTGATACATAGCCTACTGCTGATAAAGAAGGCTGTGCCCATACAAGAGGCAATTAATTGTAGAAAAAAAAATCACTATAGTTTGAAAAATGTAAACTACTCAAGCCCAAACCTGTGTGTAGACACACCCGCACACACATACACACACACAGTGACCCTAGGCTGCCTCCTCTGCTTCCCTCTGTTGCATTCCCTTGTCCTCTGTGCAGCTGGTGCACACACACGTCAAACACAATAGAACAGTAGAGAGAGAATCACCCACAGTCCAGCATGCAGAGATAATTAATGTCAACTCTCAGGAGTGCATCACTGTGTACAGAAGCAGATGCAGTCTGCAGACTGACAAATAAAGCTCCGTCTTCATCATGTATCCTTTGTGCCTGTGGCTCCTGCATTAACTCCCTAAACTTCCCAAGGCAAACACACCACAGGCTGGGTGACCTAGCAATGGATTTCTTTTCTCACAGGTCAGATTCTGGTGCTTTAAGACATCATGTTAGTAAGCTGGTGTTGTGTGAGGCTTCTTGCCCTTGCATGCAGATGGTTGCTTTCTCCTAGTGTCCTCACAGCTCTTTCCTTTGGGTCTGTGTCCCAGATGCCTCTTATGGAACACCAATCAGGTAGGATCCAATCTCCCTGACAATGCCATTTTAATCTCTTATCTTGACCACTCCAAAAGTATCCGCTTCCTTAAAAGCCCCATCCCATCTCCAAAGAAGCACAGCTCAGGGCACAGCTCAGGGTGGGTTAGGGTTTCTATTGCTGTGAAGAGACACGATGATCATGGCAACTCTTATAAAGGAAAACTTTTAATTCAGGTTGGCTTACAGTTTCAGAGGTTCAGTCCATTTTCCTCAGGCAGACATGGTGCTGGAGAAGGATCTGAGAGTTCTACATCTTCATCCACAGGAAGTGAACTGTATGCCACACTGGGTGAAATTTGCACAAAGGATACCTTACAGCCCACCCTTCGTAACACTTCCTCCAAGAAGGCCACACCTACCCAACAAAGCCACACCTCCTAATAGTGCCACTCCCTTTGGGGGCCATTCTCTTCCAGATGGTTTGGAAGGAGCATAAGTCAAGACACAATAACAGTTCTTTGCTGTCTCCAATACAAAGAACAATCTCCTCCTATGTTGTGCCACTTCCTATCCGGTGTTCTCACCTCGGATGTGTAGTTTCAAGTCACAACAAGCTATGCAAACTTTTAATTTACAAAATGTACGAAGACTAGGGAGGAGAAGAATGCATATGTAAACACACCCACATTTAAGGAGTTCAGTGACCACTCCCCCCATAAACATCCAATGATGGGGATATAGGTCCCTTACTGACTTCTTTGGCTGACGGTCCAAGAATGACGCAGGTTTACTGTTTCTACGTTTAAATATCTAGGCGGTCATTGATCATCAGCTTAGCTTTCTGAGCAGGACAGAAATGTGTCACCCTTAGTTGCAAAGGGAACACAGACTTGTTAAAGTCCAGAAAGGAGCAGTGTGCACAAAGGAATGGCCTTGGAGGTGTGACAGTTTAGGTCTGGTGTGCTGATATATGCCTGTCATTTCAGCACTTGGGAGGCAGAGGCGGAGCTTGGTCTACACAGAGTTCCAGGGGAGGAGGGAGAAGGAATGACTGTGTGTGCCCAGTGCAGTATTCACTCTGACAGGGCAGAGTGGCATCAGGGCGTTATTGACGGTTAGGGGGGTTGAGCCTGTGGTAAGTAAAGCCTCAGCATTCTTAGTGACGTCCTGAGAGTGGATGCTGGGCAACTGTCTCTGTGGACTCCTAATGATGTGGCCTTAGCCTTTCTGTGTAAAGAGAAGTTCTCTGAGGGCTGGGGGGACATTGTTGTCAGTAAGAGCATGCTGTGCAAATGTGAAGGCCAGAGTTCCATGCCCATATCCTGCATTAAAAAAAAAGGCACGATGATGTATACACTTATAAAAGCCAGTCCTGAGGAGCTGGGGAGAGAGGCAGATCCCTGGGTTTTGCTGGTTTCAGGGAAAAGAGAGAGGCTCTGTCTCAAGAAACCAAAGTAGGCCACTGAGGAATAAAGCCTGAGGTTGACCTCTGGCTTCTCCATGCACGTGTGTACATGTACACAGAGAGAGAGAGAGAGAGAGAGAGAGAGAGAGAGAGAGAGAGAGAGAGAGAG
>JABTXL010006079.1:4572301-4598795 GCA_025134845.1 Neodon shergylaensis | reverse complement strand
GAGAGAGAGAGAGAGAGAGAGAGAGAGAGAGAGAGAGAGAGAAATAGCATGAGATTTAAGATGATTTCCCTCAATTGCAGCAGAGGGAAAGCTTTTAGGTATGCAAGGGGAGCTGACTGGAGGCGTGCTACATCCCTAACACCACTAGGAGCAATAGTATCTATCTGACCCATAATTCAGCAGGAGGACCCCTTCCTTCCAGCATCCCAGCTCTGTGTGGTAACTCACAGCAACACTAGTGCAGACTTGAATGGCTGGAATCAGGTACAGCTCACTTGGCCACCTTCCCATCCACCTTCTTTCACAACTCCCCCTACTAAATTGCTTTTGGCAGAATAAATAAGAGATATAAAATGTCAGAGATTTCCCACACAAGGGAAATCACGCCTTAAATTCAGCCACCCTCTAGTGTCTTGGTTTTTATAATGTCTCCATGAACACCTTGAATGTCTTCCTCAACAAATTTGTCATACAACAAGAAAATAGTTATTGGAGTCCTTTCAAGTAAGGACTCAGGAAGGGAGGGAGATTTCCTAAAATGGCTGATTTGGGACCTGGAGGGTTGACTGTAGGCTGTCCAAGGGCATGTTTTCACAATGCTCTTGGAAATGTATAAGATACGTGTATGATCGTATGTGATGTATGTGGTGATGCAGACTTCAAGCCTGCCTGGCCCACCAGCACAGTGCTGGCATTCAGTGCAAGGCTTGCCACAAGATGTGTCTTACGAACATTACTTGAGTGAACGAGAGAAGAAATCCCAATAAGAACAAGGATAGACTTCAGCGTGAAAAGAAACTGGGTGGGTTGTCATTTCTGGTTGTGTCAGATGGGACAAGTGATTTCGTCTCACCTTCTCAGCCACAAACTGAGAGCGGGAGAAATTTATTAGATAAGAATGATAAGTGGTTAATATAAAAGCACTAATCACATACACCGGGCATATCATAAAGGACTTGCTATGGGTGAGAAGATAGTTGAGCGAAGAGGCAATAAGGCTGTTTTTTAGGAAAGCAAAACTTCTGCCTGTGAATGGAGTCTGGCTGTCCCAAGTCACCTTCCGATGAGTGTTCTCTACCTCCTGGTCCTCAACAGCTCCTCCACACCTGCTAGAGACAGAATCACTGTCCGTGATGTAGGAGCAAGGTGGTGACAAATCTGGCTCATGACAGCAACTATTGAGACGTCCTTCTGTGCCTTCCTGTCCATCGTCAGCCAGCTCCTCCTCCTCCACCGCCGCTTCCTCCTAACCCTGACTCTGCCATCTGAGCTGAGGGCTCCAGCTACCA
This sequence comes from Neodon shergylaensis, assembly GCA_025134845.1. NCBI lineage: Eukaryota > Metazoa > Chordata > Mammalia > Rodentia > Cricetidae > Neodon > Neodon shergylaensis. Next base: position 4,597,506 of record JABTXL010006079.1, on the reverse strand, counting down.
GGGCTCTCTAGCCCATCTCTTCAGGAGCCCATTGCTTCTCCTGTTGTCTGCACACGGGTGACAGTCACACTTCTAACCCAGCCAGATCCTGTCTCTCAATATCATTTTTATTCTCCATTCAGCTCATGACATACCCTTCCAATTGCTCCGTCAGAACCCTTCAGGATTGAATTTGATTCTTCTCGTACTTCATATCCAACTCACTATTAATGTCCTCCCTACCTTCAAACCACACTTCGAGATCTGAGCCATGACCCTTTGTCCAAGCCCAGTCTTTCTCACTTGGGTAATTGGGAGAGTGTCATGATGGGTCTTCAAGTGTCTGGTTTTATGTCTCGTAGTTCACTTTAGTACAGTGGCAAAAACAAACAAACAAACAAACAAAAACATACAAAAAAGCAAAACAGTTTCCCCATATTTCCTACCTTGTCGTGTGTGTGTGTGTATTCTCAAAACCTTTTAGTGATTCATTGTCTCATAAAGAATAGACACCAGAAAAGTCTTTTGATGTTGATGCTTTACAAAGCTGTGAGACCTGGCTTCCCTCGCTGATAGCCAGCATTACCCCCTACGTGTAACTCCGCGGTTGCTCTGCTCCATGCTGCCCCTGAAGTTCACCCAGCATCCCTTTGCGGTCCTCTGCGTGCACTGGGAACTGGAACCAACCCTTCGCATCTTCTGGACACTGAACTAGTAGAGATCTGTCACCTTTTCCAGATCTCTGTTTTAAAGCCATCTTAGTTCCTAACCCCATTCTGATTTCCAATCCCAGTCACCACTATGTGGCTTGAATTAAAACAAATGGATTGGCAAGACCAGCTGGGTTCCAAAGGCTGGGCAAGGCAGAGTAGTCACGTTGTAGGAGTGGCAGGCAGTTATATGGCCTCCAGCAACTGAGGTGTGGGTTCAGATGCTGGCTAGGCTGCTTACTGACCTCATGAAGTCTGGACACATTTCCTAACATCTTCAAGACTTGGCTTTATTCGCTCAGCAGGCATGACTGAGTGTTTGAGCATACGTAGGCTACTGGTGAACATGTATACAGCAAGAACATCCTGGGTCACGGGCTAGGTCCCTAGAGACCAGGCACCGGCTACACACAAGAATGACCTCATTGCTTCGTACAGCCGCCCCTCTGGGAGCTGCTGAAGGGAGCCTGCAGCAGCCACCCTGTGTTGTACAAAGCACTTGTTTCTGGGCACGATTCTCTAAAAATGAACAGTCTTGACATGAGTGGCATCATTTTGAGTGTAAGTACCAAGAAAGCATGACTCTGCACACTGTTTACACAGCTGAACAACCACCAGTGGCCAGCACACTAAGCACCACGTGCTGACAAATGACTTATTCACGCCAGGAAATACTCATGCTTGAGAAGAAACCAAATCGCATTAGAAAAGTAGGAGAAGAGAAAGAAGGAGCTTGTGAATCAGATCTGATGGAATCTTCTCCCCGGGACCATAAAAGATAAAGCACTCCAAGATTAAGATGCGTGAACAGTGCTGACCTATCACCTGGTCACTTGTCATAGTCTCATCCAGGAACATCGCCCCACAAACAACCTCTGCCTCAGTTCTCGGGTTCCAACTGGAGGCCAGTTTCTCTTGCCATGACACTTATCCCACTTCAGACTGACACTGTCAATAACTGGCCACTGAGACGTACATTGGCCACTCCAGACCTTGAACATCTTTGTGCCCCTGCATGTGAAGACTCATTTTGGCAGCTCTCTGTAGCTGATTAATCCTTTCTTAGCCATTCTGTAACCTACAAAATCAAAAGTACTTGAGGCGAAATCAGAAATTTTTGACAAATGGCAGTCAGTGAACCCTGACGTACCTTACTAACTTATAGTTAATAATTTTTGACATCATGGGAAAGCACTGGGACATCCGTCTATGTTTCTGACACCGCATACACATAATAGCCACCTTCATCCTCATAATGAAACTGAAGCCGAGGAAAATAGGAGACTTCCACTGTCATATTTATTAAACACCAGAGTGGAAGGGAAATCCAGGCTTTATGGTCTTAAAGACCTTGCTGCTGACCGCATGGGACCATCAAGAAGCAGAGGGCTGGGAGCCTAGCTCATGTAAAAGCACACACAGTCCCTGGTTTTGACCTCAAGTACGACTGGAGAAGAGAGAGGGGAAGATGGATGTGAAAAAAGAGAAAGGAGAGGAGGAAGGAGAAGGAACACTACAAGGTGACTCTGCAATTGGGATGCAAAGTTAAGATGACAGGGTACCATCAGAAAGGAGCATCAGGTATCCGAGAAAAGGCAAACAGCAATCAAAGTCAGAAAAGGTTCTTCACAGAAGGAATTACTGGACCAAGAATTTTAGTGTGAGATTGGGGGAAACCAAGAATCAGGGAATGGCCCAGGAAGTTTTAGAGATAACTGTGATTTAAAAAAAAGCCAGAGTATGGTCTTTAACAGTGACATGTGCTCCACTCAACAGAGCTTCGTCTGTATAGGAAGGTGGTATCTTCAGGTCCATGGATCCTAAGGGGACTGGGGACATTTCTATGGGTGCAGAAGCCTCCATCTGTGCTGCTTCAGTGGAGCAACTGATAGGAATCAGGATGCCACTGCTGTGAGTCACAGGTGAGCAGGAAATGAGCATCCAGCTTCCCAGTCTCTTCTTGGGACTTAGGACCCACCTGGTTCCTAGCAGCTGTTCAATTAATCGCAGAGATTGCAGCAGAGTTTCTCAACCTTGGTGCTGTTTAACTTTGTGCTGAACATCTGTGCAGCTGGGAATGGCATCTCTAAGCCGTAGATACCAGGGGCCTGGAGGCACCTCCTCATCTGGGACAGTCAAAATTACCTCCAGACATTGCCAAACGTTCCTAAAGGCAGGCTCATCCCCAGCTGAGAACAATTGGACCAAGGGGTAATGACATCACTCCTCGAGTCCCTGAGGCTACTTCTGTGCTCTTTTAGGGGGGAAGGAAGAAGATACCATTCTGCAAGCCAGTCAACTGACTATAGGATGCAATGACAGTGTGCTGGGTCTGTGTGGTGGTGGCGCACACCCTTAATCCCAGCACTGAGGAGGCAGAGGCAGGTGGATCTCTGTGAGTTGGAGGCCAACCTGGTATACAAAGCATCAGGACAGCCAGGGCTACACAGAGAAACCCTGTCTTCAGACAAACAAAAGTGCGCTGGGAGCATGAGCTGGAAAGAGGGCTGCCGCCCATCTGAAATGACTCTTCTAGCTGTGTTCTGCCCTGCTCTGTCCTCTGTTGGCAGAAGCATGTGCCGAAGTTTAGTGAGTTGAAACAATGGAAAGAATACTGGCTCACAGGTCTAATTTAAGGTTAAGGGATCATGCAGATGATGGCTTTGGGGGGGCAGAATCTTCAGGGGATGCAGGAGGATAGGAAACCCAACCAAATGGGCTTTTACTGAAAGCCCACTATCAAGATAACCCATCAACCACCGATAAATTGATGTAAGGAAGATAATTTAGATGTGAGAGTAGAGCCCTAATCACCACTAACAGGTCTTAATTGATCTGATTGTTCACTATCTCATAATAGGACTCAATTGTGACATGAGCTTGGGAGAAGACAAACCATTTTCAAACCATAGCATGCTCTAAATACAGGTTGATGGTGTCAACCAAAATCAAGAAACTTAGTCGTTCAGACTAAAATCCATTTTACAGACTCAGGCACTGCTTCTCAAACTGACAGTCACGTTCTCTGTGACACCATGGTGGCTCTTCTTCTATAATATACCACCAGAACTGGTGACAAAATCAAGCACAATGTCCCCTTTCTTCATTGTGATCAGACAAGGCAGAGGATGTTCTCTCTACCCAGAGTGCGCAGGGCACATAGGTATCTCCTAAGCCAGAAGATGCCACCTCCTTCTGCACTTCCTTCCTCTAATGCAGGAGCTCTGGAATGGTCCTTCTTAGAACTGGGCAGGATGGCCGCTCTTAGCCAAGTACCATCTGCTGGAGTGCTGGGGTAACCAATCACAGCTAGTACATGTTGTAGAATATTAGTTTAAGACATGTTACATTTGTTTATGCTGTGGAACATTTGTTTAATGATGCAAAGGTGTGTTGCATTCTTTTATGTTGCATTTGTTTAACTCTGTGAAGGTGTGTTACTTTGCCAGTCTAAAACACCTGATTGGTCTAATAAAGAGCTGAACAGCCAATAGAGAGGAAGGAGAAATGATAGGCAGGGCTGGCAGGCAGAGAATAAATAGGAGAAATCTTGGAGGAGGGAAGAAGAAGCAAGATGGAACAAAAAGAGGAGGACATCAGGGTCATCCACCCAGCTACAAGCAAGTCACGGAGTAAGAATTAAAGAAAGCTATACAGATATGGAGAAAGATAAAAGCCCAGAAGCAAAAGATAGGTGGGATAACTTTTTAAAAGCTGGCTAGAAACAAGCCAAGCGAAGATTGGGCATTTATAAGAAAGAATGAGACTCTGTGGTGTGACTTATCAGGCAACTTGGTGGTGATCTCCTCCCAAAAAGTCACAAGAGTAAAAAGAGTTAAAAACAACAACATTGTGGCGTTCCAATGTGGGGCTAGAGCGCAGGTACCAGTGAGACTAGAAAAGCCATGGCTGAAGCCCTTGGGCTCACAGAAGCTAGACAGGGCTGAGGATGAGGAGTGAGGAGCATTGCTCATTTCCCCCATCAGTAGGCAGTGATGATTGGGATGGACTAGAATTTATTAGGTAGCCAGGCCCCGAATTTATTAGATAGTTCCTCATGCAAGAGGCAACGGTTCCCAGTTCTGACTGCAGGTCAGAATCATCCGAGGATCTTTGGAAAACCCCAGCTCCCAGACTACAACCAGAGCAGTTGCACTGTAACGGATCCAGGACAGCTCAGTGATTTCTGAGGCACCCCAGCTGATTGACTTGGGTGTCAAGGTGGAATTACACTCTGTTGGGCTCTGATCCAAGTGTTTCCATGGTGCTACTTTGCTTTATCTCCACAAACGCTTTACTGTCAAGACTGTCCTAAGGGCTGCAGGAAGTCTAGCTGCTTGACAGGGACACAGTGTTCCTGAGAGGCGGAGGCTGGGGTCTCCCTAGGAAGCATGTGCTTGGAACCTGGGTTTCTAAGCATTTAGCACAGGCCTAGAATTTGCTGAATGGGCTAGGCTGGCTGGCCAGTGGGCCTGAGGGATTTCTCTGTCCCTGCCTCCTCAGCATTTAGATTGTGTGAGCGACCACGGCCAACTTGCCAGGTAGCCACTTTAACAACTGAGTTGCCTCCTAGCCCCTTCTTGAAATAGTTCTGGCACTTAGAAGGGTGCATCTTTACGTATCCTCATTGTGAACCCAGGGTGTAAAGACTGCGTGGGTATGCAGCCTAGAAGGTGGGTGCTGAGAAGGTGTACTCCTCCAAACTAGAGACCTTAACATATTGAAGGTCAGGAGTCGAGGATTAAATGTGAGCATCCGATTGCCAAGGATAGTCAGGGACTGGGAGGGGTCACACACACAGGGCCCCCTCTGCCACTGCACATTCTCACCCTGAAGCTTGCACGTGGCCAGTCACAGTCTCAGAAAAAGCGAAGGAAAGCGTTGTGGCCACCGGACTCCTCTGTGTACTCTCCTTCCTCCTGCAGTCGCCAGCCAGTGCACCCTTCCCTGAATCCCTGCTTCGCAAAGGTCAGCAGAAAGGGCGTTTGTTGAAAGCCGAAGCAGAAAAAAGGAGCGGAAGTGAGACCCCGTCTGTCTACTCAGTACAGGCACACCTGCTGCCAGGGCAGAAGTGTTTTAGGAAAGACATGAGAGGAGGAGATGAGGAAGGAATGTGTTCATTCTGTTTTAGAACTCGGGAGTCATATGTGGCATGTTTTCAGGAGGGAAACTAAGTAGAAAAAAAAAGCAAGCCATCAAAGGAAGAAAGCACACAGCCACATGCACCTGGGCAGCACTGTTTAGCTTGACTGTGTCCTTTGAGCTCTACAGCTGACGTATATGAAAATGTAATGGGGGCTGGGGTCCATCCCCAGCACCACATAGGATCAGATGTAATGATGCACACCTGTGATCCCGGCCTTAGGCGGTGGGGGCCGGAGGATCGCAAGTTCAAGACTGTCTGATACAAAGGGGTGTCAGCACCCGGTGGCTCAGATCTTTAATCCCAGCACTCGGGAAGCAGAGGCAGTTGGAGCTCTCTGAGTGTGAGGCCTGCAAAGTCTATATAACTAGTTCCAGGTCAGTCTGAGGAGTGAGACCTTGTCTCACACCAACAAACCACGACAAAAACCAAACCCATCAATAAGAAAGGAGCTCAGTGGCAGCCTGGGAGATATGAGACAGTCTCTAAAAATTTTAATTGTGATAGCGAAAGGTTTGTGTGACCTTTTCAATTTGAAATATTATGAACCAATTTAAATCATCATTAATTTTCCTACTTCTTTTATTTTACAACTTCTTTTTAAGTATTCACTGGAACAATTTCTAAAGAATATGGTAAGTAAGGCAGGAACAACACATTTCCCGTGTATTTATAAATTAATATGCTATGTATGTAACGCAGCTTTCATGATAGCTTAGTTGTTTCTCAAATCACCCTTGGCTTTAGGGAGAGGGGCTGGAATAGGAGAGATCCTCTGGACTCTGTATACTTTTTGAATTGCTCATTTTAGAAACATATTAGGATAATTATATGTAATCACCAACACTCTATCATTTCTGACCAAACAATTTTATGTAGCTAAAACTAGAGTGTCTCTATTCATTAAAAAAAAATAGTCAATTTAAAAAAAAAGTATGAAGGACTGAGGTCAACTTTGCAAAGTCAGAGTGGACTCAGGCTAGGTGATTTTGTGTTGCCCCTGACGTAAACTAGGCGGGACCGATAACTTCTGAAGAATGACAATGCATGAGTATCTCACCAGTTCTCAACACAGCCTTGTGGTATCTGCAAGTGAGGGAGTCTTGGCCTGTTTTTTTTTAATAATATTTATTTATTATGTATACTATATTCTGTCTGTGTATATGTCTGCAGGCCAGAAGAGGGCACCAGACCTCATTACAGATGGTTGTGAGCGGTTGCCAGGAATTGAACTCAGGACCTTTGGAAGAGCAGGGAATGCTCTTAACCACTGAGCCATCTCTCCAGCCCCCCTGTCAGCTCTGAACGCTGTCAAAGGCCGAGGATAAAGTACGCTCTAGGCATGCTGTGTACACGCATAAACATGGAACGTAAATACATTTTCCCTCGCTCCGAGACATAAAAAGACACCTGAGCAATCCTGAGAGCTCATAACAAAAACCTTCCCCAGGCCTTGTACACACCAGAGGCTTCCAGGGACTCCAGGGGCCTCTCTAGTGAGTGAATGAACTTGTTCGGGTTCAGCTGGAACCACCCAGGGTACCTTCAGATGCTTCAGTCAGGAGAGCAAAGCTCAGGAGAATGTAGAGAGAACCTAGTAAATGCAGAGACCGCTGGCTCACAGCAGCCGCTTTAGGAAGCGGTGGTTCTTTGCCTGTTTCATAGGAAAATGAGGTCAAGAGAGCACACTAAGGTGGTGCAGAGTCTTGGTCTACCTCCATCCAAAGCTCATTCCAACCGTCATTATAGATACAGCAAGTGTTAACGATGCATGGTGTCAGCTGGGTAATGCTAGGCAATTGCTAGCGAACTATATGCCAACCCTGTGTTCTACTCTTCACATGCTGAAGGAATGAAGTCCTGTGTGGTGGCGTGGCGGCTTTCAGTTTTCCGATGGGAAAATTAAAGTGATCCGGTTGAGGGTTTGAACCAAGCAAACTGTTATGAAATGCTCAGCTCCTAAGAACTAAGACAGTAAAGGGACTTAATAAGAACACAAATATAGACAGTGGAAATGAAGTGATGTTTTTAAAACCTACCTGACATAGACAAAATCTTCTAGGAAGACATAATGTCTAGAGAAAATGCCCTGGTTGGTTTTTGTGAACTTGTCACAAACCCAGACATATTGGGAGAGGGAGAATCTCAGTTGAGGTATTACCTCAACCAGATTGGCCTGTGGGCAAGTCTGTGGGGGCATTTTCTTCATTAGTGATTGATGCTCACCACGGGGCAGTCTTCCTTCTGTTAGGTAGTCCTGTGTTGTATAAGACGACAAACCGAGCAAGCTCTGAGGATAGGTCAGTAAGTATTCCTCCACGGCCTCTGCTTCAGTTCATAAATTCAGGTTCCTGTCTTGAGTCCCTGTCCTGACTTCCTTTAATGATAGACTATGATATAGAAATATAAGTCAAACAAACTGTTTCCTCCCCAAGTTGTTTTTGGTCAGGGGCTTTATTATAGCACTAGAAACCCTAAGTAAGACAATAGGTTGAAAGTTAGCCTGGGCAAAGAATCACAGGGTTTCTATACAGACCACACACACCCCCATTCAGAAGCAGTGGATGATGCTGAATGCATTGCCTTAATATTGAATGGGGGACATGAGGCAGGGGCTAGGTCACAGAAAATACCATTTGCAGGAAATAAGTGCGTCCTGACAGGAAGCATGCATATCACATGGGGAGCTGAGGCACATTAAGGGTGGATACCGTTAACAAGGATGTAGGCAGAGCAAATGAGAAGACAACAACAGGTGAAGACAAACTTGACCTAACAGTGATTGGCCAAAGAGCCATCCGTTTCTCTATGGCAAAAGAGGCAGAACAGAATTCATCAGAGAATCGGTCATCAGGGTATGGATGATGAGGGGTCAGCCAAGGAAATGAAGGGTCCAGGGTAGGACACAGTAAAGAGTGAAGCTGAAAGGAGATGGAGCCTGCCCAGACCAGAGATAGTCTGATGTGGGACATGGACCAAAATCAGATGAATCTCTGACTTAAAGACGGAAAGAAATTGCTGGATCCCAATGAAGACAAAAGTGAGGATTTCTATGTAGATGACCAACTGAGTTTTTGGGCCAGTGTCTAAAGTTATAAGAGAAATGAACGGCATCTTTAGAGAAGGTGATTGATGAGGTTTTTTTGGAACAAGTTGAGTTTCGGCTGTTTATTGGACATCAAACAGCAGATGTCCAGCAGACATACAGGCTTGCATACAACTAGCTGGGAGGTCTCTGTCTGGAGATTTATATTCAAAAAGGATCAGTGGGCAAATTCTAGTTAAAACTACAAGAGTGGAGATGTTCTAGGGAGAAGGAGCATTCAGTACAGTGGACCAGGTTGTCTAGCTAGCGCTGCTTGGAACACAGGCATGTCCAATCGATGCTTGCTGTAGAAATGGAAGACCTAGTGATGGATGGGTGGAGTGCTCTAAAATCAGACTGAAGAGAAGCATGTTTTTGGCAAAGATTCTTTAACTTTAATAATGAGTCGAGGTTGAAAACAGGAATCCATCCAAGAGAGCAGCAGATGTGAGAGAGATAATGGGCCGCGGTGACGAAAGTAACATGGGCAGCCCTATCAAGGTAGACGAGGGTCTGTGTGGTTGGAATAGAATCAGAGAGATTGGAAACCAGTATTCCTCCTGTTTATATTAATTGCACATTTTAATGGTATCATTTTTTCCCTTCATTAAGTTATCTAATTTGGTGTAAGTGGCTATTACGGTTGTACTGTGTAGCTATTTATCTTGGCAGGGGCAAGAGTGAGATTCTTCCTCAAAGCATTTGCTTTGTTTTCAGTTCAACTGTGTTCCCAGAGCCGAGGGCTTAGCCACTTGCAATGTGAGCTGAGGAGAATGTTCTTAGATTAAGAGCTTAGAGAATTGCAATCTCCAGTTCTCAGCCCTCTCACCGTGGCCGTAGGATATCTTGGAACTGTAGTTGGCTGGATCAACAATGAAGTCAATTTTTGGCAATTAATAAGGAAGCTTCTAGAACACAAAGGAGAAACATGGTAATTTAGGAAAGGAAGCAAAGATAAATGGGGAGGACAAAGAGCTGATGTTTCTTTGGAGAAGTAACAAAGATGGGCAAAGGGCACTCACTCCTTGGGTCCCAGCTCTGCCATTTCCCACCTCAGGGACAAACCCATACAGCTTTATCTGAAAATCGGGAGTGCATTAAATTGTTCTTTGTAGAATGCCACACATTGCCTGAGGTCCTTGGAGAGTATCAGTGAGTGGTAACAATTCCCTTTTCAAGAATGTATTGTGACTGGGTAGTAGAGGAGCACACCTTTAACCCCAGCGCTCGGGAGGCAGAGGCAGGCTGATCTCTGAGTGTGAAGCCAGCATGGTCTACAGAGTGATATTCAGGACAGACAGGGCTACATCTAGAAACCCTGTTTGAAAAACAGAAAACAGAAGAATGTATTGTGGAAGAAGTGAAGCTGTATGTGGGTGGTTTGCACAGCATCTGGAATTTGAGGTAACTGCAAGAATGACTGTGGTTCTTGCATAAGGGAAACACAAGTGCTCATGGAGGAGAAGAAACGTGCGGAGCATTGGATGGCTGGTTCCTGAAGCAAGCTGAGAACTGAGTCTTTTTAACTTACCTCTCCGAACTCCTAGAATAATATCTGACTCACAAATGTTGTTAATAGTAACAAATCATTTTTACTAGCTATTGCCAATTTTTGCATTGTTGGGTGTGTATGTCATGCACTCAGGATCCTAATGACCACCGCAGAAAACAAGGTACAAGGTCAAACCCCTGGAAGTGAATAAGAAATCCAGGCAGGTTCTGTGGACCACTTCTCCTCTGCAGACGCAGTGTGGCTTACTTTAGAGGGGAGGAATTTGATAGAGGACAAATGAAGGACAAGTCCCTCGGGCCACTTGCTGGGACTGAGCCAAGCTGAAGGAGAGGTGCTGGCCAGAGAGTACTCTTAATTGTTTATTTATTTAGTGTAGTTAGAGGTGAGCCAGACACTCTTCCGGTCACCTTGCTGACACAGTGTCCTTTGCTAGCAAAGGCTGGAGAGAGGGGAGAACACTAAATATGGAAGGAGGCTGCGTGAAAAATGGCATTCTAGCTGAGTTTTGATGGGGAAGAACAGAAAAATGGAGGGATTTGTAGTTGGAAAGAATAGCAAGAGTTCCGAGGTGTGGGCATGTGCTATCAACCCAAGGGACAAAGATAACAGCTAACCTCTGGGGAATAAAAAGGCTACCTGTCTGAATCCCCACGTACTTATCCAGTCTACCTATTGTTAGGGTTTACTCGGTAGAAAGAAGGAGAGATATTTTGGTGAGTTGGGGCCAAGGAATGCTGCAGAGATCACACCACACAACAGATCTCTTGCAAGAGATTTAATGAGGTGGGGTTTGTTATGCCCAGATCATGGAGTTCCCCCTAAACCAACCAGGAGACTGAGTCCTGTATGGAAAAGCAAAGAGCCTTTATTCTTATACAAGTTTGCAAATTTGTTCTCTCCGCGTGTCCAACGTATTGGAGTGACTGGAGAGCCCCAAGCTCAGTTAGAGTTGGGTTTTTCGTAGTAGTCAAGGTGGGGGTGAGGGGTTTCTGAGGTTCAGAACTGATTGGCTGACATTTGTCTAGGGGTGTCCTGGTGAGTGTGTGCTGGCAGGTGATCCTATCTACAATGGATAAAATGTTAGGAATTTATTTCGGATGGTCTGGTCCCGGGTGGTCCCTGGGTGATCTCAGTTTGTGATCCTTCCGGCAACCAGGTATTGCTTCAGGGTAAACTACTGAGACCCAGACCTCTATTGAGCTTCTCATGGTTGGGCCCAACACTGGCAGGTGATACGTTAAAAGTTAAGAACTTCCTTTGGGTGGTCTGTTCCTATTACGCTTATCATGGCTGGATCCTATTGGGTGGGGGAAGGTTGCCTTGGAGCAGGGCCAAGAGAGAGGCAGAGACAGAGAGTGAGAGACAGACCCAGCAAGAGTGAGAGAGCATATGACAGAGCAGGCCATGATGACAGGGACCTTTTAAAGGGTACCTGTGTCGCATTTATTGGCTGGTGGTCATGTGATCTGTGGCTGCTGGCGCTGAGCCACAGATGGCAGGCTGCAAGAGCACCTGGTCTCCAACACCTATCCTAGCTCCTTTCATTCTTCTTATGTGCTAGGAAGAAATTGTGAGGCTGCCATTTGGGACTCTGAAAAGTAGGAAGTCTGATGTTGGAACAACATCTGACAAAGCTCTTGGACCTTCCTGGAGAGGCCTAGAGGGGCTTGCTGGGCGATGAGATTTCTCCTCTAGTTCAGAAGCTTTAGATTCCATGCTATGGTCTCTGAGAAGCCTAGGCAAGGATTAACCTTCTCTATTCTCTTCTTTCCTCTGAAACATGGCGTCATCATGGTAACTTTCATATAACGGGAACAAGAGCTCCTACTACTTGGTTGTCTCAGATCAGTGAAGGTGCAAGGGGAGGCCTTGTGAGATGTACAGGACCCCGTCTGGTGAAGGGTCTTATCCCTGAAAAGAAAGATGTCTTATCCATGGCAACTCAGGCATGTTTTTTAAAGTTTCCACCCAGTGACATACCCGTTCCCAGTTGTTCAGCCAATTCAAACCCAGTGGCTACATTAAAGCATCTGGATGGGTATAAAAATGAGGTCATAAATGATCACCACGAGTTCCTGAAACTGTCATCTGGAGTGCTTCGCCAGAGCTTTCCTATATCTGAGCCCCCTTTACCTTCAGTACCCTTTGTGTGGAGCGTCTCACTATAGACTCAGATCTAATTCTAACAGACAGGCAGTCCTGCAAGATTACCAAAGGGAAGGATGGAAGAGCTGAGGTGTGACAGTGAAAGCCATAATCAAAGCAACTCTGAAGATTAATGATGACGGTGACAGAATGTGGCATGCACCTGTTATGGAGGAATTTACAAAAATGGGATCCAGGCACAGCCTATACTTAAGATGGTACTGATGGAAAGAAATTATAAATTCACAGACACATGCTTGTGCACCAGTTGGTAACTGGGCTCCCACTCTAAGTTCAGTAGGATTCTAGGAACTAGACAGTCCAAGATAGACAGGAGCAACCTTACCGCTGAGCCGTCCCCCATCCTGTTGATGAGACAAATATGGACCAAGCAGATCTGATCTGCAGAGATCAGCTCTTTGTTCTTTCTCTTCTTTGTTCTCTATCTATCTACCTCATATCATTTGACAGCTTTTATACCCCAACAGAATATTACAGGCAGTACAGGAATCAAAACAGTTGCATTCCACTTTTCAAGTGAATGGTTATAGGTAAAAACATGCTTTCCATCTCCCTCACATGATAAACATTTTATGTATTACAGGTGAAAAACAAATTATCCCAAGAACTTATGTACCAAGAACTTATTCATACCCATGCAACTTGTTATAGATTAACTGTGTGGGCAGGCAAGATGTTCTTGTCAGGTCTTTTATTGGCAGGCTGCATTTTTGCAGTTACAAAGAAAGGACCAATTATCTTATTACTTATCTTGAGAGGTAATCTTATAAGGAATCACAAACCTAAACTTTAATATATGAAAAAGAATCAGTTATCTCTACTTTAAATCCTTAGGGTACATGTCCATTTATTAATAGTTTTTTACATCAGGAGATTGAGGGCAGAAATGGGTATAAGGAATTAATCATCACCTTTGGTCATCAACTTAACTTAGCAAGGAGAGTCCATCAGTCAGTAATAACTGGATTGCTTTGTTCTTGTTCCCTGACTTTAAAGAGTCCCCTATTCAACTCTGTGCCTTTCTAAAGCTTTAGATTGTCTTCTTGGTTTTTTTTAACCTTAAAGTTATTTAACAAAAACATCTTAGTTTAATTTTTTTTAAAGCTTTGTTTTAACTGTGATGCACTCCAAGACCTGTGAACACATCTTCCCACATTAAAGTTAAAAGAATTTAAACTAACTGGGCTACCCAATTGTTAGTCATTAAATTGAGCTACAATCCATGCAGCTCCTTAGGTGAGACTCATGGACCTTGGCTGTGAAACATATCCTTGCATTGATTTTTATTCATCAAAAGTCTGTATAAGCTATCATTATTATTATAAAATTAGACAGCTTAGGGAGGAGTCAGTTTCTTGACAATCCACAGGGAGAAATGCCCAGTAGAACGGGCTGTTTCCAAGAGATAAACACACTGTATTACAGGCAGTGGAGCTCTCCCCACATCCACTCACACCATTCTAGGTACCAGGGAAAGAGAGCTATAGCAAACATGTAAAAGCACAGCAGAAGCAAAAGATATTCCGTGTCTGCAGTCCTGTGGCCTTGGCTAAAGGACACTGGCTCATCAGAGGTTCCCTTCTGCTGGGCTGACATCGGAAATTCCAATTGCAACTCGTTGCTCCTTGGGCATGGCCCACAGTACTCAACTCTGAGTTTCTAGAAGCGTTTAAGCCAGGAATGTCTCCTGTTCCACGTTGGCCAGAGGCTACAGATGCCAAAAGAGGACCTACCTTTTCCTTATCTACTCCCTGAATAGAGTACCCCTTTCCAGGGGCCACACTATGGATATGAGTAAAACTTCAAGGTTTCTGGACACCTGGACTAGGAGCTACACTGACCCACTCCCTTCCACTCCTCCATCCATGACAGCTTTGCTAACTCCAACAGAGAGAAACTCAGTGGTAGCCCACAGCAGGGGACCCCCTGCCTTATAGGAACTCAGTCTTCTTTCTCTCTCTTAAGCGTCCTATAATAAAATATTTCCAAAACTCGTCCTTGGTGACCCATGACCTCTATTTCTCGAATTCATGAGACAAGAAACTAGAAGGCTCTGGCCTGTGGCAGCTTCGGTATCCATCAAGTTCCAAGGAGCCTAGCTCCCCAAGCCAAGCACAAATTGGGCTGAAAAAGATTCCATCACTCTCAAAAACATCTTGGTGTTCCCATATCACCCCCATCCAACTAACCCAGCTAAGAAAACCCTCACAGTCATGCCTACAAGTCAAACAGTTCCTCACTGAGATACTCTTCTCACAGAACCCTAGATTGTGTCAAGTTGATAAGGAAAACCAACCATTCTAGGCAGCTTTGCCAGCCCTCCTCTGCCGAACTAGCTAGCTGTGGAGTTCCTAACCATTCTTCCTCTTTACAATGTTGCTGGGGCTCCAAGACCCTGGGGTCAGAGGGCAGAGGCTCTTCCCACAGATGTTCTATGGAAAATCAGCTTAGAATGCCACTACTATATAGGCAGAATTGATGCTTAATAAAAATTAGACTACTAATATTTAGAAATGTTATTGGTGGTCATGTTACAATCATTA
The DNA here is from genome assembly GCA_025134845.1 of Neodon shergylaensis. Classification (NCBI taxonomy): domain Eukaryota; kingdom Metazoa; phylum Chordata; class Mammalia; order Rodentia; family Cricetidae; genus Neodon; species Neodon shergylaensis. Next base: position 4,582,367 of record JABTXL010006079.1, on the reverse strand, counting down.
TTAAATATTGTTGGCATTTTGACATACACAGTGTTGATTGTGCAATGATGTTATGCACATGCTTTTGGAAGATGTTAATTTGCCAAATGACATTCAATTGCTTTCACACCATCTATTCCAGATGCAAACTACTAGCTGGACTCTGACTCATGTCCAGTAGCTCCAAGGGAAGAAGTTCACAAGCCAACCCCTTTGAAATAGAGCTGTGACCCTTAGGTGTGTAGTGTCCGACTTCACAGAAACCTACACAAACCCTTCCTGTCAGGAAGAAGCACATGTAAGAAGGTTCTAGATGTTTCTCCTTGTCCACCAGGGTCAGAGTTCTTGTCCACTATAAACAGCCAGACTGTTTAGCAGAGTTAGGGGTGGGTGGTCCGGTGTTAGAGCAAGCTCCACACAGACAGCTGTGGACACAAGTTCTCAGCTTAGATGTAAATGTGAAACAAAATTTGGAACGAGCTCCCAAGCACTGTGTGGTCTTTTCTTGGAAGCAAACAGATACAAGCCAAAGCAGTTGGGAAGAAGGAAAAAGAACGTAGCCTGCAGAAGTTCTTATGCACAGTCTCCCAGCTCTGCACAATCCCCTGACTCTGCACAGCCCCCTGATTCTACACAACCCTCTTGTTTGGTACGGTCCACCCCAACTCCCAGGTCTGTATAGTCTTCTGGCTCCGCACAACCCCCTGGTTCTGCGGGGGGTTCTGCATAGCTCTCTGGTTTGGCACAGTACCCCGTTTCTGCACAGCCCTCTGGTTCAGCACGCCCCCACCCAGGGTTCTACACAGCTCTCTGGCTCAACACAGATCCCCTGAGTCTGCACAGCCCCTCAATTTTCCACAGCCCCCTGGCTCTGCATAACCCCTAGCTTTTCCACAGCCCCCTGGTTCTGTATGGCCCTTCAGTTCTGCACAGCCCCCTGGCTCTACACACCCCCCCAGGTCTGCTCAGTCTCCAAGTTCTGCACAGTCCACCCCTCAGCTTTGCATAGCTCCTTGCTTTTGCACAGGCCTCTGGTTCTGCACAACCCTCAACTTTGCACAGCTCCCTGGTTCTACATAGCCTCTTGGCTCTGCACAGCTCCTGGTTCTGTACAGCCCCCCAGTTCTGCACAGCCCCTCGGCTCTCCACAGCCACCTGTTGTGATGGCTTCTGGCTGAGCACAGTGTTTCTGCTAGAAAACAGGAAGACTTGATCCCACTGCCCTGTGTTGTAAACAAAGTAGGAAAGTGGGGATTATGATCCAATGAGGACATAGCAGAGCTCAGGCCCTCTCACACCTGTAGGGCAGCACTAGTTGAGGCTAAAGATCTTGGCTGTGGATTGCAGAATTGTTGCTGCCCTGGGCCTATCTAAAACTAGAGGCACACTGCCATGTGAGGACAGACAACCAGGGAGCCTGCATGTGACTGACCTAGGCTGTCTACATATACGTGACAGTTGTGTTGCTTGATCTACTGTAGGACTCCTAACAGCAAGAAAAGGGGCTGTCTAGCTTTTGGGACCCTAGTCCTCATACTGGATCGCCCTGCCCGGCCTTAATACATGGGGATGTACCTTAGTCTTTTGCACTTGATATGTCATGTTTTGTTGATATCCATGGGAGACCTGCCCTTTCCTGAACAGAAATGGAGGAGGAGGGGATTAAGCGATGGGAAGAGAGATGGAGTAGGAGGAGGGGAGGGATAGGAGAAGAGGAGGGAGTAGAAACTATGACTGGGTTATAAAATACAGATAGATAGATAGATAGATAGATAGATAGATAGATAGATAGATAGATAGATAGATAGATAGATAGAATGTCCTGTAAGAAGATATGCATAGATTTTTCCTGTCATTATCCTTTAAATAATAAAGTATAACAACTATTTGCATAAATTTGCATAATGTTGAACATTATAAGTAATCTAGGACAAATGTAAAGTATACAAGATATCTGTAGGTCACATACAAAGATGTTCTGTCATATATAGGGGATATGAGCATCTGAGGATTTTGACGTTTGTAGAGGGTCCTGAAACTAAATCCGTAAGGACATGAATATATTATTCTCTAAGTCACCTGCTTTCTAGAGATTTTGAGAGCTTTCATAGGCTCCTGAGCCCCAGTACACATTTGCCCATCCCAACCAGTCCACTGCCTAAAGAACAGTTCCTCCGCCTTACTGTACCTGCCTCAATGTGTTTTAAACTCACCTTGATTTATGACTATCGTTGTTCTGTGAGACTAGGAAGCTTCCTTCACATTGGAACATGGAGTTTGGTGTTCCCAGATCATGGTCATGTAAAATGGCTCCAGAATAAACTATTTCTTATTCCCTTTAAGGTGAGAACTGCTTTTGTTGTTTGTTTGTGCTAGCACTTCCCATGAAGCCACAGTAAAGACATCTGCCATATTTCCCTTCTGCCTTACCCTGTCTCCTGACGGTTAGGTTAAAGGAAATGGCAGGTCTTTTACTGAGAGCCCATCTTTGAATCTGAGCCATTTTTGAATCTGTAACCCTCTGACAGACTCCTCAGGTGCCCAGATTCCAGAATAACAGACCCATGATTATCAGTTTCTTGGGGGACGTTTATAGGTTTGGGGTAAGAGCTTCCAAGATAGAGCAGTGGTTCTCAACCTTTCTAATGTTCTAACCCTTTAGTTCTTCATGTTGTGATGACCCCCAACCATAAGATCATTTTACGGAAACTTCATAACTGTAGTTTTGCTACTGTTATGAATCATAATGTAAATATCTGATGTGCAGGATATCTGATATGTGATCCCTGTGAAAGAGTCTTTTGACCCCAGAGGGGTTATGACCCACAGGTGGAAAACCACTGTATTCAAGGGTACTAAGGACAACTGATAAGACTCGATGTCATATGCGTCCCTCCTCTCCATTTCTCCCTCATCCCCTAAGTCACACATTAATAAGGTTCCTTCAAGACCCCTCCTCGCTCTCTTCTACCACCAGGAGTCAACAAGAGCCTGACAACAAATCTTAATGAACTACTCATCAAGCACAAGGCATGAAACCTTCCTCTTCCTTTGAAACCTTTAAGAAGGGACTCCCCCTGCCCCCGACATACACACTCTGCTGTGTGGGATTGATGTCTCTCCTCAGAGCTATGGCCACGCTGTCTTCCCATGGCCTTAACAAGTCTTTTAATAAATATGTCACTCAAGAAGAGAGTCTGCCTCGCGTCCCCCTTGAATCGCAAGCCCATGATTCCTCATTGACTGTGCTAGTTTGCTTTCTGCTGCAGTGATAGACATGTTCCAAACCAGTGTGGGGAGGAAAGGGTTTGTTTCACTTACAGATGGCAGTCCATCACTGAACAAAGCCAAGGCAGGAACTCAAAACAGGAGCTTAAACGGAGACCACAGAGGATCGGATACTGCTAACGGTTGCTCTTCATGACTTGTTCAGCCTGCTTTATTATACAACCAGGATCACCTACCCAGGGGTGGCATTGCTCACAGTGGACTGGGCCCTCCCACATTGATCATTAATCATGAAAACGCCGTACAGACATGCTTACAGGCCAGGTTGGTGTAAGTGATTCCTCAATTGAGGTTCCCTCCTCCTCAATGGATGGTTCTACTTTGAGTCAACCAACCAGCCAGCATACTGATACCACCCACCCACCTCGTTTTCCCACATGCCTTTGCACATGGTGTAAAATGTCTGCTTCTTTTGGGACCTGTGAACAACAAGCCATTTTTCAGTAATTACCTGATTTGTTGATCTCACCAAACCTAACTAAATAAACATTGTACTGTGTGTGTGTTTCCACATATGCACATGTGTGCAGGTGGAAGGCAGGGGTTGACACTGGGTGTCTTCCTTTGCTTTCCACCCTATTTTCTGAGACTCTCTTGACCCTGACACTAGCTAACCCATGGACTGGCCAATCTAGAAATCCTCCTGTGTCCACACCCAGCTATTGCGTGGGTGCCAGGGATCAGAACTCAGGTTCTGATCACATAGGTGGTGGCACTTGGCTGACTTAGCCATCTGCACAGGTTCCTAATCCTCCAGTGTGAACACCTGCCTCATGCAGAAGGCTAGAAGTCATTTGGACAGCATGGCTTAGCTGTGGCTTAGCTGTCTTAGAGGGAGGAAGGACTCTGCCTAGTCTCACTCTTTTGATGGTTTGAAACGTTTGCTTCCGTGGAATTAACTGCATCAGAGCAGGGAGGTGAGTCAGAACTAGCTTTAGGAGAATTTGCCGTGTGCCCTGAGTTTGTGGTACTTTGTCAGATCCCAACAATGAGCAAACTCCTTCCATAAATCAATCCCATAGTTTATGCTCACTTCCTTCCTTCTTTCCTTCCCTCCCTCCCTCTCTCCCTTCCTTCCTTCCTTTCCTGTACTAAGGATTGTACCTAGAGCTGTACCCATGCTAGACAAATGCCCAACCAATAAGCTACAGTTGTCCCTCCAGCTTTTGGAAAGGAAGAGGTCTATGACACAGGGCCAGAACACAGAAGTCTAGTCTATAAAATTTGGGCCATTTTCAAGAATATATTTGCAAACAGGCTGGTTTTACATGTTTGTGAAGTTATTGCCACATTGTACTTGTCCCTCTTTAAGTCACCTGAACAAAAGAATGAAATACCTCTGGTCTTGATAGAGACTTATCATTCCGATTTGCTTCAAAGATTAGAATATTATATTTTATTGTCTCCTTTCCTTCTTTTCTTTTCGTTTCTTCTCTTTCTTCCTTCCTTCCTTCCTTCCTTTTTTTTTGTTTTTGTTTTTCAAGACAAAGTTTCTCTGTATAGCCGTGGTTGTCCTGGAACTCTTTCTGTAGATCAGGCTGGCCTCTGCCTTCAAAGTGCTGGGATTAGACCACCGGCACGCAGGCCCAGGTGGCGGCAGACCGGCACGGGCGGCGGCAGACAGCAGGGACCGGAGCACAACACCAAGAGCAGATCGCGCCACTACAATTAAAGCAAAGAGGTAGGCCTTTGGTTGGCGAGATCCCTAGCAAGGAAGGAGCCGGGTCCTGTTCCTGAAGACCCTTCTAAGGGGCGAGAGGGAACTTGGCCCCTGGCAGGAGCCAGGAAACAGAGTGACAGCATTTTATAAGAGGAGCACCTGGCCAACAGGGAAACCTGATCTGGTTTTGAAAGACCCATTAGATAGTTTCAATAGGAGGAGATGGGCAGGCGCCATGGCAAGAATTCACCCAATAATCTGAAAAACAACATGAAAACACCAGAACCCAATGATCTTACAACAGATGGACTTGAACACCCTAATACGGAAGAAGTGGAAAAAATTGACTTTATGAAAGCAATAGAGTCCATTAAACAACATATGAAAAATGCCCTTATAGAAATGGATCAGAAGTATAACCAAAAGTTTGAAGAAATGAGTAAATACGTACATGATACCCTGGGAAACCAAGAAAAAATGATCAAACAGGTAATGGAAACAGTTCAAGAATTGAAAACTGAAAGGGAAGCAAGGAAGAAAACACAAACTGAGCACCAGCTGGATATGGAAAATCCAGGTCAACGAGCAGAGCCTACAGAAACAAGCATAATCAATAGAATACAAGAAATAGAAGAAAGAATCTCAGATTCTGAGGACACCATAGAGAAAATAAACGCACTGATCAAAGAAAACAGCAAAGCCAACAAATTGTCATCACAAAACATGCAGGAAATATGGGACACAATAAAAAGACCAAACATAAGAATAATAGGAATCGAAGAAGGAGAAGAGTCACAGCTCAAAGGCCCAGAAATATCTTTAACAAAATTATGGAAGAAAACTTTCCCAACATAAAGAAAGATATTCCTTTGAATATTCAAGAAGCATACAGAACACCAAACAGACTGGATCAAAGAAAAACATCCCCTCGCCATATAATAATCAAAACACAGAATATACAGGTTAAAGAAAGAATATTAAGAGCTGCAAAGGAAAAAGGCCAGGTAACTTATAAAGGTAAACCGATCAGACTTACACCTGACTTCTCTATGGAAACCATGAAAGCCAGAAGGTCCTGGATAGAGGTACTGCAGAAGCTAAGAGACCATGGATGCAAACCTAAACTACTATACCCAGCCAAGCTATCATTCACTATCAATGGAGAAAACAAAATTTTCCAGGATAAGAACAAATTTAAACAATGCGTAGCCACAAATCCAGCCCTACAGAAGGTAATAGAAGGAAAATCGCAACCCAAGGAATCCAACATTGCCAACACTGCCTACAACAACTCAGGCATCTAGCAACCCTTCACCAGCACAACTCAAAGAAGGGGGACACACAAACTCTAATACCAAAACCAATAAGAATAACTGGAGTAAACAACCACTGGTCATTAATATCACTTAATATTAATGGTCTCAATTCACCTATAAAAAGGCACAGACTAAGAGATTGGATACGAAAACAGGATCCAACATTCTGCTGTTTGCAAGAAACACATCTCAACCACAAAGACAGGCATCTACTCAGAGTAAAGGGTTGGGAAAAGGTCTTTCAAGCAAATGGTCCTAAGAAAAAAGCAGGTGTGGCCATATTAATTTCTAACAAAACTGACTTCAAACTAAAATCAATCAGAAGAGATCGAGATGGACACTTTATACTTATAACAGGAACAATTAATCAGGATGACGTATCAATCCTGAATATCTACACCCCTAATACAAAAGCACCCACTTATCTAAAAGAAATATTACTAGAACTGAAGGCAGACATTAAACCACACACACTAGTAGTAGGAGACTTCAATACACCTCTCTCTCCAATGGACAGGTCAATCAGACAGAAACCTAATAGAGAATTAAGAGAATTATTGGAGGTAATGAAGCAATTGGACTTAACAGACATCTATAGATCATTCCACCCAAATAGGAAAGAATATACCTTCTTCTCTGCAGCTCATGGAACCTTCTCAAAAATTGACCACATACTCGAAAACAAAGGAAACCTCCACAGATACAAAAAAATATCAGTGTCCACCTGTGTCTTATCAGATCACCATGGATTAAAGTTAGAAGGCAACAACAATACTACCCCCAGAAAGCTGACAAACTCATGGAAACTGAACAGTCAACTACTGAACCACACCTGGATCAAGGAAGAAATTAAGAAAGAAATTAAAGTCTTCCTTGAATTTAATGAAAATAAAGAGACAGCATACTCAAACCTATGGGACACGATGAAAGCAGTGCTAAGAGGAAAGTTCATAGCACTAAGTGCACACTTAAAGAAAACGAAGAAAGCATACATTGGGGACTTAACAGCACACCTGAAAGCTCTAGAAAAAAAAGAAGCAGACGTGCCCAGGAGGAGTAGAAGACAGATACAAGGATCATACCTAAATATAATAAAAGCTATTTACAGCAAGCTGACAGCTAACATTAAATTAAACGGAGAAAAACTCAAAGCCATCCCACTAAAATCAGGAACACAACAAGGATGTCCACTCTCTCCATACCTCTTCAATATAGTGCTTGAAGTTCTAGCAATAAGACAACATAAGGGGATCAAGGGGATTCGTATTGGAAAGGAAGAAGTTAAGCTGTTGTTATTTGCAGATGATATGATAGTATACATAAGCGACCCCAAAAACTCTACCAAAGACCTCCTACAGCTGATAAACACCTTTAGTAATGTGGCAGGATACAAGATCAACTCCAAAAAATCAGTTGCCTTCCTATACACTAAGGATAAAGAAACAGAGAGGGAAATCAGAGAAACATCACCTTTCACGATAGCCACAAAGAGCATAAAATATCTTGGGGTAAACCTGACCAAGGAAGTGAAAGATCTATTTGACAAGAACTTTAAGTCTTTGAAGAAAGAAATAGAAGAGGACGCCAGAAAATGGAAGGATCTCCCTTGCTCTTGGATTGGGAGGGCCAACATAGTAAAAATGGCAATTCTACCAAAAGCAATCTATAGATTCAATGCAATCCCCATCAAAATCCCATCAAAATTCTTCACAGATCTGGAGAAGACAATAATCAACTTTATATGGAAAAACAAAAAACCCAGGATAGCCAAAACAATCTTATACAATAAAGGAACGTCTGGAGGCATTACCATCCCTGACTTCAAACTCTATTACAGAGCTACAGTATTGAAAACAGCTTGGTATTGGCATAAAAACAGAGAAGTCGACTAGTGGAATCGAATAGAAGACCCTGACTTTAACCCACAAACCTATGAGCACCTGATTTTCGATAAAGGAGCTAAAAGTATACAATGGAAAAAAGAGAGCATCTTCAACAAATTGTGCTGGCAAAACTGGATGTCAATCTGTAGAAGAATGAAAATAGATCCATATCTATCACCATGCACAAAACTCAAGTCCAAGTGGATTAAAGACCTCAATATCAGTCCGAACACACTGAACCTGATAGAAGAGAAAGTGGGAAGTACTCTACAACACGTGGGCACAGGAGACCACTTCCTACGTATAACCCCAGCAGCACAGACAGTAAGTGCCTCATTGAATAAATGGGACCTTCTGAGACTGAGAAGCTTCTGTAAAGCAAAGGACACTGTTGCTAAGGCAGAAAGGCAACCCACTGACTGGGAGAAAATCTTCACCAACCCCGCAACTGACAAAGGTCTGATCTCCAAAATATATAAAGAACTCAAGAAACTAGACCGTAAAAGGCTAATCAACCCAATTATAAAATGGGGCACTGAGCTGAACAGAGATCTCTCAACAGAAGAAGTTCAAATGGCCAAAAGACACCTAAGGTCATGCTCAACTTCCTTAGCGATCAGGGAAATGCAAATCAAGACAACTTTAAGATACCATCTTACACCTGTCAGAATGGCTAAAATCAAAAACACCAATGATAGCCTTTGCTGGAGAGGTTGTGGAGAAAGGGGTACACTCATCCATTGCTGGTGGGAATGCAAACTTGTGCAACCACTTTGGAAAGCAGTGTGGAGGTTTCTCAGGAAATTCGGGATCAACCTACCCCTGGACCCAGCAATACCACTCTTGGGAATATACCCAAGAGAGGCCTTATCATACAACAAAAGTATATGCTCTACTATGTTCATAGCAGCATTGTTTGTAATAGCCAGAACCTGGAAACAACCTAGATGCCCTTCAATTGAAGAATGGATGAAGAAAGTATGGAATATATACATATTAGAGTACTACTCAGCAGTAAAAAACAAGGACTTCTTGAAGTTTGCAGACAAATGGATGGAAATAGAAAACACTATCCTGAGTGAGGTAAGCCAGACCCAAAAAGAGGAACATGGGATGTACTCACTCATATTTGGTTTCTAGCCATAAATAAAGGTATTGCCTCTGAAACAAATCTCCACAAACCTGGTGGCTAAAAACAATTCAAAAGGATTATCTCTTGGGTCAGAGGCCACACAGGTCTCAATAGGCTTACATCAAAGCATCTCTAAGGCAGCATTCCTTTTAGGAGACTCCAGGGGAGTCGCTGATCTGGACTTCTCTACCCTTTGAAAGCTGACTCCCTGCTCCTGGCTCTGGCCCATGTCCCATCCTCCCAGCCAGCACTGTCATTAACCCCCTTTGCCTATTTCTCCTTTGTCACATTGCCATCTGATCACAGATAAGGATAGCCCCTGTCCTCTTGTGGATAAATGTGATTAGGCTGGGCTCACCTTATAATGCAAGTCGCTCTTGCCCATGTCAGGACACCTAAATTTAATTCCATCTACATGGTCTCTTTGTCGTTTAAGTGGGAATAGTCACAGACTGCAAGAGATAGATATGTGAAGTTCTAAGGGGTAGGTTATTACTCTGTTATCACAGGTCCCTTACACTCCTGCTCTGGTCTGTGGTCCCTTGTAGATAGTAATAATTATGGAATTTGCATATATCAGTTTCCAGATAGTAGCAATTTTCTGATTATATTGTTGTAGAGAAGTGTGTTGGTTAGTTTTGGTCAACTTGACACAAACTGGAGTTACCTGGGAAGAGAAAACTTCAACTTAGGAATTTCCTTCATCAGATAGTCTGTGGACATGTGTGTTGGAGACTTTCTTTCTTTTTCTTTCTTTCTTTCTTTCTTTCTTTCTTTCTTTCTTTCTTTCTTTCTTTCTTTCTTTCTT
>JABTXL010006079.1:4553197-4572291 GCA_025134845.1 Neodon shergylaensis | reverse complement strand
CTTTCTTTCTTTCTTTCTTTCTTTCTTTCTTTCTTTCTTTCTTTCTTCTTTCTCTCTCTCTCTTCCTTTTTCTTTCTCTCTTTCTCCTTCCTTCCCTCCATGCTTCCTTCCTTCCTTCCCTCTTTTTTTCTTCCTTTCTTTCCCACGGGGTTTCTCTGTAGCTTTAGCTTTGGAACATGTCCTGGAACTCGCTCTGTAGATTAGACTGGCCTCGAACTCACAGAGAACTGCCTGCCTCTACCTCCCTAGTGCTGGGATTAAAGGTATGCACCACCACTGCCAGGCATAGGAGACTTTCTTAATTGTTAATTGATGCAGAAGGCACCTGCCCATTCTGGGCAGTGCAATCCCTAGACAGATGGGCATGAACTATATAAGATATTAGCTGATTAGTCAGAGGAAGCAAGCCAGAAAGCAGTGTTCCTCCACAGTCTCTGCTTTGGTACCTGCCTCCAAAGCAACTGTCCCAACTTCCCCCAGTGAAGGATTATGACCTGGGAGTTGTAGGATGAATGCAGCCTGTCTTCCCCTCAATGGGTTTTGGTCAGTGCTTTATCATACTTAGTAAGAAACCAAATAGGAAGGACAAGAAGCAAATCGATATAAGGGGGAAAAATGCTGGAATTTTTTGTTGTTGTTGTTGTTTGTTTTTTAGTGGTTTCATTTTCTTTGTTTTAGGGCAACAGTTCTCTTTGGGGGTCTTGTAGTAGGGAGGCTGCTTGTTCATTCCCACTTGTCCAGACCACAAAATAACCACACAGAAAACTATATTATTTAAATCACTGCTTGGCCAAGCACTTAAGCATATTGCTAGCTAGCTCTTACATCTAGAATTAACCCATTTTCATTATTTTATATTTTCCATTAGGCTCATGGCCTACCAGCAAGGTTTTCCCTCTGGCAGCTACATGCTGTCTTGCGACTCTGCCTTCTTTCTCCCAGCATTCACTTTAGTTTTCCCTGCCTACTTCTACTCTACCCTATCACAGGCCAAGGCAGTTTCTTTATTCATTAACCAATAAAAGCAGCACATATACATCAGAGTCTCATATCAGATATCCTGCGTATCAGATACTTATATTACTATACATATTTATACTACTATACAGTAGCAAAATTACAGCTATAAAGTAGCAATGAGATAATTTTATTGTTGGGGGGTCATCAAACATGAAGAACCAACTATATTAAAGAGTCACAGAACTAGAAAAGTTAAGAACCACTGTTTTGGGGTATAGCCTTTGCTCTACTCTTTAGCATCTAAAACCGAAAAACTTTTACCATTAACCATTAGCAGAGCGAGAGTAGAAATGTCTGGCCAAAAATGAATCAGAAAAAAGACTAAGACCAAAAAAAAGCTAAATTTTCTAGAAGGCCACAGTTTCCCCTGATGTCCAGGAACTTCTGAGACCCCTTGGAGGGCTCTTGAGGTTATAGCTGATGTCTTATTAAATGAGAATATTACGTGCCTCATTCATCTCTTTCCTGAATGGAACAGTGGAGCTTTTCAGTAGCTACGATGGGATTGATTGGTGAGATGTAGCCAGTGTTCTCTGATACAAACATGAAGGAGAATTGGAAAACAACGCCACTCTTATAGTTACCTCTGGTCTGAGAAGATATAGCAATTTCACATAAAACAGTTTCTGTAAACATTTCACGTGTTTATTATTTATTTCACTTTATTTGTTTACTTGTGTATGATATGTGTACAGGCGTACATGCACATGTATGTTGGAGAGACTAACAGCTTTACTGAGATCTCATCAAACTGTCAAGATTATTCGGCCATGGAGCCCTAATATTACACCTGTGGCTGCCTTCCCAGTGCTGGAGTTACAAACTGAGCGCTACCACAAGCAGCTTTGTTTAATGCAAGTTCTGGGCCTCAAACTTAAGTCCTGCGCTTTAGCAGCTAAGCCATCTGCCCTGGCCTCTTACTCATCCCAGATGATGGATTTTCTCTCTTAGTTTTAATCCTAGTAAATGTGAGTAGCCAGAGCTCACGGAAACAACAGCTTGGGTGAGTTCTAAATATTTTTTTTAAGACAGCATTTTAACGTCAAAAGGCTTGAGACCACTGAATAAGGAGGACACCTCCAGGTCCCACTCATGACAACATGGTCAAGTGGGGCTGACCAGAACTGAAGCCGTGGTGGGCTGGGAAGACCTCTGTGTGTCTGACTTGCTTCAGCACTGGAAGGACCAGCAGGCATGGGACACAAAGGATTTCCCAGCGAGGGAGTGAAGCCAGAGGGAGTTCTGACACCACCCATGATGCAGGAAGTTAACTGGAAAGTACCTGAGGAAATCTGGGAGAAAGGTGCAACTCGGCTTTATTTATTTGTTTGTAGGTTCCTTTTAAAGACAGGGCTTAACTAGAGAGCCCAGGCTAACTTGTAATTCTCCCAACCCTGGCTGTCTCAGGATTCCAAAGGATTACAGATGCGCAACAGGTTGAGTTTATATTACTTAAAACAAAACAAATCAAAACAAAACAAAAAAAAGTCGAGGGTAGTGGTGATCCTGTTCTTGTCCAGGTAAATGATGGCGGGTGGAGAGGGTGATGTTGCTTCTTACCTACTTACTGAGTGGATACCTGTAACCTGCCTAAACTGCCGTTTCCTTGTCAATAAATTAGGAATTAAAAATAGCCCTCACTTCGTGGGGGTGTGAAATCCAGCGGACATAACCTTTATGAGCCTGCTGTATACCTGGCGGGGCTAAGTGCGTAGCGTAGCGTAACGTAGTCTTTCAGAGAGGAGTCGGGGAACTCCCTTGGAAGGTTGCTATGAACAACCTTTGTCACTCTTTCTAAATTCACTTTCTCAACCTCGCCCCGCAGGTATCTTAGTCACCTACTTGGCAGTAGCTCGGTCTAGGTTATTCACAGGCTTGCCTAATCACCCCTGGGAGAAGGAAGCCAGCTGCACGCCAGGGGTGAGCGAGGGCGCCCGAGGGCTAGCTCGCCCTGCCCCTGCCTCCACGGGGCCGGCCCACCGGCTGATGTCGCCCCATGTGCACCAGGCCAATCAGCACCGGGGACACCTCAGCAGGTACCTGGCAAGTGACTCTGCAGCGAACTGGGCGGGGACCGGGCGGGTCCATTCTTCCTGCAGCCCTAACTCTGGGAACTTGCACCCGAGCTCTGACAAGATTTCCCTTAGCACATTTTTTTTCGAGGCCCCTCTGCTCTGGAAAGGCAGCTGCCTAAATTCCTAAGAGAAGTCGGGAAGGGAGACTTTTTTTTTAATCATTGTTTTTAAGGGGGTTGGCTTTAACAAAAATTAATTTGTTATTTTGCCTCTCAAGTTACAAACACTTCGAAGCGAGTTCCAGCACAGCCGAGGCTACACAGAGAAACCCTGTCTCGGGAAGTAGATGGGGAAAAAAAGTTACAAAGACTAAAAGCAGGAGGTAGTGGAGAGAATAGGAAATAGGCCTGAAGGAGGGTTCAGAAGTGGAGCCCGGGGGAGTGTGAGGCTGCCATCCACTTCCCATTACGCTGTGAGCTTCCTTAGAGTCAGGGTGCTTATGTGACTCTGATACCCTCTAGGGGAACCCATGGGGACCTCTGCTAAACTAATTAGTTAAGTTCCTATGTCAAGCTTTTAAAAACCGGCAGGTACCCTGTTAGACCCCGCTGAGGTGCAAATTCATTTCATAAATTTCACAGACCTTGGAGGTCGGTGCTTTGCTCCCGAGTTGTAAATGAGGAACCTGAGATCCAGGAAGGGTGACTTACACAACTGACAAAGTGACAGCCAGGAAGGGAAGCCCTGGGTGACTGCCACTCTGCTTTTCCTTTTCTCTTAATCCCTAACTAGTTAGATGATAACAGAGAGGGGGAATTGGAGGTAGCAGTTTCTCGAGTCCAGGGCGTTGGAACAGGATGAGAGAAAATGCCCTTTTCCGTGGCGGTGGCCCAGCCCACATCATCTACACAGCCCCTTGCCAGACACCTCTCTCCCCTCGCATTGACTTAGCCCTTCCATCAACGAACATGCTGAGCTGGCCAGGGCTCCAGAGTGTCCGCTCTGCGACAAGGCATAAGTTCTTGCATTTGCAGAACTGATAACATGGGAATGGAGATGTAGGCGATAAATGACAAGCGCACAACTATGTAAGAAATTAAGTGCAGGAAGAAAAGCAGAGCGTGCTACGAGGAACTTGAAAGAGCAGGCTAGGTGGGAGTAAGGGGCATCCTAAAATTGTGTGTGTGTGTGTGTGTGTGTGTGTGTGTGTGTGTGTGTAAGCAAATGCCACAGTTTGTTCATGGAGGAGTCGGCTGTCTCCTTCCACCTTTGGGGGTTGTCGTCAGGCTTGTGCAGCAAGTGCCTTTGCTTGCTCAGTCACCCAGCAGGCCTCTTAAACTGTACTTTTCAATGAGGTTTCCGGACTCAGTTTACCGTTCCGTGTGATGATTCTGAGGCTGGAATAAACAGAAGGCAAACAGGTGAGAACGGAGAAAGGGTGGCAAGGTGTGATATCGCCGTCAGGACAGGACAGGACCTGGAGCACTTTGGTGGCTGTAATTACTGTTACTCACTCTGACTGTGAATTCACACTGAGAGTGTTATTCACTAATGAGAGTCCTCTGGAGAAATGGCCTCTCTTAATAGGACCACTCTGTGCACTGGAGATAGGGAGTTCCGGGGTGGGGGTGGCTGGGAAAAGACAACAGGCGAGCTATTCCTGGCAACCCATTAGCTAGGGGTCTATTTGAGAGATGAGAGATGGACCAAGGGGCAAGCAGTCAAGGACTAGAGTTGAGGTTATATTTTGAAGTTGGCGATAGAAGAATTCGATGGGCTGGGCGTGAGTTATAGAGATGATGAACTGAAGATGGTCTGGAGATTTGATGACACCGGAAGAATGGAGCTGGTGTCCCCTGAGACAGGAAGTGCTGGTGGGAAGGATGGTAATTTCATTGATGATCCCTCGGGGATTGTGTGTACATATGATAAGGACTGTCACACCTGGTGAGAGGCGCGCTCCCTTGCCAGCCTCTTCTAATAATGCTAATTGGACTTCCTCACCCTGAGCCCTTTTGTATTGCTGCTCAGTGTGTGCCCAGATTTTTTTCTATGACTGCTGCTAGATACATTTCTATTTGTACTTAATGACTTAGGCAAACAGCATCTTTAAAATTTTTACGTATTAATTACCATATTGTTGTTTGATGTGACAATTCTGGGCCGTTGCATGTGCCACCATGTGCATAAATGGGAGGGTGTGGTGCCGCAGTGTGCCTGTGGAGGCAGGAGGCTACCTTTGTGGAGTTGGTTCTCTCTTTCCAAAGGTAAGTTCCTGGTATTGATCTCAGGTATCAGGCTTACATGGCAAGCATCTGTACCCACTGAACCATCTCATTAGTTCCAAGTAGCATCATTTTTACGAACTCCCCAACAGGACTCAGTGTCTGGTGCTGTATCGCTCCCCTTCAGTTGACGACATGAGACAGGACACTTGATTGTATGCAATCATTTGTAGCTGCCAATTGCTTTAGGATTGTTACCTCCTCCTTGGAAGGCTGGCACTTTGGTACCTCACTGGGCTCCTAAAATTTGCAGTTCAGCTCACGGTGGGACTTGACCAGTGCTCTCCAAGGCAGACTTTTATGTTGCAAGACTGGGCATGCCCATCAGATGGGAACTGCAGTTCCTGAATCAAAGATGATGAACTTCTCTTTCGTTCTAAGGGCTTTTTAGCTGATGAGACACTTGTGTCCCAGGAAGGCAAGTAACTTGGTCAAAGTCTTTTAGGGGATTAGAGAGCCAGAACCAGTGTGGGAGCTTTGAGTTTTAGATTAGTGCTCTTTCCTCTGCACTCATAAAGCTTGAGCCTGGAGACATAGCACCTCCCAAACCAGAGTCCAGTTGAAGACTCTAATCACTTGAGAATGGGTTCAGAAGAAGGTGTTTGGAAATGAACTTCCTAGTCTGTGTTATCATTCATGACATGGGTGACCCCAAGGCCCATCCCACAAAGGGGGGCAGCTGATGACCCGAGGTTGCTGATGGATGAGAGACAGACAGATATACCAGGCAGAGAGAGTTTGGGTATAGAGTTTATTTAGTGTTGGGGGAGGAGAGAGAACGAGAAGAAAAAAAGGAGAAAAGGAGAGAAGGGAGAAAGACAGAAGCTGCCTCTTCAGAAGAAGAAGGGGAGCGGGGAGGTGGAGATCAGCTGGCGTGGGGGTGGGGAAGATTGGGAGTGGGCAGTACTCTTAAAGCATCAGGATACCTGGGTGACAGGGCAGATGAAAACAGTCTGTCCTGTTGGTGAAAGAACACTTACTATACCATTTTAGGGATCAACTTGGCAATATACAAACAAACTTTTAATTTTTTTCATTTTTATTTTATTATGTGTACGGGTGTTTTGTCTTTATGTACATCAGTGCACCATGCATTCCTGGTACTCTGGAAGGCCAGAAAAGGGCATCAAATCCCTTGGGAGTTGAAAAGTTTCTGTATCCCAGTATTGGGTTTCTCCACTGCCCCGAATTCAGGGATCCATCTGCCTCTGTCTCCAGAGTGCTGGGATTTAAGGCATGCGCCAACACCACCCATCTATCTTTTTATGTTATACATATTGGTATTTTTCAATCTTTTGCTCATGTATTATGTTTTCATTAAAAAATTAATCAATAAAATGTATTCATATCATTTAAATACCAAAAATTGGGGAGGGACAGATTCCAGCAAAGGAGCCTTCCCGAGCCTTTTCCTTCATACTCGGACAGAGTGAACAGACTGCCATCAGCAATAGAGGAAATCTGTCAGCAGCTTCTTCCTTAAAGGAACTCACCCGTGTGACTGTCATCTGCCTGTTAGTGCTTGCTGATGACGGTTGGCAAGTTAGAAAGTGACTCTCCCACTTTGATGTTCATGGGAGGCAGAGAGAATCCAAAAAAGAGCTGTCCTCTTGGCTCTGGTTCCTTCCTGGCCAGGCCTTGAGCTCCTACAGTGTGAATCACCAACTTGTGAATGAGAGGAGAGGACTATAGTGTTTTTTTTTAACCATCAAATATTTGGGAAAAACAATTTAAAGAAGAAATGATTTATTTTCGAGTCACAATTTTATGGGGTTCAATACCTGACTATCTGACCCCCGTGTGTTTGGACAGAATATCATAATGAAATTTTGTATTGGAGGCTGATCTTCCTGTAGTAGAAGGAGCAGGAGAGACAGACAGTCAGATAGACAGACAGACAGAGAGAATAAGATCCAAAGAGTCACTTAGCACTGCCCTGTATTTCTCAGGTAGGCCCCATGTCCTGAAGTTTCTATAAGCTCCCTTCAGCTTGAGACTGAAGCTTTAACATAAATGCTTGTGGGAGAATTTTCATTTTTAAACCCTAATTTCATATTCAAAGACCTAAAGTTGTGACTACCAACTGGTGAATTAGAATCTCTGGCAACTGTAACCTTTGCCCTACAGTAAAGGACTTCTCAGGCTCACAGCTTTCCTGACTGTTTCCAGCTTCAAATTCCATTTCAACTCTCTGAGACTAACTTAGGTTCACTGGCAGAGGGCTGGTTGCCTAAGGAGCTTGGCAGGGTAACATGTAGGATCGCATCTTCGTATCAAAGGAAACTTTGTGGTGGCAGTCTAGTGGTGCCCAAGCCAATCCTATGAACTACTGAGAGTTCATTTTGAGAGATAATCTCACTTAAAAGGGAACTGTGCCTATGGAAGAGAGGTCAGAAAGAGACGTAGACGTTGAAGATGAAGGGACCACGGTTGAGGAATATGGTCAGCCTCTAAACCAGAGGTTCTCAACCTTCCTAATGCTGGGACCCTTCAATACAGTTCCTCATGTTATGATGTTCCCCAACCATAAAAATCAGTTCACTGCTACTTCATAACTGTAATTTTGCTACTGTTATGAATCATAATATAAATATTTGAAATGCAAGATACCTGATATCTATTCCCGTATAAAGGTCATTGAACCACCCCAAAAGGGTTGTGACCCACAGGTTGAGAACTGCTCTGAACAATGGAAGACAGGAGGGAAAATTTTTCAGAAATTCCAGAAAGGAGTGTGGGCCTGCTGGCCCCGAGGTATAAGTTCAGAAAAGAACTGCCGAGTCTCTAACTTTCCTACCCTGGGTGTTGCCGGCCCTCTCGTTATGTCTTCGCTCCTATTTATTATTCCATCACACACTCATCAAACACATGTTGATTACTTCCTCTTCACAGAAATCTTAATGTAAGTAAGCCCTAGGAGAGCACATGCAGAGAACTCCCTGCAGGGCAGGCAAACACTCAGGAGATGTGTCCTCTGAGTTCAGGCTGTCCTCCAAAGAGAAGATCCATTTCTGGGTTACAGTAGAGCAGGTCAGAAAAGGTCTTCACGGCACCGGGTGGTAAGAGAGTAAGAAAAGGCATGGGAAAGACCTCCTCACCGTCTTGGTGGCCATGAGATGTAGCCCCAGGCTTCACCAGCAGGGGTTAGTACCCAAAGACCAACCCTCTTCCAGAGCAGGCCAAGTCACTGACTCTGCTGTTTGTGTGCAGGTAACTCCTAGCCTGTATCTGGAGTTGATCAGGGCTGTAGGTTCACAGTGGTCTCATGTAAGCAGGGGAAGCAGAGTTGCTGTCCCCTTGCTGGCCTTGATCTTTTGGAAGATGGGACTCTCTTTCCAGCTGACTCTGGGTTGTTTCAAGTCGACAGCTACCATAGGGGCTTAGGTGCGGAAAGTGGTCATCAGATATGGCTGAAAGGCACAGTTAGAGTAAATGGAACTCATGACACTACACCAGGGGACCAGAGGGAAACCTGGCAATAGTTGTATTAGGGGCTGAGCGAGGTGACGTCTTTCTCTAGTTGTGTACCCATATTAATAGTGTGAGTCCCTGGGTCTAGCCAAGACTGGGCTTGGATTCTCTGCAGTATCGTGAGCCAACAGAATGTCAATGCCCTATTTTTCTTCCTGTTGCTGTGATAAAATAGCCTGACAAAGGCACCTTAGGGGAGAAATGGTGTAATTTGGCTCTCAGTTCTCGGGACAGTCTGTCCTGGTGGCAAAGACAAAGCAGCAGGATCTCGGCAGAGCTGGTCGCATCGCATCCGTCATGAGACAGAGAAGAGTGGATGCTTGCTTGCTAGTGCTTGCCCCAGTGGTGCACACCAGCAGCTGCTTCAGGGCACAGGTGGCAGCTTCCTCATCATTCCCAAGGGTTTGTCAACCCGTGTATCACTATCATAGAATCCCTGTGCCTTGACATCTAAGGATGAGTCAAATGTCCCGTTGGAGAGCTATTGTTCTACAGATGATTCTGGAGTTATTGAAACTTCCCTGTTCAGGAAATGCAGAGGGAAATACCAAGCGATCAAGCATATTGAATGTGTTTGAACATGAAGATGACTGACGGATCATCAAACCTCTGCCTACCGGGAAATTCAGTTTTGACTCACTGGTTCATGCAAGTTTCCCCATGTTGCACTGAAACCTTTGATGATTAAAGAAGTCTATTTGGACTGCGCATGGCACTACATACCCGCAGTCACAATACGTGGGAAATGGAGACAGGAGAATAGGAAGTACAAAATCAACCTTGCCTGCCTAGGGAGTTTTGAAGAGCTCAGAGGATAAAATTGCAAACCCAAAATGCATTTTGGGAGAAAATAAGGTTGTCAGTAGCTGTGAAGCTTTACCAATCACTTTTTGCCCCAAAGGCAGACATCTGTGTACAGAGGAAAACTTTGAACAATCGTCTCCTGCTTCCCAGCTAAGCAGGCTTCCACCTAGGCAAAGGCTAGCTTCTAGCTATTGCCTTTATGGGACCCTCTGTGTTGTATTGCCTAAATTTTTAACCATCCTCCCAAGTGACTCTACTCTTGATCTTATATTCTTCCAGGGATAGTGAAAAGAACTGTGTCAGCCACAGGTTTTTGCAAACATTCTCAGTTAACATCATAACTTCTTATAATCAAAAGCTGCAAACCTTAAAAATGTAACGTGACTTTAAGTCTGACCTCAAGGCTGTGGAAGCTCTTTGGCCCACAGCTCCATTGTCACCGTGTCAGAAGCTCGAGCTCTGACCTGTGGCCCCAGTGCACTGGAAGCTGTTTGTGCCATATAATGATTGGAATAAAGTTTGTTTCTGGTCCCTAGACTTTGGTGGTCTGTTCCCAGTTATTTTGCTCGCTCCTGGGACCCAACATTTTGAGATCAGCCTGTGTTATATAGATAGGACCATGCTTCAAAACAAAAATACAAAATTAGCTTTCATGCGCCCAGATCAGCAGTGACAACTTTTCAGTATTGGCAATGAATTGAGTGTAGAACCCATTGTTACACTCTTCATAGTCAATCATTTGCTTGAGCCAGCAACTGATGATACACTGGATATTGTATCATCATCATCATCATCATCATCATCATCATCATCCTGGTTGTCAATAAAAATCCCTTTTAGATCAATCTGGTTTATTCCCCCCCCCAAGTTTCCTAAATACCCTTTGTCAATGCGTTGGTGTTTTCATTCATTCATTCCTTCATTCATTCATTTGTCCGTTCATTCATTAGCAAACATTTACAGTTCTTATGTTATGACAACCGCACACATCCCCTCTATCCTCGAAGAACCATTGAATGCTAATAAGCAATGGCTCGTGTCAGCACACAACAAACATCATGAAGGAGGAAGCGTCAGTAGGAGGAGGGCTGGGTCGAAATAGCAGGTGTTCATTGTCACCCCAGAAAAAAACCTGGGGTGTGGAGGGTGATGGGAGGAAAGTGTATAGTTTCAGCCCTCTCCTCCCTGATGGCAGCTGAACATCTCTTCAGGGATTTTAATTAAATTGGTTTCTGGAGAATGTGACAGCAGTACCAACAGGGAAAATTACAGTTTCAGTGTTGCCTTACTCCCTACCCCAATGATGGAGAAGATGCAGAAGATAAATCCCATCACCTTTCTATGCACTGACACCAGTGTTAGTATTCAGGCATCTGCACTGGCCTGCACTGGGGTCCTGATAGATATGTTCTCAGCTGTGTGACCACTAAGCGAGGTCCCTTTTAAAAGGGCACTGCCAGCCAGATAGGATGCCAGGGGTCCTTCCCTATCACTCTCACCCTTGAGACAGGGTCTTTCATTGAACTACGCACTGAGCCACCTCTCAGCCATGAAATTTTATTGCTTAAATAAGAATTTAACAGGGGATTGCAATTTTGGTGTATTTTCTTCTCATATCTCTTTTGGAAGGGGGTTCATGGGTCAATGCAGTAACTTGCATGAGAAAAACAGGTGTTGGTCTTCTCATCCACCTTTTCTCTTCACAAGAAAAATTATATAATGATTCCAAAGTCCTTTGGAGCACGTTCGGGACTTTCCAAGAGTTCCCAGGATGCCGTTGTTCAACCATTTGGATCTCCTAGTCACACTTGGTTGTGTGTGCTACTAGACCTTAACCTTACTCCAGTCTATCACCTAGAGTGCCTGACACCACACTTTCTTGAAGACAGTAGAAGTCTCTGAACCTGGTTAATTTATAAAAAAAAAAAAAAAAAAAAAAACACTTTATTTCCCCTTTTGGCTCTTCATTCTGGAGGCTTGGGAGATTCAAGATCAGACAACCACAACTAATGACGGCCCCATGCACCCTCAATCTATGTCAGAAAAAAAAAAGGAGAAGGAAGTGAGCCCATGAGGAGGAGGGTTGAGTTGAAGTTCCCACTCAGAGCCGGGCCCTTCTGTTGAAGCTTCTACAGACCAATGAACCAATTAGAGATTCTCTAGTTGTGGGGAGTTTGGTTGGGATTCAAAACAACTTGGGGTATCATTAGCACCCCTAATAGTTATGCATCATCAACTTCCATGCCTGCCCTAACATCCTTCCAAGCCTAGACCAGACCTTTAAATGTATTATCTCAGCAGAGCACCAGCCTCCACCAACCCAGAGCTAAGGATGCCCTCAGATGAGCTAGCAGACATCTCTCGGCATTGCTGCAACCTGCCTACCTGAGGTCTTCACAGATGCATTTAGGAAATACACTGATAAGTGCCCATTGTTTGTTGTGTGACTTCCAAAGTTCACATAAGCACTTGCATGCTGGAACACGTCGTTTGGGACAGTCTGAGTCTATGTTTTTGGGTCATTCTCATATCTGGCTGAGAATAAACAGTTCCCTTTGGACTGAGAGTTGTGTCGGCAAAGCAAAGCAGGATGTTAAGCCTGATTTTTAAGGACCCAGCCTTACTAACAGCCTCGCTACCAGGGACATTCACTTGAAAAAGGCATGCGTGTATTTGTGAGGATCCAGAACCCACAACTCACACACCTCCCCTTAGATGCCACTGCCTAACGTTGTCCCAATAACCAATCATACGTACTGTTCTATTCATGACTTAGCGTTGACACAGGTCTGAGGGAGAAAGCCATATTCAAATGATAACAGGAGAGAAAGAAAGGGAAAAGGACTAGAGAGAGGCTGGGAGTAGCTTAGCTATGTCTTTCTTTTCTTTCTTTTTATCTATTCTTCTCTCATATAATACATCCTAACCATGGTCTCCTCTTCTCCTTGTCCTGCCCATCTCCCTCTCCCCCAGATCCACTGCTCCTCCATTTCCCTTCCCTGCCTAAAAAAAAAAGAGAAAAAAAAACCAACAGAAAGAAAGAAAATGGAGTTTATCTATTTCTTATAAAGCATTTCCCTTCTCATAGAAACTTGAGTCCATCCATCAATACATTGTGAACAGAAGAATAAGGTCTACTAGTAGAAGAGCAGACAGACTGTAGACAGCCAGCAGGACCCCCAGAGTTGCTCGCATTCACATTCCATTCACAGCCTCCGAGGTCTCTGCTGCCTGGGTTTCCTAGGCCTCCACGCCACTGCTGTACCTTGTCAGGCCCTCTTCTTCCTTGTGTGCCATTCATGCAATAAATCCTTAGGTATCATTAGGTTCTGTGTATGCCATAGACCAACTTTTCTTTTTTCTTTCGTTCTTTTTTGTTTTTTGAGGCAGGGTTTCTCTCTGTATCCCTGGCTACCTGGGAACTAGCTCTGTAGATCAGCCTGTACTAGAACTCAGAGATCCTTTTGCCTCTGCCTACAAAGTTCTAGGATTAAAGGCATGTGCCACCAGGGTTGGCTGGTTTTTTTTCTTTTTCAAATGATTGAAGGACCTAATAGACTCATGAACTCTGATCAAATAAATTAGTAAGATATAAATAATTTTCATGCAGAATCCACTCAAAATGATGTGAATAAAAGTCAGACTGAGTATTTGTTCCATGGTCCTAGGACTTTCTAGTGAATTGTTTTTCTGCAATGAAGACCATCTCCAACCCAGAAAACCAAAGTGTAATTGATATGTGGTTAGTTCTAACATGTGAATGTTTTAACTGACTGATATAATATTGAGAGGCTGACAGACAAGCCAGCACTAACTGGGGCTTAACATCACAAGAAAAAGCAGGAATTAGCTCCTCCAATCATTAGATAGAAGATACTGGGCAAATCCTCTGATCTCCTTGAAACTGAGTTTGCATGGCTTTAAAATACATAATTGTAAGACCCTCTTTACTCACTTTTCATGATTGCCAAGGGTCAAAGGACTGTAGGCATTCAAACTCCAAGTCTTTGACTTCTGTTTCTGAGATCAGAAGCAAGATATTCAAACTCATGTGATGTGGGATTTCCCACTGTGTGATATGAATATGTTTTATTACAATTGGTTAATAAAGAAGATATTTCGGCCAATGGCTTAGTAGAGTAAACCCAGGTGGGAAATTCAAATAGAGATATAGAGAGAAAGTAGGCAAATTGAGAGAGATACCTTGTAGCTGTCGAAGGAGAAAAACGCCAACTGTCAGCCAGAAATTTACCAATAGGCCACAATCTCATGGTGGTTCACAGATGAACAGAAATGGGTTAATTTAAGATGTAAAAGTTAGCTCTACTATGCATAAGCTATTGGCTGATCAGTGTTGTAATTAATATTATTTCTGTGATTATTTGTGTCTGGATGGCTGGGAAATGAATGAGCAGTCACCATGTACACTCATGATGTCTTTGGCTGTCTTGAGGTGAGAAATGCTAGCCACATTTGTGTTATAAAGTTACTCTGAAGATTAATAGTGTATATACAATGACAGTTTCAAGGCAGAGAATTTAGAGAGATTGCCCTCTAGCATTTACAGGTATTAGCATAGGCATACAACAATTTGTGGTTTATAAACGATGCTACAGAGGGTTTTTTTCTGTTATTACTGGAAATAACCACAACAAACAGAGTCTTTTCTATCCATGTGCCAGGGTAACCCCAGTGTTCCTGTAGCGGTGACCGGCAGCCAGTCAAGAGCAGCTACTGTTGGGCCAACAAGATTTGATGAAGGATTAATTTAAAAGAGTCTGAACTGCAGTTTGTTCTTCAGAGGCAGCAGCTTTGTTCTGTATTGTGAGTGTGCTTTATTGATTAACACCTGTTAATAAATCTGACTTGATCACAGAGTTCCCTCCCTCTTTACTTATGGACACCTGATTGTTGCTTTTAAAAAAGTCAGAAATATACATTGGAGTAGTGTTAGTCTAACTGGATATCAGCATGTGGGAGAATGAATATAGGTTTTTATTTATCACCCTGCACAAAACTCAAGTCCAAGTGAATCCAAGACCTCAACATAAAACCAGACCCACTGAATCAGATAGAAGACAAAGTGAGAATAACTTTGAACATATTGGCATAGGAGACAACTTTCTGAACAGAATACCATATCACAGGCACTAAGGTCAACAATTAATGGGTCGTGAAACGGCAAAGCTTTTGTAAGGCAAAGAATATCTTCATTCAGACAAAGCAGCAGGCTACAGAGTGGGAAAAGATTTTTGCCAACTCCACATCTGATAGAGGACTACTATCCAAAATATATAAGAAATTCCAGAAATTAGGTGTTAGAAACCAAATTACCCAATTTAAATATGGGGTACAGATCTAAACAGAAAATTCTCAATAGAGGAATTTCAAATGGCTGAGAAATGCTTAAAGAAATGTTCAGCATTTTTAGCCATCAGTGAAATACAAATCAAAATCACTTTGAGATTTCATCTTACACCTGTTAGAATGGCTAGGGTCAATAACACAAGTGACAGTTCATGCTGGCAAGAAGGTGGAACAAGGAAAATACACCTCCACTGCTGTGTGAGTGCAAACTTGGACAGCAACTACGGAAATCGATTTTGTGGTTCATCAGAAAATTGGGAATCAATCTACCTCAAGACCCAGGTAAACCACCCTTGGGCACATACCCAAAGGACAGTCTGCCCTACCACAAGGACTTTGCTCAACTATGTTCACTGCAGCTTTATTTGTAAGACTGGATAAAGAAAATGTTGTGCATTTACACGATGGAATATTACTCAGCTGTTAAAAAATATGACACAATGGAGTATTATTCAGCTGTTAAAAATGACGTTTTGAAATTTGCAAGCAAATGGATGGACCTAGAAAAGTCATCCTGAGTGAGGTAGCCCAGACTCAGAAAGACAAACATGGTATGTATTCAATTACAAGTGGATATTAGCTGTTAAGTAAATGTTAACCAAGCTACAGTCCACAGACCCAGAGCGGTTCCAGAGGGATGTATGGAGCTTCCTGGGAAGGGGAAATAGAATAGATTTAGTGGGTGAACTGGGGGCAGGTAGGAATAGAAGGAGGACTCAGGTGGCAGGGGGATAAAGGGAGAGAGTAGAGAGAGAAACAGCTGGAAATGGGGTTCACTTGGAGGACTTGTGGGAAAACAATGCAGTGGAAACTCCTGGAATCTTTGAGGGTGACTCTAGTGAGCAGTCTTAGTAATGGAGGATAAGGAGGCTGAACTGGACACCTTTCATATTCAAGCAAGGCTCCCTATGGTGAGACTGGAGTTACATTCAGTTGAGTTGTTAGCCAAGGGGGGGGTCCCATGGAGATCAGAGAGACTTCCTCAAGCAGCAGGTGGAAGTATGTGCAGAGACCCACAGACAGACACTATGTGAAAAGAGTCTAAATTGGAGGTCTCCATTGGGTTTCTCCACTTGGAGAGTGGGGAAAGCCACAGAGGAGGGGGAGGAGAGATTGCAGACATCAGAGGGGATGGAGGACACCAGGAGAACATGGCCCAGTGAATCAACTAAGCTGGGCTCCCAGAGATTGAAGTAGCAAGCACAGGGCCTGCATGGGTGTGCACCAGGTCCTCAATGTATATCTTATGGCTCCTAGTTTGGTGTTTTTTAGGACTCCTTACAGTTGAAGCAGGTGTGTCTTTGACTCATTTTTCTGCTCTCGGAACCCTTTTCTTATTATTGTGTCACCTTGTCCACCCTCGAAGAGGACTTTTGCCTTGGCTTATTGTATCTTGTTTTGTCTTGTTTGGTTATTGTCTCTTGGAGGCCTACTTTTTTTTCTGAAAGGAGATGGAGGGGGAGTAGTTCTGGGGGAGAGGGAGTTTGATTGGGGAAGCTGGAAGAAGTGGAGGGAGGGGAACTGTGGTTGGGATATTTTATATGTGAGAACAATCTATTTTCAAAAAGGAACAATTTAAAGCCAATGAGGCCAGGCAGTATGTAGTAGAGTCAGGATCTCTGCAGACAGCTCCTGAGTCTGTAATGCAGGAAAGCTGTCAGAATGAAGACAAAAATGTAATAGAGGTTCCGGGATAATGAGAACTCTAGGAATGTGGAACATCAGATGAATGCTACAGGAATTGGATGAGTATAACCTAATAGACAGGTCATCTGAGCTGAAAATAACAAGAGCACAGAGGCCAGAATGACAAAGCCCATCGGAGCTTACAGCACGTGTCACCCCTACCCCAGCTGGTAAACATGGAGCTGCAGAATTTGGTGTTTGTCATTCTGGTTTTTGGTCTCAGCTTAGTCCAGTTTTTCCTTTTTTTTCCCCCTTCTCCCTATCCCTTTTAGAATAGAAATATTTACTTTTTGGCATTGTGTATTGGTTAATGACAAAAATTTAAAAGAATTTTTTTACAGGGTTTTATAAGTAAGAATCCCTGAAGCTCAGAGGAGACTTTGATGCTGGGCTTTCAAACAATATTAGAATTGAGTATGGAAACTCATGGGTCCAACGTGGAGGAGTAGGAAATGAAACCTGAGAGGCACTGTGGCCTTGACACACACTATAAGGCTCTCAGCTTTTACTTTTCAATTAATGGAAAATGGTCAATGGCTGAAGAAATGGTAGTACTTATTACCCTGATGAGATTATTAAATATTACATGCATGGGTTGAATTTCCATAGGGTACTCTGTAAAATAAGCAAATAAAAAATAATGAAAAAGCTCTAGAATGGGGTCAAACTATATTGTAAGAATAAATGGAAAAGTATATATACATATATACATATGCATATATATATATGTAAAACCTAGTGTCTATGTGTCTTTATTTTTTGTACCTGTGAGGCTGTGCTATGCTCCTTCGTTTCTCTGGTATTAGTTTTCTTCTTCATGAAATTCAGTGTTCCAATCAGATTTTATTTAATGTTTATTGGCCTTAAAGTACCTTAACAACATTTGTCCTTTTATCCCTATGGTAGAAGGGGAAAAACACTAAATTATCCCTAAATTTAGAATCCTGTGCTAGTCCACAGTAATCTATACTGCTCAGCCTTTTAATCCTACAGATAATCAGGATTATATAAAATTAATGACAGAAATAAACATATTCTTGGTAACATCTATTTGCAAGATAAGCTGATTTCTTGCCAAAAATGAGATGTTCCAAGAACAAAAACAAAATATCAAGACAAGCAGCCCTGGAGATGGGGGAGGACCCTGCCTACACTCTTCTTGTTTGGTCTTGAATTTAGAGGAAATAGCTGGTGCTTCATCTTCTGCCTCAGTAAGAAAAGTGAGATCTCAGTTCTCTTGGTTGAAAAAGCAATGTCACAAGACCTTGAGGTTTCTCCCCATCTTCCATATTGTTCTGCCTGAGACGGCCAGCTCTCTTCCAATTTTCTATGTTTTTCATGGTCTCTGCTTTCAAGAATTTCAAAGTGCTGTACCCTGATCAGTGACCATTTCTTCTTCATCTGGGGTGGTAGCCTGTTCAGACTTTGGAGTCCACGTCCTTCTGTTCAGAAAACAAATGTTTGTCTTCTTTATTTGTGGTTCCCTCCTGCATCGTTTCCTGCAGCCTGGTTGATCAGCTGCTAACCTTTTGATTTGGTCCTCTCATTTTCTTTTCTGTCTCATTTCCAAGGCCTTTTATTCTTGACTTAACTAATGATCTTACACTCCTTCCACTGGATTTTTATAATACTGTTTATAATATACTTTTATAATACTGTTTTTATTTACAACTCTGTTTTTTCCTCTCAATATTTTTTCTTTATAAAATTACCTGTGTCCATTGCTTTTCTCATGACAGTGACAAATGATTTCAAAAACGAAAAAGGATTAATTTTGACTCGTCATTTAATGGACCACCCACCATGGTATCAGGAGTATGAGGTGGCTGATTGTATTGTGTCCACAGTCAGGAAATAGAATGCCCAGGCTCAGCTCTTTTTCCAATTCTGGCTAGGACCCCAGGGACCCCAGCCCATGGAATGATACTGTTACCATTTAGGAAAGACCTTCTTGCCTCAAGTGAGTCAGTCTCCAAACTGGCTCACAGACGTGCCCAATGGTTTGTCTCTAGTGATTCTGGGCTTGACAAACTGACCAACAGCATTGACCATCACTGTAGTATCTTGTTATTGGTTCCATTTTCCTATATCTAAATATATCAGCCTTCTGCTTAAGTTTTCATCTTTTGTTCATTGTCATCCAGGTATTCTCCTATTGGTTTGGGTATCTGGATTTTATTCTAGGGGGTCTCTTCATGTGTTTAGTGTGATCTCTGTCTATCTTGTTTACCCACAGGATGACTAGCTCAGGGTGCCTTCCTGGCCCTGGCCCTGCCCAGGCCCAACTCAACAGTCAATGCTCTTATCCACTGAGCTATCTCTCCTGGCTCTTCCTTCTGTTGCCAGTAGAGGGCGCCAGACCTCATTGCAGATGGTTATGCGGTTGCCAGGAACTGAACTTCTGACCTTTGGAAGGGCAGCCAATGCTCTTAACCACTGAGCTATC
>JABTXL010006079.1:4515001-4537119 GCA_025134845.1 Neodon shergylaensis | reverse complement strand
AAGGAAGGAAGGAAGGAAGGAAGGAAGGAAGGAAGGAAGGAAGGAAGCAACCCTCGGGGGAGAAGGCAACTTAGAAGGTGGAGGCCTGGCATCAGACCCTGTGCATGGATGACCAGGCCAGACATCCCCAGGCCTCAGTTGGTTCAGCTGGTCCTGCTCCAGAGGAAGAAGTTGCAGCTTGATGAGGGGTCATTAGGAGGACCTTGTGGCCTGGCACACACATAGAAATGGCGGCCCAGGTTGGGTCCTGATTTTTTCACAATCCGCATCACACATGGCTCCCTGTGGCCTCTGCAGAGGGGTGCGGGTGAGGGCCCACTCAGCACAGATTTCCAGAACGAGGCCTGTACCTCCTTCTCGTCTTTGACCTCAGAATCCTTGGCTTGCTCATCCACCATTGTGGTTGTCATATCCTCTTCTGGAGACTTTGGGGTAAGAAGTCTGGTCACCAGAGGCAGCCTATGTAGTTCTACATCAGAAGTTTGCGAAAGGCTAGCAGAAGGTTGAAAATAACTCATCAGGTCTTTCTGGAGTCTTCTGGAGCCACCTTGACGTTTTGGAGGCCTGGATGAATGCCTGTGGGCCTGTGTTTTTTGCTGTTTCTGGACCTGGACTTGATGGGTGGGCTGCAGGACTGGCTGCCCCCGCTTGAGTGCTTGTTCACGAGGAACTAGGAAGCCAAGAATCTTGAGCTGGGTACCTGCAAACTCAGGGAGGAAACGGGTGCACAGAGCTGGACACTGTTTTGCTGGTACACAGGACACATTCAAGACAGCTCCCACAGGGCAGTGGTCAGAGCCCATAACTTCAGGAAGCAGGAAGGCATCTTGGAAAGTGTCTACAATTAGAGTCCTGTCTCCTAGCACATAGTCAAGTCTGGTACCATAGTTGAGACGGCGGGCACCAGTGATCACTGACCAGCAGGTGAAGGCTTTCTCTTGTTTTGGATAGAAATAACGGTAGCTGTCTATGAAAGACCCTATATGGGACTCAGCCTGGTACTCCCCACCAACCAAGCCATCCATCCACTTACGCCCTGGGTCTTCTTCGAAGCACTCTAGATTTCCAGCATCACAGTGGTCAATGGGACGGTGGGCTGTATTCAGGTCCCCCAGGATTATAACATGGCAGCCAGCTGCCAGGAGCGCTTCTGCCCTGATCTGCAGCAGGCGATAGAAACGCATCTTAAAGGTCAGCCGCTCAGGCCTCCCAGGATTCGCATATGGGCAGTACACGTTGATCAGGGTCAAGGGCTTCTCCTTCCCTTCCCACGTGCAGATCTTATGCTGCGTCAGGAGAGCCCGGCCCTCACTATCCAGAGTCCGGAGCTGCTCTTGGGTGAACTCAGTCATGTTTCCATAGCAACCAATATCCCCATTCAGGGTGGCAAATAGACCACTCAGGCCTTCTTCAGCAGCCACTGGGGTAGCACTGTCCTTGCAGAAAGTGGCTACGCCAGAATAGCCACTTGGGCCGCGGCTGAAGCTGAAATAGGAATTATAGCCCTCAACGACAGCCAGGGGCTCCATCAGTGCGTCTCTGGTTACTTTGGTCTCCTGGAGACAGACAATATCCGCATCTAGCTCTTCCAAAACGTGTGGCAAGACTGTTGAACAGTTACCTGGTACCTGGCATCCCAGAGCTTGCAGGGGCCTCCGGATCCCGTTGATATTCCAGCTTACCACGCGCAACATTTTGGTAGACTGTACCGTTTCACAGACTGTATGTATAGGCATAGTCAGACTTTTATCCGGAAGTTAACTGGCTCCCACCTTCCTCGTGCGTTTGCGCAGGTGTTCTTAGCCCCCAAAGTACCGGACTGCTTGCGGGGGCTTCAAGTTCAGTTCTCTTTGGTGAGAGATGAACTATGGTGAGAACAGATTCCAACGAGGAAGGAAAGCTGGGTTGTATATTCTGGTGACGTCAGCACTCAGAAAACTGACGCAGGGGTTTGCAAGTGTAAGACCTTCCTGGGCTATGCAGCAAGACCATGTGCAAAATCCAGGGAAGAGTGAATGGCAAGAGGAACGTCTATGGTCCTTTTCTTCTGGTTGCACACAGGCCAGACTCCTGAGTCCCCTATTTCCTTCCTCCTCTACTCAAAAGTCCCTTTGATGCATCAGTTTACAATTGGCTTTCCAAAGACTATGACTAAAAAGCAAACAGTGTTCTTCCTAACATTTAACAATCAACCAAGTAGAGTCTTCCCAAGACACCCAAGTTACAAACATGGGAATTTCTTTTTGGGATACACCAGTCACTGAAGAGGCAGTCTTAGCTTATAGTGTTGTCTTTTGTATCTGAGAGCATGCCAACTTGAGTTGGGCTGCTTTCACACAGTAGAAGAACAACATGGAGGGTAGCTGAGACAAAGGTAAGGAAAATATGTACTTTGCCCAAATATTTGGTAGTTTTGCTTATCAGGTAAGAATACTGATTCATATAATTAGTGTACATTGCCACAAACAAACACACACATGCACACACACACACACACATGCACACACACACACACACATGCACACACACACACATATACACCCTTTCAAGCACTCAGTCTATCACTTTAGAACTCTCTTTGAAGCTATTCTTCAAACACTGTAAAATCAGAAGTCACCACAGTAGGAAAAGGGTGAGCCTAAGGAAATCGGAAGAGGGACATGAGGTCTCAGGTTATTTCTCCACCCTTTGGCTAGCTATGATGGAAGACACAGCAGGGGAAGTGAGAGAAGTTTATAAAGCAAAACAGAGTGTGGAGAGAGGAAACAGAAGGTCTGTGAGCAAACAGTCATCCATCAGTCACAAAGAAAAGGAACATGATCCCAAAAATTCTACCATGGATCTTTTACAACTCATAAACACTTTCAGTAACGTAGCAGGATACAAGATAAACTCAAAAAAATTAATAGCCCTCCTTTACACAGATAATAAACAGACTGAGAAAGAAATCAGAGAAACATCACCCTTCACAATAGCCACAAATAGTATAAAATATATCAGAGTAACTCTAACCAAACAAGTGGAAGACTTGTATGATAAGAACTTTAACTCTTTGAAGACAGAAATGAAAGAAGATCAGAAAGTGGAAAGCTCTCCCATGCTCTTGGGTAGGTAGAATTAACATAGCAAAAATGGCAATCTTACTAAAAATCAATCTATAGATTCAATGCAATGACCAACAAATTCCCAGCAAAATTCTTCACAGACCTCAAAAGAATAGTACTCAACTTCATATAGAAAAGCAAAAAACCCAGGATAGCCAAAACAACCCTGTACAATAAAAGAACTTCTGGAGGCACCACAATTCCTGACTTCAAACTCTACTACAGAGCTACGGTACTGAAAACAGCATGCTATTGGCATAAAAACACACAGGAGGACCAATGAAACCAAATTGAAGACTCAGATATTAATCCACACACCTATGAACACCTGATTTTTGACAAAGAAGCAAAAAATATCAAATGGAAAAACGAAAGCATATTTAACAAGTGGTGCTGGCGTAACTGGATATCAATATGTAGAAGAATGAAAATAGAATTATATCTATCACCATGCACAAAACTCAAGTCCAAATGGATCAAAGACCTCAACATAAAGCCAGTCACAATGAACCTTATAGAAGAAAAAGTGGAAAGTATACTTGAACGCATTGGCACAGGAGACCACTTCCTAAATATAACCCCAGTAGCACAGACACTGAGAGAAACAATTAATAAATGTGATCTTCTGAAACTGAAAAGCTTCTGTAAAGCAAAGGACATGGTCAACAAGACAAAACAACAGCCTACAGAACGGAAAAAGATCTTCACTAACCTCACATCAGACAGAGGTCTGATCTCCAAAATATACAAAGAACTCAAGAAATTGGTCATCAAAAGAACAAATAATCCAATAAAAAAAATAGAGTACAGACCTAAACAGAGAACTCTCAATAAAGCAATCTAAAATGGCTGAAAAACACATAAGGAAATGCTCAACATCCTTAGTCATCAGAGAAATGCAAATCAAAAGGACTCTGAGCTTCCATCTTACACCTGTAAGAATGGCCAAGATCAAAACCACTGATGACAACTTATGCTGGAGAGGATGTGGAGTAAAGGGAACACTTATGCATTGCAGGTGGGAATGCAAGCTGGTACATTCCCTTTGGACAACAGTGTGTCAATTTCTCAGAAAATTAGGAAACAACCTTCCTCAAGACCCAGCAATAACACTTTTTGGTATATATCCAAAGGATGCTTAATTTTACCACAAGGACATATGCTCAACTATGCTCATGGCATCATTGTTTGTCATAGCCAGAACCTGGAAACAACTTAAATGTCTCTCGACTGAAGAATGGGGTAAGGAAAATATGGTACTTTTCCACAATAGAGTACCACACAGCAGAAAAAAATAATGACACCTTGAAATTTGCAGGCAAATGGATCGAGTTAGAAAACATCATATTGAGTGAAGTAACTCAGACACAGAAAGACAAGTATCACATGTACTCACTCATAAGTGGTTTTTAAACATAAAACAAAGAAAACCAGCCTACAAATCACAATCCCAGAGAACCTAGACAACAATGAGGACCCTAAGAGAGACATACGTGGATCTAATCTACATGGGAAGTAGAATAAGACAAGATCTCCTGAGTAAATTGGGAGCATGAGGACCTTGGGAGAGGGTTGAAGGGGAGAGGAAAAGCAGGGAGAGATGCAGAGGAAAGTGTAGAGCTCAATAAAATCAATTTAAAGAAAAAGAAGAGGAACACGGAATATTTTTGTGCATGTAGGTCATCAAGCCCTTAGGGCTGGAAATGGCTGCAGGATCAATGGTCTAGATGCTCAAAGTTAGAACTACAGAGAGAACAGATTCAGGGTTCTGTGCTATGGTGATGAAAGGTGGGAGAAGAAGGAACACCCTAGCCCCAATCCATCTCTGTGCCCCCGCCCCAAAGGCCCTCTTCAGCACCATATGAAAACCTTGTGATTTGTCTCCTCTGAGATTTCCACTGGCTTAGAACTTGATCTCAGAGGAGTCTTCATGGGCTTGCCTTACAAGTTGATTTCTACACTATCCACGTCATCTTGGAGGGGATGTGAAGGCCAAGTAGTTTCTGACACAAGCAGCCACTTCCAACATATGTTTGTGAGCAAGGACATTAGTGAACCCTGAATCTGATAACCACCCTCCACAGTAAAGCAGAAGAGTCTCGAGTAAAAGCTCTCTAGGCTGCAGGCTTCACTGGCACAGATCTGGTTTTGAGGGCATTCTGTCGTGGGAGCTACTTGAAAGCTGGGACTAATCTGAATCCCTGTTGGACTATCTGAACCACAGCCTGTAAGCCAAGCTATTTTAATAAATCGTGTGTGTGTGTGTGTGTGTGTGTGCGTGTGTGTGTGTGTGTTCATATGGGATTTACGAGAATGTATGTATCCTGACTAATACAATACAAATTTTTCAAGTCTTTATGACATATTGCCCATTTTCATTATATAGTCTATTACCATACTTCTCTCTTTCTCTCTGTGTGTGTATGTGTGCCGGTTCATGTGTTTTCATACATGAAAAGGCTACAGAAAAAGCTCAGTTGTCATCCCTTAGATACCTTCCACCTTGATTTTTGAGAGAGTCTCTCTTTGGGACTTGGGCAGTGCCTGTCTCCAACATTTATGCTATTTTCAATAAACCAAGCAAATTCTTTGAGGCTGTAAAAATTTAGTTTTATTAATATCTACAAAATACACTTATTTTTAAAGACAAGCTAAAATATTCTCTGGATGTTGAGAAGTAAAGAATGCTTTTCTAAATAACAGTGGAACCAGGAATGATTTTAAACTGAATGGTAACCAATGCAAGCATACAGAGAACTTTAGTGCTGCAGCAAAAGTGGGACTCAGAGGAAAACCCCCAGCACTAAAATACATGTGAAAGAAAAGAAAACAGGCTGCGATATCAATGATCTAAGC
Organism: Neodon shergylaensis; assembly: GCA_025134845.1. Taxonomy (NCBI): domain Eukaryota; kingdom Metazoa; phylum Chordata; class Mammalia; order Rodentia; family Cricetidae; genus Neodon; species Neodon shergylaensis. Next base: position 4,531,159 of record JABTXL010006079.1, on the reverse strand, counting down.
ATCTGTCTCAAAACAGTTGAACAAAGATATCCAAGGAAGCTAGAAGAAATAAGACATTTTTATATTTCTAAAAATAGAGAAAAAAAGCACAATTAGATAAAATAAAGAAAGAAAGCTAAAGATTGTAGGTTTGAAAACAGCAACAACAATTGGTAATCCCAAAGCAAGGCTGTTCTAAAAAAAAGGATAGAAAACAAATCGCCAATATCAACAACAAATGTAGTTTAACTCAATTTAACTCAATATTTTTTATTTCATTTTGGTTTTTGTTTTTTTTTTTGTTGTTGTTGTTAGTGGTGGTGGTTTTTTGTTTTTCTGTTTTGTTTTGTTTTTGTTTTTGCTTTTTGGTTTTTTTTTTTTTTGAGACAGGGTTTCTCTGTGTTACAGTCCTACCTGTTCTAGAACTCACTATGTAGACCAGTAGACCTGCTACTCAGAGATCTGCCTGCTCCTGCCTTCCAAGTGCTGGGATTACAAGTATGTGCTACCACCATCTGGCTCACTAACTCAATATTTCAACAAAAATATTTTACTACCTATAAAGGGCACCAAGTATGAGCAGGAAAGGAAATAGGATGCAATGAATTAGTTTTGAAAGTCTCCATAAAATTCACATTTCAGGCTGGGCAGTGGTGGCATATGCCTTTAATCTATCTCAGCACTCGAGAGGCAGAAGCAGGCAGATCTCTGTGAGTTCAATGCCGGCCTGGTCTTCAGAGTGAGTTTCAGGACAGCCATGACTGTTATACAGAGAAGCCCTGTCCCAAGAAACAAAACAAAACAATCACATTTCCAATTCTATTACATTCAATTTAGTACAACAACATTCTCTGGACAATAATTCAGGCTACTATCATTTTGGTGGTAAAGGCCTAAAAAAGAATATCATATGTTGTGAAGTTTGAAAGACCGGAGTCAGCACCAGCTCTAATCATGATCCTCAGAATGTGACTTTATGAAAGTTTATAACCTCTCTAAGCTCCATTATCTCATTTTTTTAAAATAGGAAAACAATAGTCAAACTTATTGGCACATGTTGGAAGGGTGAAAGATTAAAACAGCAAGCATGTTCCCACAGAACACCTTCCCCGTAATAACCCATGACCTCAGGTTTACCATTTGAATATTTGTAGGAAAAAGAAACATTGAAAAAAAAATAAGGCCATTCATTTGAAAAGCTTGACATTTCATTTTCTTTGTCCATTTTGACAGGGAGGTTTGATTGCCTATTTATTTATTATTTATTCTCATTCCACAGTCCTCCCACCCACTCCTCCTGCTCCCCCGTGGATTGTCAATTGTTCAATAAAAATGATATTACCAGCTGTGCCGAAGATGGAGCTCAATGGTATACAGGCTTAACTACCGTGTGTGAAAGTTCTTGGGTTTGCTTCTCAGTTTCATTAAAAGAGAGAAAAAAAGTGAGTTAACAATATGTGAACAAAATACAGCACCACATGAGAAAGTTAAAGTGAAATAACAATATACAAGTTTAGCTCTGTTTCATGGAGTAGTATACAGTAAGAACTAAACCGATCATGTAACGCTGCCCAACTTTGTTGGGAAGTCCTTCCATCTCGAGTGCTGGCGTTATACAAGAGCGCGCTCTCTGGTAGTTCCGGTTGTGTGCCAGTGTAGTTTCCGAGAGACTCTCATCTTGACCAGCAACAGGGGGTCTAGGATCCAAATCACATGCCAAAACGGCATGACGGATGCTCAGGGTTCTTTACACACTGAACAAACCTGACAGGCCTGTGGGAGAGAAGTAAGAAAGCAAATCAAGGGACAGGTTGAGGACTGGCAAGATGGGTCATGGGGTAAAGGGACTCACTGCCATGCCATGCCCGATGACCGGAGAGCTTGATCTCCAGAGTTCATGTGGTGGAACAAAGCCCTGATTCCTCCAAGTTGTCTTCAGATGCTCACATGAAAGCTATGGTATGTGCACACATGTGCAGATGTACATACATACAGTAAATAAACATAAATGTAACAAAAATAAAGAGGAAAGAGACTGAGCCATGTACCTTGTGGTCCAACTCATCAATGAAAGAAGACCCTTTGGCAACCAAAGGAAAATGGACCACTGACCATCTACACACATGCCTCTCCTCAGCATCAACACAGAGAACTGCCTAGCCCAGGAGTAAACGACTTGAAAAGGTGCCTCATACGGGTGCAGTTCACTTGTAAGGCCATAGAATTCAATGCCAAGGATGGAGTGTGATGGAAATATATGGAGGTGAAAAGTGAACCTCTGGTTCAAATGTGTCACAAATCTTTGACAGCTGCTGATCACAAGATAGCAGATGTGGCCACAGAGAGCAGGCCCGCCCACATTCTTGAGGATTCTGCCTTCCCCAGTTAGGGAGCTTCCTGATGACTTCTGGGGGAAAGCAAGAGACAGCACAGAACTCAGGGACTGTCCTTAAGAGGTATGGATGTGGTCAGAGGGGCACGCTTCCTCTACACGTTGCACACTTTAGTATCTAACTGCTAAATTTAAAGGACTGTCATTTTCATAAATGTGAGCTCACAAAACCACGGAGTCTTATGTTCCACAACCTCCTCCAGCCTGCCAGCACTCTTTCCTGTACAAAACGTCTTTGCATCTTCGCCTCATCAGCTGTCTACGGAGTTTCTTTTATAGCTGATCTTTTCTTCTGCTTTTTTTTTTTCATTTAACTTCTGCAGCATGTTGATTTTTTTTCCTGGCAGTTTCCAAAGAAGAGCCAGCTTGATTGACGGGAAATTCAGGTCATCTGGGAAATGAGCCACCCATCCTTTAAATCTGCCTTTGAGATATGGTAGGCGACGTAAAGAGGCATAAAATTACTCTGCCTCTTCAGCCGGTGCGTACACCACAGAGCCTTTTCTCTGGGCTTTGGTCTTGGTTGAAGCTGCTCCTCATGAGAAAGCTTCAAAAGTCCTGCTCACTCTGTAGAAAGTGGCTGGTTGTCCCTGTCCATATCATTGGTTGTAACCAGTCAAAAACAATGAGGGGACCCCCAGTTTTGGAGTTACAGGTGACTTTAAAGATATATAGCAGCCCATAGGTTAACAGTAAACTATTGTTAAGAATTAGGTGCTCACTTCAGAAGTACTGACACTAAAATTGGAACAATACAGAGAAGATTAGCATGACCCTTACGGGAGATGACATACAAATTGTAACGCGTTCAATTAAAAAAAAAAGAATTTACATTGGTTTTGGTTTTAATCTAGAAAAAATAAGTCTTTGTAGACTGCCGTGTGGAAATTTACCAAATAATAGGCATTTGCGTTTGAATCTAACCAAGGAGATTTCACATGCAAATTTATAGCCAGTCACGGAATCTTAAAACTTGGGAGAAAAGTCTTGGCGAGGCATGTTTCTGTTCCCCCGAAGCCCGGCAGTAAAAGCAGGAAGTGTGTCCTCCGAGCGTCAGTCAGCGTCTGGGGCAAGTCACTGCTTAGGGCTGGCACAAATGGAGGAAGAGGATGAATGGCCAGGCAGCCAGAGTGAAGCCATTGGCTAGGGAGACAAGCTAGGTTTGGTGGCACAGCAGAAGCCATCACACATCACACACCACCAAGGCCTGAGAGGCATCGCTGAAGCCTGCTCAGGTCACACAGCTGTTTTGTTCACAAGAAATCATTTACTGGCCTGGATACATGGCTCGGTGATTAAGAGGATCCATGTTCAATTTCATGGTGACTCACAGCTGTAATTCCAGCTCTAGGGACCCAATGCCCCCTTTGGCCTCCAGGCACAAATGTCATGCACAGACATGGATGCAAGCAAAATACTCATACATTAAAAAATAAAATATTTAGGGGCTGGAGAGATGGCTCAGAGGTTAAGAGCATTGCCTGCTCTTCCAAAGGTCCTGAGTTCAATTCCCAGCAACCACATGGTGGCTCACAACCATCTGTAACAGGGTCTGGTGCCCTCTTCTGGCCTGCAGGCATACACACACAGACAGAATATTGTATACATAATAAATAAATAAATATTAAAAAAAATAAAATAAAATATTTAGAGGGTTGGATAGATAGCTCAGAGGTAAAAAGCACTGGCTGCTCTTAGAGAGGTCCTGAGTTCAATTCTCATAAGCCACATGGTGGCTCACATCTATCTCTAGTAAGATCGGGCCCCCTCTTCTGGCCTGCAGACATACATGCCGGTAGAATACTGTTTACATAATAAACAAATCTTAAAAAAATAAAAGAAATCAATTACTTGTAGTTATCCTGGCAGGAAAATGCAATATTCCTTTTTTGCACAATCAGCTTCAGTTCATTTATGGAGGATCCGGAGCATGAGTTACTAGGGAAAAAAGAAAATATTCAAGTAATACGATCTTTCAAAGACCCTCTGAGTGTCTGGCTTCCTCTGCATAACTGCTCCTGGGAACAGCAATGAGTAGAGGTGGATCAGAGGTCCACCTCTTGGGTTCTCAGGTCAGCAGGGGCAGAGGTGGGAAGCCGGCACTGTCCTTTGTGAAGAGAGAATTAAGACATTAGAAGGAGGACACAACAGAGTGAGCACTCCCGTCTGTCCCCGCTGCGCTCTCGTGACCTTGCATTTCTTCACAGGCTGACTCAGAGACTATTAGTCTGCTACAGACAGTGACATACCTGGAACCTGCTTCGATGTTATGCATCACCCAGGCCTGGAGTTTATGAACCTTATTTGGGTCCAGATTAAGGACTTCCACACTTCCAAAGGTACTAAAACAGAAGAGATAAAGAACATCCTTGATCCCAGGTCGGCTGTCAGAACTCACCCAGCTGGACACCATTGAGCAGAACATATCTCGCCTCCTACCTTTCCCCATTTGACATGACTCTTGGTTTCCAAATTTAAAGATAAGATTTTTTTTTCAAGACAGGGTTTCTCTGTGTTACAACTCTGGCTGTCCTGGAACTCACCAAGATCGCCTGCCTCTGCCTCCCATGCTAGGATCAAAGGCTTGCGTCTCCACTGCCCAGCCCAGATGAGATTTTAACTATACTTCGGTGCTGATTAATACATATGAGATACTTGATGTAGCACTACCAGAGAGCTGCTTGCAACCACAGAATCTCAGCTCACCGATGCCTTTTTAGATTCGTCCTTGTTAGGGTGGACAGCTACCTTCCCTGTGGCAGGGACTTAGCTCTCTAATATCAGATGACAAGATTCTGAGTGCTAGCTAGCATCTTCACCCAGAACCCATAGGAAACGAAGGTCAGAAGAAGACAAAAGAGTCAATGTTGCTTTGTAAAATTAAATATTGAAACAGAAGAGAGGAACAGTTAACAGAGAGTATCTAGAGTGCCCAGAAAAAAAATAATACATGCTTCCATCTTCAGAAGTATTTTTATCAGAGAAAAATTAGAGAACAAAGGCCACTGACGTGATAGAAACTAAGATGAGAAGGAGGCCTGGGGCGGGAGGCTTGAGGATGGGCCAATTCAGTCCTGAGGAATAAATGAGAAAATAACAGCTGATATGCCGTGGGGAGTTTTCATTAGCCATGGAACTCTCTCTCGGTTTATCTCTATAACATCCTCACCTTATCACAGAGACTCCCAGAGGTTGGCTGCCTGCCCAAGGTCACACAGGCTGTGTGCGATGACCTCTGGTGTCCACCCTGTTAAACCACTACATTGCTTGCTGACAAGAGAGTGAAGAGCAGAGCCCAGCATGGCTTCTGATGCCCCAGGACACCTCTGCTGCTGAACTGGAGAGGCAAGTAAGCCATTATCCCTGAATGGTGGGGATGCAGACAGGGAGAAGTGGGGAGGCAAGCCAGACAGGTGAAATGGGAGGAGAGAATGCGAGGGGGAAAGAGAGCTGAGAAGACTATGCGAGGCCTCAGAAAGTGAAGAGCAGTAGCTGTTAACCATATAATGGCCCTTAGGAACGGTGGAGGATTTCAGACAAAGGAGAAAACAGAGCAAACATTAACCCAGGAAGAGAAACATCTTCTGAGAATACAAAAACTCCTTTTTTCTCTTCGGGAATGAAAGAAAGGCACATTCTTTTGAGGAATGCTATGTCAAACAGGCAACTATGTGAAGCATGATTAATAAAAACTCAGAGACAGATATTGGGGTTCAACCTGAAGACAGAAAAGCAAAGTAGCCAGCCACTGGCTCTTATCTCAAACCTCTGTTCAAAAATGGTGATCCTGCTTCTAGGAACCCTCAGATTGAGACTGAAACTGAGGACTGTCTCCTCCTGTTTTAAACCCTCTCTAAGTCTTAGATTAAGGGTGTGCACCACTACCACCTGGTTTCTATGGCAAGCTAGTGTAGCTACTGAGATTAAAGGTGTATGTCAGTGTGACTACTGGGATTAAAGGTACGTGTCATTGCTGCCTGGTCTGTAAGACTGGCCAGTGTGGTTGTTTTACTTTTCTGATCCTCAGGCAATCTTTATTTATTAAACTACAAATGAAACACCACTATAACTATGGTAACTGTGATGACTAACCCTTGTAAACAGGCTACAAGGAAAAGAAAGAAGTACCTGTTTTTGTAAAATGGTTCACTGAGAGACCCATTGAACATCACTTGGACCACACCACAGGCAGTTTCTGCAAACTTAAAAAAGAAGTCCATCATTATTCTCCAGTAATTCCATTCAAAAGAGTACGTATATTAGCTAGGAGGGAGAAAATAGCCCCTAAACTTTCAGCCCAGGAATGATGAATCTATCCTATAGTCTAACACATTGGAAACATTTGCTTTGCATGAGTTCTTGATGCAACCTTGCTAGTCTGTAAATGATGTGGAAGTTGAAAGTCTAGAGTGAGAAACAGAGTATCTCTAGAGGAACGAAATGAAGGCACTCAACTGGTGTCGTGTACTGTAGAGGCTACACCTTATTTAGCAGAAGCAAGATGGACAATTTAGGGGCAAGGGAAATGGAACACTGTGGAAAGAGAAACTTAGGTAAGAGCCAATGACCCCAAGGCTCTAAAAAAGACACCAAGAGAAAAAGGAGATGGCCTGAAGAACTCACTCTGTAGACCAGGCTGGCCTTTGAATGGAGAGAGTTTTATTTTTTCAAGCAACCAACTTTCATCTGGAAAATTCGTTAAGAACTGGAATGAATCATGTGATTGGAGTACTGTGACGCTTCCTCTGAAGACAGACCAAGACCTCTGGGACCCAAATCTCCTTCAGTGACATTTGTGCACAGTACCTCATACATTTCATTGCAATGGTGGGTGGAACAGCTTTAGCCATCAGTATGAAGAGCTCCGTGAGAAACGAGAGCTTGGCTTCCCAGGTCTTCTAGAGTCTTTAGTGATCTATACCTGGTACATGGCGGAGGGGAAGTTTTGCTCAGTAAAATTCCAAGAAAATAAAAGATGGCAGGAAAAATGAAGATACTTCATTCAAGAGATTAGGAAACAGCAAGGAAGTGCCGTATAGGAGACAAAAATCCCTGTCCCAAAGTCTAGGTGGGATTTCCAGTGAAGCTGTGACAGGAAAGGGCTGTAGGTTCCAGAAAGCAGTGGTGTTTGTGGGGGAAATGTCAGTGGATGCTGAAAAGTCAGTCCACAGAAAGCCATGTATGCAGTTGAGGAAATTGACATTATTCTACAGGTGACTTCTACACCACTGAGTGACCTGGAGCGGAATTATGAAGTCCAGTGGTGCTTGCCTAGCTACAGAGGGAGATTAGCAGATGGGCACCCCAACACTGATGAATCATCATTAAACACTGGACCCCACAAGCTAGAATTTTCATGAGTCCCCTGACACAAGGAAAGCTTGGCTCAGTTGACCTCAAGGTCACATGACTTAGCAGCAAGATGACCTGAAGATTCAAACCCATAAGAAGAACCATCTTTACTGTCAAAGATAGGGACTAGACTTTTTGCCTTTTTCAACCCTCTATCTCCAGATGCTAACCCTCAGTAAATGTTTATATACTAAGGTAGATAACCTTGTGTACAGTGTCATAGAAACCATGTAGCCACACTCTAGGCTTTGTACCGCCCTAAGGGCTGAACCTGTTCTGATGGGGTTGCCTGTAGAAAACCTGAGACCATTTGAGCCTTTTCCATGAGGCAAGGATCAAGGTGCTTGTGCTGCAGACTCTCAGAAGTCAGGGTCCCTTCAGTAGCCCTCACCATTTAACTCTTAGTACCAAGGGTTGAAATGGGAGTACAAGAAAGCGCATGACCTGCTATAGAAAGTTTTAATGATGGTGTGACTGTAAAACATGTCCCAGAGTTGATAGCATAAATGAAAAGCATTCTCTTAAAAAGCAATAAAAAAATACAGTGTCTCTGAGTGTTCAAAACATGTAGTAAGTGTTCAACAATACTAGGCCAACCAGCTATAATTAATGTAGACCTCTGTGTGTTTCTTTGGGACTGACAGGGATAGAAATCTCTGTCAACAAATATGTTTGGATTTTTTCTTTTCCTTTCACTTGTTTTTCTTGATCATTTTCATTTTTTCCCCATTGGTCTACTTACAAAGCATTTTTTATTACTGAGGCACAACTAATGGGGAAAAAAGTAAATATGCTTATGCAATTTCAAGTGAAGTTATCTGTATGGTGTGAGGCGAGGGAGCTAGTGTTTCTCAGCCCAGACTCTAGACCTGGAATCAGCTAGTAGCTTCCACGATTGCTTGCACCTTCATGGTGCTGCTCCAAAGTGGCCATGGTATTCATGATATTTTATTTGGCTATTGTGAAGACAGAGCTCTTAACTCCTGCAAAGAGTTGGGAACATATTAAGTGGTCCAAAAACACAAATTATTAAAACTTTCCCAGAAATTCAGCCAAAGCCTGGGTCCCAAGATTAAACCAAACTTAGCTTCCTGATAGACATGGCCAATGAATATTATGCACTCGTTGTGGGTAGGGATTCTTTTTCTGAGCTTGCAAAGTTTCTGTGGGTGGGAAAGTTGTTTAGCATGTATCTCTGAGCTTTTGTTCTCAGAAAAGGTTTCCACACTTTCACACCTACAAAAATCTGTGACCCAAAAAGAGTCCAAATCAACCAACCATTGACCAGACAGCGCCTTCAGTCAAAACTCTGGAACTGAACTACTTGGAGCTTACCTTTTGGGAAATCTCTTTCCAGAACACCGTGACAGGATTGTTGGGACAGTTTTCACTCCAGTGTGGGCAAGAGTCATAGTTCAGGTCTAAAACACATAGGGTATAGGAAACAGTTAAAGTGGAAATGGAAATGTACCTTTGGGCTTGTTCTTGGCTGACAATAACAGTGGGAGTGTTTTCCAATGACATCTTTGCCAAGGCTGAGGCTGGAGAATGGACATATCTTGACCCAATTTGACTAAGTGTCCCCTGAATTCCTTCCAATTGCTTGCCTTCCCGTCCAGATCCCAGACAGGAACAGTGTGATGGATTTTGACTCATCATTCTGGGAAATGACAACAAAAATTTGCCCTAAAGAGACCAGCCCCCATCACTCCCCTGGAGTCCAGGAACACTTAGAGAGAGAGAAGGCCAGGCCTTTGCCGGAAGAAGACATATTCGTAAGACACTTCTCTGGTTTCTGGCAGTTCTCTCTTGTGGAGAGTTTCCTTCTCAACCCCCAGAAGTTTGGGGGCTCAGATGGTCTCAGGTTTTCTACAGGCAACCCCATCAGAACAGGTTCAGCCCTTAGGGCGGTACAAAGCCTAGAGTGTGGCTACATGGTTTCTATGACACTGTACGCAAGGTTATCTACCTTAGTATATAAACATTTACCGAGGGTTAGCATCTGGAGATAGAGGGTTGAATCAGTGGGAGCCCTGCCTCCTACAGCATGTCATGTAGGGAAGACCAATACCCAGAGAAAGATTAACTTCTGCTGTGCAACATTACCAGAAAAATTCAGGTTGAATTTTTGCCTTGGACAAGAATCACTTTAGACAGACTCTAAAGAGGAGGAGGGTACCTTATGCAGATGGCACATGCAGAGGCAAAGAGCTGTGCTGGGCTCTGATCAGAAAAAGGGAACAATAAAAGATGATGCCCCTGATATACAGAAGCCATGCCAAGATGGGAACTTAGACCATTAGTCTAGAGGTGAGGAGAGAAAATTAGGTTTTCAAAGGAGATAGACACGGTCAGATGTTTACTGTAAGAAAACCTCTGTGGTGTCAGATCTAATGGAGACTGATCCAGAGGGGTAAAGAGTCATCAGTGCAGCACTCCCAGCAAGAGCGGGTGTCCGGGTGCTGGACTCAGACAGTGTGAGCTGAGATAAAGAACAGATGGGTTTTAGGGCACATAGATTGATTTGCTATGAAGAGAAAAGAAGGGGAGATCACAATAAAGAATGGGGATGATACCTTAAAATGCCCATGCTAAATGTCTGACAAATATGTCTTCTTCTGGCAAAGGCCTGGACTTCTCTCTAAGTGTTCCTGGACTCCAGGGGAGTGATGGGGGCTGGTCTCTTTATTATATTATCGCAATATAATAATCAGTTCACCGTGTCTATTTATAACCAAACATTATACTGCATACCTTAAGTAAATATAATTTCAGTTTCAAAATGACTTTAAAAGTGGCTCAGAGTTATGTTCAAGAATGCATGATGCAGGATGCATTAAGATATACAGGTTAAGGGGGCCACTACTTGTAAAAAAAAAGAGAAAAGAAAGAGGAAGTGGAGAGGGAAGAAGGAGTGGATATGGGAGGAGAGCAGGAGGGACAGGGAAAGTTGAGAGTAGAAAGGAGAACTGGATTTGAGTATGTCTGACCTCAACAGCATTATAAACTAGGACTGTGCTTTGGTGCAGCTTGGCTTGCCAACACTCACATTACCTTAATTCTCTATTGCAATGTGTTGAGTTGATGGGACCTCTAAGAGGAGTTGGGATCATGAGGGTATCTACCCTCATGAACGGATTAATGACTGCTATGGAGATTGGGTTGATTTCCTCTAGACTGTATTAGATCTCATGGAACTGTCACAAAAATAAATAATAAATAATGGCTTTCTCAGCTCTCTCTTTCTGGCTTCCTCCCTTATGGGAGGATTTCTGATCAGTCATCTCCTCCACATGTACTACTTCCCATCCCTCAGAGGCCAACTGCAGTCCTAAGCTCTGAAGCTGATATTTCCAGAGGACAGGGATTGCTGTTCTCTAAGAGCCTGACTTGCCATTAATGGTACCAATGGCATTAGGGCATGTGCCTATTGACCTTTCAAGGTCCCTTGCCCAGCTCAAGGACCCATTCCCATGCACCCTGAGCCATCCAAGAGATTGAGATCCTTACCAGAAGTGCTGGGGTCTCCACACCACCTGAGATCATCAGCAATGTAGCCCAGCAGCGTGTCCTCCAGGGTGAACATCTTCCCCTGGACCGAGGTATACTGATGAGCCAGGTGTTTGGATTTGCTCCAAAAGAGAGTCTGAGAAAGAATAAACACGCAATTTAGTAGGTCCAAGAATAAATCCAAGGGCTGGGGATGTGGCTCAGCAGTGGAATGCCCAGAACAGCAGTCAATCGATCATCCCATCAATCAACTTTCTGTAAATAAAACTATCAAAGTAAATCACACCCACTACCTATTCAGAGGAGTCAGTTTGGTTATTGTCTGCCCTCCACGTCCTCTGTTCAGAGCAATGCACTTGGTACTCCTGGGGTAGGAGACACAGCAATCTCCAGCTCACTTAAAAATGGGATGGGCGGTGATAACCGTGAGTGGGTTGGAGGGCTTCACTTAGCTTCAGACATGAGAAATTTGCTTTAAACACAGACTTTGAAAGAGTTGTACTCATGAGAGACCTTTCCCAGTACATTCAAAGGACTGGAAACCAGGCTTCTAGGACTCCAGGGCTTGTTCTATTTACATTTCAGCAGGTTCACATTTTTTTGTTTTGTTTTTTGTTTGTTAGTTTTGTTTTTTTAGACAGAGTTTGTCTGCGTAGCTTTTGGAGCCTGTCCTGGAACTCTTTTTGTAGACTAGGCTGGCCTTGAACTCACAAAGATCCGCCAGATTCTGCCTCCCAGATGCTGGGATTAAAGGCATGTGCCACCACAATCTGGCCTTCAGCTAGTTTACATTTCTTATACTTGGGCAATTTCTTTTCACCAAGGCTGAGATTCCTCGCTGTTGAAAAAAGACTGATCCCTAGCTTGCCTACTCTATAGGATGGCTCTGAAGAACTAAGAAGGTGAGGGCTAGGAGAGTAAAATTCAGTCACTCTTCAAATGTAAATTGGCCTTGTGTCACCATCTACTTATCTATTATATCAGAATCCAGGAGAAATTCCATAAGTATGTAAGTCTGGGTTACTTTTGTTCTTATGGGGTGGGGTTAATGTTAGATTCTTTTCTCTATTCCCAACTCCTCTCTCTTACCCTCCTTCCCCAGATATCCTAAACCCTGAGGGTCTCCTAGTTCTCCAAAGCCCGCCTTCTACCAATACTGCCCCACCAACCGTATCAAATGATGCCCAATGCCAAGGTTTCCTCTCTTTCTGCATCCTAACCCTGGTCCTGGGACCTCTTCCCTTTGGCTTTTATTCTCAAATGTGAAAGGAATAACTTGTTACCTTGTTACATGGTATGGTTTGAGTGACCAACTTAATTAGTGGCTCATAGTCTTCTCCTGTGATGTTGCATGGATTCTTGGAAACAAATGATCTTTTGAACGTACTCAGTATCCTCTTGCAGTCGTGATCGCTATAAAAGGAAATGTGGAAAACAGATTTTTAAAATATTTTGGAAGGATTAGTAATATGGCTCATCAGTGAGGAGTATTTGTTGACTGGGTTTGGTCCTCAGCACCTACACAGTGGCTCACAACTGTGTGTTCAGTTCCAGAGGACACGACACCTTCATCTGGCCTCCATGGGTACTGCACATACACACAGGCAAAACAACAAGACACATAAAACAAAAATAAGTCTTAGAAATATTTTTGGAGCATAAATAATAGCAAGAAATGCTCCTCCTCTGCGAACCATACACCCAGGGCAGTCAGTCCTGTACATCATCCTATCAGATGTGCACCGCATCCTCCCGGATGGAAATCAACCTCCATGCAGAGGCTCACTGAGAGTAAAATAGCCCAAGTGCTGGATAAAATTAAGAAGAAAATATGAAGAAAACTGTTTTTTTTGTTCTTATCCTACATCTTATATAAAATCACTTATGGTTTTTTAGTGCCTTCAGAAAGGACAAGATTTCAAAATGCCTAGCAGAGAGGACTGGACGTTCTCAACACAGAGAAGTCATAAATGCCCGAGATAATAAACATGCCAATCACTCTAATCTGATCATTATATGGTAGTGTATATGTGGACCAAAATGCCATGTTGTGCTCATAAATATATCCAATACTATGTGTCAATTAAAACTTCAAATAAGTAGGGCTATTGCAGTTGGACTTGTTAACGTAGGACAGGGTTCAATGGTCTGTGCTCTCACGGCTTCCCTTGCCCCCAGGCAATGCTGACCCCGGTTATGTTTGAGAATCAGTGGACACAAATGAAAATGTAAGGTTCAATAACATTTCTATCCAAAGTCTAGACCAAAGTAGTTTAAGTCCATCAGCACCTGCCTTTGAAAACTATGCCAGGAAACCATTAGTGCTCTCCGTTTTACATACACAAACAGAAAAAGTTATGATATTATGTACTTTAATGTCAATCAAAATGTATGGGGTACTATCACGGGCAATTTAGAAAATAGACGTTTGGCGGCTACTTTGCTTTCAGTAGGGTTTATGTTTTAATTCCAGTAATTACTGCAGTGGCCTTCTCAAGAACTCTCTGTTCTAAGTTCCAGCTGTTGTTGAACCCCTCTACTTTCCCCCTTGGTAACATCTGCAGCCCTTGAGGCAGAATAAGACAGGAGATGGAGGCAGAAGAAGACACAAGGCTGAGAGTGTTTCCCACTTTGAAGAAGGCCTGGTGGAAAGGGAAGTTATCAGCATTGAGAACCTGCCACACATCAGAATTTTTCATCAGCAAGCTCTTACTTAATCAGCAAAACTCACAATGCTCCCCAAATTATTCTTATGCTTCTCGTAGGTCTTATACTCCAGTTCAAATTACAGTAAAGATTAGAGAAACCCGGGGCTAAAACCTGAGTTCTCTTTTTGGGAGTGGAAACTGGAGCAATACTGCTGGATCTGACATGAAAGAGTTGATTCTACTTGGAAGAATTTGTATTTCAAAGAGAAAAACAAAAGCATCATCTTGCATATATCATGAAAATCGTTTTCAAAATCTTTTTACCCACTCTTTTCAAAAAAATGTAGGCAAATAGAAATATGTTAGGTTTAATCCACAAACCTATAAACACCTGATTTTTGATAAAAAAGCTAAAAGTATACAATAGAAAAAAGAGAGCATCTTCAACAAATTGTGCTGGCAAAACTGAATGTCAATCTGTAGAAGAATGAAAATAGATCCATATCTATCACCATGCACAAAACTCAAGTCCAAATGGATTAAAGACCTCAATATCAGTCCGAACACACTGAACCTGATAGAAGAGAAAGTGGGAAGTACTCTACAACACATGGGCACATAAGACCACGTATAACCCCAAGCAGCACAAACATTAAGGGCCTCATTGAATAAATGGGACCTCCTGAGACTGAGAAGCTTCTGTAAAGCAAAGGACACTGTCACTAAGACAAAAAGACGACCCACTGACTGGGAGAAGATCTTCACCAACCCCGCATCTGACAAAGGTCTGATCTCCAAAATATATAAAGAACTCAAGAAACTAGACCGTAAAAGGTTAATCAACCCAATTATAAAATGGGGCACTGAGCTGAACAGAGAATTCTCAACAGAAGAAGTTCAAATGGCCAAAAGACACTTAAGGTCATGCTCAACTTCCTTGTCGATCAGGGAAATGCAAATCAAGACAACTTTAAGATACCATCTTACACCTGTCAGAATGGCTAAAATCAAAAACACCAATGATAGCCTTTGCTGGAGAGGTTGTGGAGAAAGGGGTACACTCATCCATTGCTGGTGGGAATGCAAACTTGTGCAACCACTTTGGAAAGCAGTGTGGCGGTTCCTCAGGAAATTCGGGATCAACCTACCCCTGGACCCAGCAATACCACTCTTGGGAATATACCCAAGAGATGCCCTATCATACAACAAAAGTATATGCTCAACTATGTTCATAGCAGCATTGTTTATAATAGCCAGAACCTGGAAAGAACCTAGATGCCCTTCAATTGAAGAATGGATGAAGTATGGAATATATACATATTAGAGTACTACTCAGCAGTAAAAAACAAGGACTTCTTGAATTTTGCATGCAAATGGATAGAAATAGAAAACACTATTTTGAGTGAGGTAAGCCAGACCCAAAAAGAGGGACATGGGATGTACTCACTCATATTTGGTTTCTAGCCATAAATAAAGGACATTGAGCCTATAATTAGCGATCCTAGAGAAGCTAAATAAGAAGGAGAACCCGAAGAAAAACATATAGGCATCCTCCTGAATATTAACCTTCATCAGGCGATGAAAGGAGACAGAGACAGAGAGACCCACATTGGAGCACTGGACAGAAACCTCAAGGTCCAAATCAAGAGCAGAAGGAGAGAGAGCACGAGCAAGGAACTTAGGACAGCGAGGGGTGCACCCACACACTGAGACAATGGGGATGTTCTATTGGGAACTCACCAAGGCTAGCTGGCCTGGGTCTGAAAAAGCCTGGGATAAAACCGGACTCGCTGAACATAGCGGACAATGAGGACTACTGAGAACTCAAGAACAATGGCAGTGGGTTTTTGATCCTACTGCACGTACTGGCTTTGTGTGAGCCTAGGCAGTTTGGATGCTCACCTTACTAGACCTGGATGGAGGTGGGTGGTCCTTGGACTTTTCACAGGGCAGGGAACCCTGATTGCTCTTTGGGCTGACGAGGGAGGGGGACTTGATTGGGGGAGGAGGAGGGAAATGGGAGGCGGTGGCAGGGAAGAGACAGAAATCTTTAATATATAAATAAATAAAATATAAGATAAAAGTAAAAAAAATGTTAGGATTTAAGTTTTAGGGGGAAACCCCTAAGAAACACACTTTCAAAGTGTCCTTTCCTTTACTGCTAAAACCTTTTGTTGTTGCTCTCTCTCTCTCTCTCTCTCTCTCTCTCTCTCTCTCTCTCTCTCTAATCTATCTATCTATCTATCTATCTATCTATCTATCTATCTATCTATCTAT
>JABTXL010006079.1:4498429-4514991 GCA_025134845.1 Neodon shergylaensis | reverse complement strand
TATCTATCTATCTATCTATCTATCTATCTATCTATCTATCTATCTATAAAACTGAGGTTGTCCAGAGGTGTTACTGGCTGCCATATTTATCATTCAAGCCAAGCATGACCAGTAGTGCTCCTGTCCACCATTTTAATCCCACAAACATATGCTTCACAGTCTTTACCTAAGCATGCCCCCAGACTGTGTGCACCATCTTTTTTCTTCTTGAACCTGCTCTCTGTGGTAAATCTTTCCCCAAACTTATTTCTCAACTGTGCTTGTCTTTAGTTTGTACTCATCAAGACACAATCTCCTCTTTTCTTATAATAACAAAATTTCAGAGTTAGCTGGGACTACAGACACACAACACCACGGCAGTGGTGGCACTGGGTGATTTCGCTTTGGTTTTTGTAGTGCTAGGAATTAAACTCCCTGCACCACACATGCTGGGCAAGTGCTCTATCACTGAGATTCACTTTCCAGTCCATCCTGACTGTTTTTACACGTACAGATAAATAGAGTCATGACACTTTGCAACCCATTAGCATTGACGCCCTGACCTGCCTCTACCCTACCCTTGGCTACAATTCTTTCTGTTTCGATTTAACTATGCTAGGTACCTCAAGCAACTGGAACCTTTATATATGTCTGACTTTACTTAGCATGATGTCCTTAGGATACTCATGCTGTATTACATCTTAATTAGAGTTAGTATTGTTATGATAAAACCATGACGAAAACAGATTATAAAAGAAAGCTGTTAACTGGGGCTGGCTTAGAGCTTCAGACTGTGAGTCCATGAGCATCGTGGCGGGAAGCATGGTGGCAGGTGGGCAGGCTCAGTGTTGGAGCAGTAGCTGAGAGCTTACATCCTGATCTGCAAGCAGAAGGCAGAGAGAGCAAGAACGAGTCTGGCATTGGTCTTTTGAAGCCAGAAAGCTTACTCACAGTGGCATATCTCCAATAAGGCCACAGCTCCAAATCATTCCTAAGCAGTTCAACTAGGAACCAACTATTCAAATATACAAGTCTATGGGGGTCATTCCCATTCAAAACACCATAAAGTATGTATTGACTCTTCTCCCCTTGGAAGGCTGGACAATACCCCATGGTGTAATGTATCAATTTGTCTTCAGTCAATGGGCATGTAGTTTGTTTCTTCTATATGTTCTTTCATTTCATATTTTCCGGGAGGCTGCCGTAAGTTCTACAATGTGTCCCAGCTGCTATCAAGAAAGCTAAAAACTTTTCTGTCCATGGGGCACTTAAACATACACAAGAAAAACACTACTCAGTATTGAAGCAAATATGCGTGGTCCTGACCTGAATGTTAGCTCTCGCCACAGGGTCTTTGGTTCCAGAACGCATTATCTTTTTACATTGATTATCCAGTTAAGGAGCACGGAATTGGTTAATACTGAGCATCCCTCATCTTGGAGCTCAATGATGTGAACTTTGGGGTAAGGAAAGTGACCTGCAGACCTGTTTTTACAATGAACTTTCCCCTCCAACTTTAAAATACTTCCTTGTTAAATCACACACGAAACACAGGTGGACTCCAAGGCCAGACTTTGTCAACAAGGTCAAAAAGATGGGTAATAAAAAAATCTCAGACAAAACACAGAAAAAATGGCCACTCTGCTAAGTCCCCTGAGTTCCCCTTGCTATCCTGCCTATGGTACATGCTTTTTAGACCGGAATAGAAGGT
Source organism: Neodon shergylaensis (assembly GCA_025134845.1). Taxonomy (NCBI): domain Eukaryota; kingdom Metazoa; phylum Chordata; class Mammalia; order Rodentia; family Cricetidae; genus Neodon; species Neodon shergylaensis. The sequence continues at coordinate 4,513,301 of JABTXL010006079.1, read as the reverse complement.
AAGATCGTGTGGTTCTTCGTTAGCTAGAAGGACGTGGTTCCATTTCATTCTCCTAGAGGTCTTCATTTTGTGTGACTTTTCTGAAAGCCATACCTTACAGATTCTGAATATATTTTCTGGAAATAATGCTAGAAGCATAATACACTCAAGGGTATTCTGCTAAGGGTCTAAAAATAATAAGGTTCTCTTCTGGGTGCTATGGTCAGTCTATCTACCCAGGGTCCATATGACAAGGAAACTGGGCAAGTTCCCAGGTTTCTTTCTTTCCCTTGGGAACACTTCTCCCCAGACTGAGTCACTAGTGATAAGCTAGTTGCCTTAGCTGCTCCTTCCCTGGACAGGAAATGCATAGGTTGTTTGTGGAGATATTGGGGGAAAAGGAGGAAATGAAGAAGAAACGGCTCTGATTTCAGAGAGGTGGAGCAATGTGACCTCATACCTAAACCACATCTTAAGTTTCTTCAGTTCATCTCAAGCAATTCTACAGAACACCAGCATCAGACAAAGCGATGGTAGATTGTAATTCAAATGCAGACAGAAAGAAATCACACACATGAGGAAACGATGTAGAACGGTCTTTGCACATGGCTGATAGAAGTGACAGCCACTTCTTAACCTGTACCGACCTGAGCTTCATGCTTCCAGCCTGGTGGAGAGAATTCATCAAGATTTCATATCAAAGAATTCAGGTGCATCCTGTCATCTCCCTAACATTGCACAGGTAAAGCCAGTCTCCTTGAATCTTCCCTTGAACCGCAAAACCAAGTCAGGCCCCACATGTTTCCTGGAAACCACACCTGCCTGCCCCTCCCCCCCCCCTTCGTGATGAGTATTTTGCCTTTCACAGAGGGCAACAAACCCAACTCACACAATCCTAGAATGTTCCCAGTGGTCCTGGGTTAAGGTCTAGACAGTAATGAACCATCTTGGGATACCAGCGAATCTAAAAGCGTATGACAGCTGGAATGCCTTGGTGCATGTGTGAACTGAACAGAAGTTCCACAAGAAGCCCCAGGCAGCCTTTTGACTTGCTGGAAGGAAGGGTTTCTGGTGGAGGAGAATCTTGGTCTAAGGGCAGTTTTTCCCCCTCTCTTTCAAGCTGGAGGCTTGGAGGCTTGGCATGGAGTAAGTTAGCCTGCGTGTCAGGCCTTGAGGTCGATGACGGGTACTGCCCTTTGCTATCCCTCTGCTCCTGTCAATGGCCCTTCACTCTACTGCTCCCACCTCCATGGACCACTTCTTATAGTCTACCCTCGCTTCTTCCCTTTCTGCTAAGTTACTCAGTGTTGGTTGATTCCAGGTGGCCGAAGTTAGAAAGCAACAATAGAGAAAAAGGGTGGCAGTCGTGACCATACCATAATGACCCTGTGAGCCAGATGCTGCTCAAGATGCCATGGCTCATGCTTACATCAGAATCTCACACCAGCCACCGAGGGGCATTCTAGTCTCTTAGAAGAGATTGGAGCTCAGAGCCACTTAGGCCCTGCCCAAGCGCAACTAGCCAGCAACAGAACTGCTTTGCAGGTCAAATGTTCTCTCTTTTCTAATTGTTTTTAGAATTAGAAAAAAAGCTATACATTTTTCTTCACTCCTCTTCTTTCCTCCCCTTTTCACTTCTACCCTCTCCCATGACCCCAGTCTTGTCTTTTTCTCCTTCCTATGTACATCCTTGTATGTCTCTGTTAAGGTCCTCTTTGTTATCTAGGTTCTCCGAGGCTGTGGACTGTAGGTTGGTTTTTCTTTGTTTTAAGTCTTTCTTATTTGTCTTTCTGAGTCTGGGTTACCCCACTCAATAAGGTGTTTTTCTAGATCCGTCCATTGCCTGCAAATTTCAAGATGTCATTATTTTCTACCTCTGACTAATACTCCATTCTGTAAATGTATCATTTTCTTTATCCATTTTTTTTTTGGTTGAGGGGCATCTAGGTTGTTTCCAGGTTCCGGCTATTCATATCACAAGAACATGTGCGCAGCTATGTTCACAGCAGCAGATCTTCTCTTTTTGATAGACAACGCTGCCTCCCACAGGAAAAATAAAACTATGCAGCTATGTTCAAAATAGGCTTCTAGAAGAAAAAGTTATGATTCCCAGGGGAGTTGTGTCTCTAGACCATAGGAGATAGCCAAGAATAGAACTGGGAGGTCATTTCTAGATGCTAGAATAACATGAGTTTGGAAGGAAAAGGTAAAGGGTTATGCTGAGGGGAGACACATATATGTGTGTGACTGTTAAACCCAGTTTTTATGTGGACAGCCTGCACTGGGTATCCATCTCTATTCTAAATGTAAACCACTTCCATAATAACGGCATTTCCACCTCCATAATGTGCCACTCCTGTGGGAGGCTTTGACACCTACGCCCCCATTCCTTCAACACATTTAGCTCTCGAGGGGGTAGGGATACACGTTTTATGAACTTTTCAGCTGTCAAGCTGGCTCTGCTCAAAGAAAACAAACATTCGCTAAGGCCACTCCAGCCTGAATTTAATGGAAAGACTGCCACCTTGTGGGCGAAGTGAGTGATTGGCGAGACACAGAAAGCAATGAGGAATTTCTAAACAGGGTCTCAAGAAAAACAGCTCTTTATTTATGGCTAGAAACCAATTATGAGTGAGTACATCCCATGTTCATCTTTTTGGGTCTGGGTTACCTCACTCAGGATAGTGTTTTCTATTTCCATCCATTTGCATGCAAAATTCACGAAGTCATTGTTTTTTACCGCTGAGTAGTACTCTAATATGTATATATTCCACACTTTCTTCATCCATTCTTCCATTGAAGGGCATCTAGGTTGTTTCCAGGTTCTGGCTATTACAAATAATGCTGCTATGAGCATAGTTGTACAAATGCTTTTGTCATGTGATAGGGCATCTCTTGGGTATATTCCCAAGAGTGGTATTACTGGATCTTGGAGTAGGTTGATCCCGAATTTCCTGAGGAATCGCCACACTGATTTCCAAAGTGGTTGCACAAGTTTGCATTCCCACCAGCAATGAATGAGTGTGCCCCTTACTCCACAAATAAAGGACATTGAGCATATAATTTGTGATCCTAGAGAAGCTAAATAAGAAGGTGAACCCAAAGAAAAACATATAGTCATCCGCCGGGATATGGGAAGTAGACAAGATGGCCTGGCAAAAACTGGGAACTTGGTGGTGAGGTGGCATGGGGCTAAGGGGAAATGGGTTGAGAAACGTGAGAAGAGGAGGATGGGGGAGCTTGGGGGAATGGGATGGTTGTGATAAAGGAAGGGTGGATACGGGAGCAGAGAAATATATATCCTAATTAAGGGAGCCATCTTAGGGTTGGCAAGAGACTTGACTCTAGAGGGGCTTGCAGGTGTCCAGGGAGATGTCCCCAGCTAGTACCTTGGACAACTGAGAAGAGGGAACCTGAAATGACCCTATCCTATAGCCATACTGATGAATATCTTGCATATCACCTTAGAACCTTCATCTGGCAATGGATCGAGATAGAGACAGAGACCCAAAATTGGAGCAGTGGACTGAGCTCAAGATCCAAATGGGGAGCAAAAGGAGGGAGAACATGAGCAAGGAAGTCAGGACCACGAGGGGTGCACCCATCCACTGTGACAGTAGAACTGATCTATTGGGAACTCACCAAGGCCAGCAGGACTGGGACTGAATAAGCATGGGATGAAACCGAACTTTCTGAACATGGCGGACAATGAAGGCTGATGAGAAGCCAAGGACAATGGCACTAGGTTTCGATCCTAATACATGAACTGGCTTTGTGGGAGCCTAGCCTGTTTGGATTCTCACCTTCCTGGACCTGGATAGAAGTGGGAGGACCTTGGACTTCCCGCAGGGCAGGGAATATGGACTGCTCTTCATTCTCAAAAGGGAGGGGGAATGGAGTGGGGGGGAGGGGGAGGTGAGTGGGGGGAGGGGGCGATGTGTGGGAGGATGGGGAGGGAAATGGGAAACGGGGAGGAGGCGGAAATTTTTTTTTCAACAACTAAAAAAACTTATCATTCTCTCTGAAAAGTTCCCAATGTCTTGTGGGCAGTGGTAGCACATGCCTTTAATCCCAGTACTCTGGAGGCAGAGACAGGTGGTTATCAGTGAGTTTGAGGCTAGCCTGGTCTACAGAGTGAGTTTCAGGACACCCAAGGCTACTGAGAAACCCTGTCTTGAAAAAACAAACAGCAACCACAGTTTCCCAATGTCACGGAAGCAAATTTATACTTATACTTTATCAGTACAGTATAATTTGATTGTTTTTAATGTGGAAGAGATCACATCCTGATAAAGGAGCCCCTTTATCTCAGGCTGGCGTTGAATTCATGGTGTAACTGGGGATGATCTCTTACTTCTGATTCTCCTGCCTCAACCTTCCAAGTGTTGTGATTATCGCATATCAAGTTTTATAGAGTGTTAAAAATAGAACCCAGGGCTTAGTACATGTTAGATAAGCCTCTACTTAAAGAACTCCATCCCCAGCCCTTAGTCTTGTTCTTTCCATAACCCCATCTTAGGAACTAATCCTCGACAGGAGATGCGCACAGTCTCTTCTATGAGCCTAATGACTTTGTCACTTCCACTTGGCCCTGCCTCCTGAAGGTTTTCCCACCTCTTACATCACCACAGTGCGGACTAAGCTGTGAACACATGCTCTTGAGCAATATACGCAAACCTTATCTATCCCTTCCAAAACATTATCCTTTAAAACTGTGTCCATACCTTTAACACTATCCCAGCACCATTCATGACAGTTTGGTGGTTTCTTAAGAAGTTAAACAGTCTTTTGCCATTTGGTCCAACTCTTTACTTCTGGATATTTGCCACCTCCAAATGAAACTATATGTCCATACAATAATTTACACATTAATGTCTAGAACACCTTCTTTTATCATATTCAAAATGTCAAGTGTCCGCCATCCAGTAAGTTGATAAACAAATTATGGTATACACATACAATTGACTTAGTGATAAAAAAGTAACCAACCTTTAAAATAAAGTGTACATGTTCAAGTTTGGTGTATGTATATATGAAGTATATGCACATGTGTGCAGATGCATACACTTTTTAAAAAGATTTATTTATTTATTATATATACAACATTCTGCCTCCATGTATGCCCGCATGCCAGAAGAGGGCACCAGATCTTGTTACAGATGGTTGTGAGCTACCATGTGGTTGCTGGAAATGGAACTCAGGACCTCTGGAAGAGCAGCCAGTGCTCTTAACCACTGAGTCATCTCTCCAGCCCCGATGCATACACTTTTGCACACACTCACAGAGGCTCAAGGAGGACAAGGTGTCCTGCCCCATGACCCTTCACTTTATTCCCTTGAGAGATAGGGTCTCTCACTGACCTGGGGCCAAGCTTACGGCCAGCAAACCTCAATGATCCTTTGCCTCCACTCCCCACAGCTTTGGATGACAGGCCCTAGTGCAGCCATATCTAGCTTCTCACATATGCTGGGATCTTAGCTCAAATGAGCAGTAGAGGTGGCATTACCAACTCTGGGTCAAGTGAAATATTCAATGAATAGTATTCATATAACTGATTATACACCTGAAGGTGGGGATGGAATTATTTTTCTAATTTCACAATACACGAAGACAAATTCCAGATAGCTAAAGGACTTTACTGTGAAAAGTAGCAGCTTATCATTTTTAAAGTCATACCACTCTTTATAATGTCACATTAAAAAATCTATTCTTAAGTAAGATACAGAGACACAGCCATAAGAGAAAACATAATTGCAATGACATTTAAGTTTTTAGGATGAAGGGTACCACAGATAAAGTCAAGAATGAAGCCACAGATTGGGAGACTATGTTGACCATCCATATATTTGACAAGAGATTAGGATGTTGAATGTAGAAAGATGGGCAAAGCAGAAGAAGTCCAGATGACCAACGGATGCATAAAAGATGATCGGTTGACCTAATTGATCAGGGAAATGAAACCAAAACTCAGCGCCACAATTCCAAAGAAAGTTCAGAGCAATCATGCAGAGACTTGATTCTGAAAGTTTGGAGTATACATGTCAATATTGCGTCCCCATGTGATGTGGCAGACACAGTTGGTCCTGGTCAAACAGATTTCCTTCACCTTCTTCTCTGGATAGCATGTCTCCAGTGAAGATTTCAAAACATTTCTCAAACTTCCTTACACACTGGTTACTTCTGGCCAATGAAATTTAGATGAAACCAGAAGGAGGAATTCCGAGAAAAATATTCTTATCTGATGAGAAGCGTCCTGAAATCAAGCCCGGCCTCCCTGACCTTTGCTCCCTAGATGTGATTGTGGGAGGACACAATGGCTACAATTGCTGCAACCGTTCTCTGACAAGAAGCTTGAGGATAAAAATCACATCTCAGGATACAAGACTAGAAAGGAAGGGCCTGACTCTTACTGACTGTGGGGTCACTTCACTTCTGGGTATCTCAGTGTGTGTGTGTGTGTGTGTGTGTGTGTGTGTGTGTGTGTGTGTGTGTGTGTGTGTTTGTGTGTGTGTATGTACCACAAAGATGTTGAAACCTTCACCCTAGTATTTCTGAATGTATACTTATTTGGGAAGAAGAGCTTTGTAGAATACACACACACAACACAGAATACACACACACACACACACATTTTTTTTAGTACATTTAGTGTGGCTTGGAACTACATTATTTCAGGACTGGCCACCTTGTACTTGATAACCAACTGGGGCCTCATTTAAGGGAGAGGTTAATTCATTCAAAGAGGCCATCAGCTGGAGAGGGAATATTAGAGGAGAAACATGGGAGGAGATGAAGGGAAGAAAGGAAAGACAAATGTGATGTGGTGATATTTTACTTCTAATAATTTTTTAAAAATTAAATAGCTAAAAACTATCCTTGTAGATGATCAATTTTATATTAAGTCACTGCGGCAGTTCCACATCCCATATCGCTGGGCTGATGTAGAAAGGAAGAAACTGGGGCTGGAGAAACGGCTCCGTGGGTAAAGCACATGTAGTGCCTGAGACGTTGGGCATGCGTGTCAAAGTTAGGCACAAGAGCATAAGGGGAGCAGAGACAAGGAACCCCAGCCTTCAGTGGCCAGCCAGTCTAACCAAAACCCAGGTTCAGTGTGAGCATTTGTCTCACAAAATAAAATGAATAACAATAGAAAAAAATACCCAGCCTAGTTCGCTGGTCTACGCATGCGCACACACGCACACACATACCCAGTAAGAGTTAGATGTAGAAATAGACATGTACAGAGAAATACAGTATAAAGACCCACCTCCCACCCCCCAGGGAAGCCTTTCCACTCAGCCAAGGATGTCTATAGATCCCAGGACTTGGGAGAAGGGCATGGTACAGAGTCCCGCATAGCCGCCCTGCATCGATCTCCTCTTTTGACTTCCTACCTCCAGACTGTCAGATAGTAGTACATTTCTGTTGTTAAAGCCATACGTGTAGTAAATACCTTGTTAGGGCGGCTCATATTTGTACACAGGTAAATGCCATTGAAATTGTAAAATACTCTTCATTGGAAAACACAGTTAACCCCATAGAATCAAAGTGTGCAATAAACACAAAATAAGAACAGCCTGTAGGCGGTACCTTTTCTCATTGTACTGGTGATCAGCAAGCTAAAGACACCTGGCAGAATTGGGGGTGTGAGGAAACGGAAACACTCACTGTGTCAAGAAGGGAACCACCCCAAGAAGAGAAATTGGGCATTTTTTTAAAATTAAAAAATAATGTATGTCTTAACTTAGCAAACTTACTCCTAGGATTTTCTATCTTACACACACACACACACACACACACACGTTTTATCCTAGCATTTCTTAGGAACTGTTACAAATATTAAAGCACTGAAAATGTTCCCATGTAAATCTACTGTACAGAGAATTCATCAAGTGTGACTCCTTTAGCTGTGGAAATGAGAACCAGCTGGGCTCATCGACAAGAACCCTGTTCAATGCAGAGGAAGAGGAAAGTGAGACACAGAGAGAAAACATGTTGAAAACAAGAGTCTGTGCTGCCTTGTGCTGGGAGCATTTCTAGAGAGCTCTGAGAGGAAACAAATAGCAGGATTGGTCTCTGAGAAAAGGGGAAAGAAATGGAGAGAGGTGTTTTCTGAGCTGTGTCTGCAGCTAGTTACTTTTTAAAACACTGAAAGAATGCTATGACATGGTATGGCATTTTTTTCTATTGTGTTATTGATCAAAAAGGGAAGTTCCTAATATCCCATGGACATCTCAATGTGTTTAAAATATTCACGACTTAACTTCCTTAGCTTTAAGACATTGACAGAAGACTCTGGTTGAGGCGCATGAAATTGGGAGTGAATCCCTTGGTGTACTAAGAGTGAGGAAAAGCTAACTTGGTAAAGGAGAAACATACAGTTCTTGGTGGGAATTGATCTGCTCTGACCCTAAGATTACACAATGCCTTTGAAAAAGGGTTACAGCAAGAAAGTAGGTCCCAAACTCCTACTGTCTGCCCTTACCTCTGTCTGAGCATCCTTTTAAATCTCTACCAATTGTGTGTGTTTTCTGCCTGTGTCCTTGAAGGACTTCCAAGGAGATTTCATCACTGGCAGCTTAGATACCTCGACAGATGACAGATAATTCAACTTGTAATAAACAACTGCTCCCAGGAACCGAGATGACCAACTTTACTATGAATTTCATCCTATTTAGCCTATGAATGTAAAAATGACTTCATAATATTTTTTGACAGTCATAATAGAGGAAGGAGGGAGAGAGGGGGAAAGAAGACAAAGAGGAAGAAGAAGGGAGGGAGAGAGAGAGTGAGCATTTGAACAGTGCAGGGAGAATCTGGTGGTAGCCATAAGAGGATATCCCTTTCGTATACCTTGAATGAAATTCTTTCTTCAAACTCAATTAGAGTAGTCATTGCTAAAGACTCCACGCTCATTGTGCTTGTTAATTTTGATCAACTTGACACACGCTATCCATACCTGGGAGGAGGGAAACTTAGCTAAGGAATTGCCTCCATTAGATTGGGCCTGTGGGAACATCGGGGGACATTTACTCAATTGCCAATTGATGTGTTTCAGATCACTGTGGACAGCCCCACCCTGGGCTGATGGGTCTGGGCTATATAAGAAAGATAGCAAAGCAAGTCAGAGTACAAGTCAGTAAGTAGTGTTCCTCGATGGCTCTGCTTCATTTCCTGCCTTGATGTCCCTCTCTGAGTTCCTGTCTCCTTCAGTACTGGGCTGTGACCTGGAAGAGCAAATATTCTCCTTTTCTCACTAGGCAGTTTTTGGTCATGGTGATTATCACAGCAACAGAAAACAGACTAGGACAGTAATATATGTAAAGTCAAACTTCTCCCATGTGTGTATACCACATCTGACATATTCTGGTAAGGAGAACACACCATACAATTAAAAATTAATTTATTACAAAATATTTTAACTGCAGTGTGTAAACTACTCAACGTGGGAGCCATCTATCTGGTTAAGCTGGCATGGACTGCTCTTGTCCTTCATTTTAAACTTTATTCATTTTTTAACTGGTCTGGCCACCCACTATTTAGGATTCTAACTGGGGGTTAATTTTAAATTTTCAAGCAAGCATTCTATAGCGGGCCTGCTTCCTTTTCATTGTTTGAGAAAAACAAGTCCTTAAAGGGAATAAAAATATTAGTCTCTTGCTTGTCTGACTCCATATTTCTGACTGAGCTGTCACTCTCCTGTTCCCTCATCGCTTCTCCCAGAGTGGGTACCTATTGGCAAAAACTGCCTCTACGTCCATCCATATCAGCGTATGAATATAACCACCTTTCTCTTTCTGACCCTTCATAACACATGTGCACAGGAAACCAATTCTTTATCTTTCGCTCGGTTTCCTGTTTTGTTTTTTTCTCAATGTCTTAAATCTATTCTTGCCACCCACTTCTCCTTTGAGAAAGCTGATCTTTTCAATATCCTGACACGATCAATTTCCAAGTAGTTTCTCAAAGAACAAGACTCATAGCTATTCAATTCTGGAGTCATTTTGCCAGAAAACCATGTCCACACCAATTTGGTGAACGAAACCCTCTCCCCTCCAGGTTGCTTTGGGTCATGATGTTTATCCCAGCAACAGAAAGCAAAGGAGGGCAGTCATAGATGTAGTACCACCTTTCCCATGTGGATATTCCTTGTCTGACACTTGCTCTGTAAAAAAAGCTGTCTTCACCTCAATTCCCAGACACCTCTGGAGCACAGGCAAGAACTTCTGTTTCCACCCACTTGGATGTGTATTTACCTTTTTGTAAATATGTTTGTGCTTTGTATTTTTAATTATATAATTCTATTAAATTGTATGTAAGTAAATTAGGTAAGAGACAAATAAAAATAATACTTCCTAGGAAAATTAAGTGCTTGTTTCAGAAAATAATGACCTATGTGAATCTATTGTAAAAATGCTGCATTTGACATCGAAATGCCAATTGTAATGACTGTTGGACATTATGGATTTCTGGAGGCCTTCCTCACTTAGATGACTTCTTAATCTACTTAAAAGGCTCTGCCTTCCAGTAACTCCTCAGTTTCTTCCATTTTGCATACCAGCTGTTGTTACCTATTTTTGTTCTTCTCAAAGAAATGCAGTTGCAAGAGTACTATGATTTGGAGAGAGAGCGGCAGATGTAGTGAGAAGTGGATATATTCTGGGTATATTTGGTACAGGGGGCAGGCAAGACTCATGCCCAGGCTGTCCTCAAACTCACCATATAACACAGGCTAACCTTAAACAGCAGTCCTCGGCTTCTTAATGATGGGATGAACATATGCACCCACACCAACCTGGATGTATTTAACAGTAGAACCATTTCATTAAGTACGTGAGTGTATACGGAATGTGGAGGGGAAAAAGGAAAGAAAAGTGATGTCAAGATATTTTTAGTTGAGCTATTGGAAAATAAGTTGCTATTTCAAATAGGGAAAGAACAGAGTGGAACAAATTGAGAAATGCGTCAGAGATTTGGATTTGTACAAATGAGTTTTGTAACTCCCGCTGCTGTCCAAGTGGGGATTTTTCAATAGGAAGTTGGGTTGTGTCAGTCTTGAATCTGTGAAGATTTGGGTGAAGCTACGAATTTGAAAGCAAACTGTTAAGAGATAAGGAAGAAAATGTTTCACAAGGAGGGTGTGAAGTCAACTTTTTCTAGTGATTCTTCCCAGGCAACTAAGAGCAGATTGATGAATCTGGTAAGACTGGCTTGAGTGGTAGCGATACCGAAATGAACTAAAGGAAAATTAACGAGAGCCTCTGGATGACTTTCTTAGTTCCATTCTTGTCTTGCTACTGTCTATTCTAAGTTGGTGTGGGACCATTGTATTCTGTCAATTATATTTTAAATAAACACTGATTGATCAGTAGCCAGGCAGAAGTATAGGTGGGACAACTGGACAGAAAGTAGCGGAGAGTCAATGAGAACAGGAGTATTCTGGAAAGAAGGAAACTCTTTCTGCAGTTGTGAGCCAGCCAAAGAAAAAGCAAGATGTGACTGCCAAGCTAAAAAAGGTACCGAACCATGTGGCTAACATACTAGAATAATGGGCTATATAAGTTATAAGAGTTAATAAGAAGCCTGAGCTAATGGGCCAATCAGTTTATAGTTAATGTAGACTTCTGTGTGATTTCTTTGGGACTTAATGACGGCAGGAACTAGGCAGGACAGAAAACTCAGTCAACACTAAGTGAGACAGCCAGCGTGGTTTTTCTTTAATTAAACAGTGAAATGCCAGTACAGAGTACTTTCAACAATAGTGGCATTTATCTTGTCTGTGAAGGTCAAAAAAATAGCCTTGAAGATAGCTCACATCACTTAAAATACAGAGTGCTTACAAGAACAATGATGGCATGAGTGTAAAACAAATGTATAACAATTAGATGTTGCATAGTCAGAGATAAAGCAAACACATAATTATATTGTTACTAGGAGCTACGATTTTCAGTATAAGAGAAGTAAAACACAAACATAAAATTAATAATATTAAAGCCTTGTACTTTTGTTCTGAATTGAGGTTATAGATATGAACTCATAACGTTTATGTCTCTCCTGTCTTCTAGTGACCAAAGGAATGACTCAGCTGTTAGAGCAGGCACTGCTCTTCCAGGGGACTTGAGTTTGGCTCCCAGCACCTGTGTCGGGCAGCTCAAAACTGCCTGTAACTCCACCTTCAGGGGATCCAGCACTCCTTTGTGGCCTCCAAGAGCACTGGACTCATGTGCACAAACACACACACATGTACATAACTTCAAAAATAAAATATTAAAAATACTATCTTCTAGAACTAGCCACTAAAGTCCAGAAAACCCATGCCAGATGGCAGGGAGTAGCCCTGACACACTCTCTAAGTTTTGTTTCTATCAGCAGTGGGCATGGTTCCACAAAATAGTAGACAGTCCTGTCTCTAGGGCAGGATAGTTACAAGGTATGTTTAGGACACTGAGGATTGAGGATTGGTTCTTGCCCTGAGAATGCTCTCCTGCCTTGTATATCAGTGGTTCAGGATCTATGGCCTTGGGAGTCCAGGCCTTATACCAGTAGTTGTAGCCAGATTGATCCTCTGGAGTTTGGTCTGAGATTGTGTCACATCATTGGCTACTCTGGCTCTGAGGTCTCAGATGTGGGACTGAGCAATTCTTTCTGGCATCCTTTGGTCACCAGCCTGCAAAGGTCTATTGTGAGACTTCCCAGTCATTATATACACGAGCCAGTTCTACTTGCAAATTTCCCTCTTGTCTCCCCATCTACATCTTTTCACTGGCTCTAACTAATATATTTGCCATCTGACTAATGAGAAAGAATCAAACACTTACCAGTCTTTTTTTTAATGAACTCTCTTTCAAGACAACCAATAGCTAAAGCTCTCTCCTCAAAAGAAATAAAGTAAATAAATGTCAAAAAAAAACTCTCCCAGTTAGAAAATAGTGAATTGCTAACCCCTGTGGAACCGGTCAACCTTGGCCATGATCATCAGATGCTACCAAACTAATGGGGTGAAAAGTCACTGTGAAACTTGAGAACAGATGGCCCAGGTGTACAGTGCCCAGCTCTAATAACCTTCGAACTATGGGACAATATGACATCACGGGTCTTTGGATATGATGCTGCAAGGGAAGATACCTCTGTGAAATATTCCTGCTCCATCCCCAAGTCTAACTGACTCTAACCTGGCTGTCAGTTCACAGGCAACACTGCTTCTAGAAGAGCATGTTAAACAGCAGCACTCACTGGGCTCCAGCGAGGTGACGCAGCAGATCACAGTGCTAGCTGCATAAGCTTGGCAGCCCGAGTGTGTTCCATGGTACCCACATGAAGGTGGAAGGAGAAAACTGACCTCCACTCACGCTCCATGATACCTGTGTGCCCATGCACATATGCGCTCACACACTTCATACATATACAGGCAATAGCAATAAATCAAAGCATAAAAATAAAAAAAAGAGCAACACCAGAATGTAACCATCCAAACCCAGGCTATTCTGTTCCACATACTGACTAATATCTGTAAATGAAGAGAAAATGGTAATAAGTTTAAAAAAAACTTACTAAACATCTATACAGAGCATACATGATTCTGCATTAGGACAAATCAAGGTTATGTTGTGTCTTTAAGAAAATCCTGAAAGATTAAACACAGGCTGGACATTACTAAAATGTCACCTGCCCTGGTTTTACTCCTGTAATTGAAAATGGAAACCCTCCTCCACATTTTCTCCAGCTCTTCCCAACACTTGCTAAAGTGTGCAGTTTCTTGTTTTGTTTTATGTCTACCTCTTCCTGTGAGAATGCAAGATATGGAAATCAAAAGAATTCTGTGTGTTTTGTTCACTGCTAGAAGCCAGATGGATCTGCAAGAGTTCAGGAATAAAGGTGGCCCTTTGTACATGTGCCATGGCTGTAAACACAAACCACTGGAGATTGAAAATAATCAGAATAAGTTATCTGAATACCAAGCATGTACATACTTGATATCATTCTCTGGACTACATGACATAATAACAATTAATATAGCATTTGTGCTATATTAGGTTTTAAAAAATCCAGAGAAGACATGAAATATGAGTGACAAAGTGAAAATTATATGCAAATATCTCAGGATTTTATAGAAGAACTTTAGACATAGATTTTGGTAGCCTTCTGACTAGGCATCCTAAGACCAGTTCCCAATAGGTACAGAAGAATGACAGTATTCATGAATAAATATGTTACAAAATACTTAAAACTTAGAAGGAAGGCCAAATTAAGGACAAAAGATTGTAGTAGCATTTCATTTGTATTTTAATAAATAATGCTTGCCTGAAGATCAGAGAGTAAAACAGCCCAAATGGTCAGCCTTACAGTCTGGGCAGTGTGACATACATCTTTAATCTCATCAGCCACACTAGTTTGCCATAGAAACCAGGTGATGCATGCCTTTAATCCAAGCCCTAGAGAGGATTATAAAATGGGAGGAGACAGCTCTCAGTTTCAGTCTCATTCTGAGATTCCTGGAGGCTGGATTGCCATTTCAGACTGAGGTTGATGCTAGAGCCAGTGACTGGCTGCTTTGCTTTTCTGGTCTTCAGGTTGAACCCCAATTTCTGTCTCTGAGTTTTTATTAATCATGCTACATTTGGTGCCCAACTTTTGGGGCACGAATTTACAAAAAAGCCATTTGCCTGAGGCTTATTCTCTTTGAATGGATACCTTGCTTGGCCTGGATATAATGGGGAGGGCCTTGGACCTTCCACAGGACAGTGTGCCTTGTCTTCTCTGGGGATTGAATAGGGGTGGGAGGGTATGTGGAGGGAATGGGGGGGGGGAGGGAGCAAGAACTTGGATTGATATGTATAGTGAAAAAGTATATATATATATATATATATATATATATATATATATATATATATAT
>JABTXL010006079.1:4478343-4488905 GCA_025134845.1 Neodon shergylaensis | reverse complement strand
GTTCTGAAGTAGAAGCAACAGGATTTGCCGAGTAGGATGTGGTTTGTAAGGATGGGCGGAATCAATGATACCACCAGTATTTTCAGTCTGAGAACTGATCAAAGGAAGGCCCCTACTGCCAGGTATAGAAATAGGAAAGCTGGCATGAAGTGGCTTTAGTTTGGGGGGAGAAGGCATAAGTGGAGAATTCTGTTTAGATGGAGTGAAGTTTGAGATCCCAACACGAGACACTGAGTTGGGTACAAGTACGGAGTGATGATGAGGGACCAGTGCTGTAGACCTGGAACATGAGGCTTCTTCAGCTGAGCTTTGCAGGCTTGTAAAGAGGATCATAAGGTCACAGAGAGACTGTGTGACAGGCAGAAGTTTCAAAGTCTTGTGGGACATGCTTGAAGCAGGAGCCAGCAAAGTGCAGGCATCCCAGCAAAGGGAGCTTGGAAGGGTGACTCCTGAAACAGAGAAGAACAACTCAAAAGTTCTTTTTGAAAAAGGGAAAGTTTTAAAAAATCGTGTGTGTGTGTCTGTGTGTATATGTGTGTGTGTGTTTGTGTATTCAGACTCATGTGTGTGGTGCCCATACAGGCCAAAATAAGGCATCAGGTGCCCCAGAGTTGAAGCTGTAAATGGTTAGAAACTTCCATTTGTAGATGAACAAACTCCAGTGCAAAAGCAGCAAACACTCAAATGCTGACCCTTCTTCCCATCCTCCAGAGGGAGCATTTTCAGAGAATGAGGACACCGCCCAGCACAGAGGGTTCAAGAGAACGTGAATGTGATATCGGTGAGTTAGAGCGCAACTACATTAAAAGGGGGAGTTTGCTTGTTGTTTGCTTGTTTGGGTCAAAGGGAACAGAGAAATAAGGACACAAGTGGACAGTGCTTGGCACTGTGATCGGGATGGGTAACATCCTCTGGAGGTTATTGGTTTTGAACTCTTGGGACTCAGGCAGGGGTGCTATTTTGGAAGACTATGTACGTTTAGGAGTCGGGGTTGAGACAGAGGAATTGAGTCACTGAATAAAGGTCTTTCATGCTGTGTTATCCCTGGCAACTTGCTGTCCAGTTCTGTGTTTCCAGGTTAGTCATGAAATGAACAACTCTCCTACCCCACATAACATTCTACCCAAAGCACGTGGCCGAGAGATCATGAACTGACCCCTCTAAAGCTTGAGCCAAAGTGAATTTTTTCCTCTTTTCATTTATTCTGTTGGCTATTTTTTCACAACGAAGAGAAAGTAACACTCTGGAATTCAGGAAAGAGCATGCTGTTCTGAGATCAGACTTCTCACGCACTTTTGGAGGCCCACAAGCTGACTCACGGATCCAGTAACATTTGACAAATGCACAAGAGGGGGGCGAGGAATCCGAGGCATGGTGGGGGTGGGGTGGAGAATACAGCTTGGGGGTTGTGATAGTAGAAGTTTTGGTGATAATCACAGAAGGGCGTTCTCTCCTGATTCCCTTTTCCACAGAGTAAAAGGAAAGCTCCAGCGGGGACAGCAGAACACTGATGGAGACTAATCAGGCTTATGCATGGGGTGGGGGAGATGGACGAGTTCTCAGGGTGTCATTAAATGGTGAAAAGTTCAAAGGAAGGTTAGTGTTTGTTTGTCCAACCACACCCACGGCTCAGACAAAAACCGGAAAAAGGCTGTAGCTGGGGACACAGCTGGGTCAGTAGTCATCCGCTAGAGAGCCCATAACAGCACTGGACATTGGATGGCTGCAGCAAAAGAAACTTATTGTCTTACAGTTCTGGAGGCTGGAAGTTCAAGACCAAGGTGTTTGCACAGCTGGTCCACTCGGCTTTTAGGCTGCCCCTTCTTCTGTGTCTGTGTTAGTGTAGGTGGTCTCTCTGCAACAGCCTAGTTTGAA
The DNA here is from genome assembly GCA_025134845.1 of Neodon shergylaensis. NCBI lineage: Eukaryota > Metazoa > Chordata > Mammalia > Rodentia > Cricetidae > Neodon > Neodon shergylaensis. Next base: position 4,487,030 of record JABTXL010006079.1, on the reverse strand, counting down.
GTTTGTATAAAAACACCAAATGATTCATTTGAGCCCTCCCTCAAGGATCTCATTCTAATTACTTCTATTCGGGTAACTAGGCTATCTCCACTGGGATTAGGGTTTAGGCCTAAGAATTGGGGGAGTCAACATGAAGCCCTGCAGTCCTTAACCCTGGGTAAACACAGAGAGCTGAAAATGTGAGCGAGGATAGGGTTTAAAGAGTAGCCCATGGCTCCTAAGTCCTACAGAGACTGAAGTGAGAACAGACGACGAGAAACCATGAAAAGACACATGATATTACCACGATGCTGACGGGCCTGCAGGGTTATTAGAGCAGGGACATCTATAGTAGGTCAAAGTCAACATGATGTTTCTCCTCTAACATGCATTCCTCCTGGTCTTTATTTAAGTAATGAGCATCAATATCCTGGGCACACAATTGCTAAGCTGAGAACTTCCAAGGCATCCCCCTCCCTCAAACCAGAAAACCCCGGGTGAGGTTGGTCCCTGCTGCCTGCAAATGAGTCATGAGATACTATTCTTCCTCTCCAATCCAACTTAACCCACTCTTTTTTTTTTACCTCAGAGTGGGCTTTCAACTCTTTCCCCAAATCCAGCCTGCTCAGTCTCCATCTATTCTCACACCACAGCTGGGGAGGTGGTCCAGGTGTCATGATTTTTAAGAAGTAATTTCCCCAACATGATTGTCTTTCTCACTTCCCAGCTTGCTCTAGACACTTCCCACAGCATGTGGTCCCCTCTCAGTGCATCCCTCTTTCATAGTCACCTTGGTTCCCAACCTCCACAGCCCTCCAGTGCCCTTGGCCTTCTCTGTCCCTAGTCAGCCCAAATTCTCCTCTGCCTTTGACCTTTACGGGTGTCATGTACTGATCCATCAGGTCGGAATCTCAGTGCACACTCTCCAGGAAGCCTTCCCATATGGAGGCAGGCTTATTAGGTGCTTTGGTCGTTGCTGTGATGAAAACAGCTTCAGAACAGAAAGGGCTGATGCGGGCTCATGGCTTGAAAGTATTGTTCACCATGGCGAAGAAGGTACCAAGGTAGCACGAGGCGTCTAGGCCTTTTGCATCTTCAGTCAGGAAGTGCAGAGCAATGAGAGCTAGCACTCAGTTCTAGACTGGGGTCCCAACCATAGCATGGTGCTGTGCATAATCAGGGTGGATCTTGCTACCCCAATTAGGAAATCCTATCTAGAAAATCTCCCAGAAACAGGCCCATTGGCTTGTCCCCTAGATGATTTTAGAGTTGAAATTAACCATCACAGCGGGTTTCCAAGTCGTCCACTCTCCTGCATGAACAATACAGATCTGAAACAAGACAGATCTCAGAGGCTTAGCAACGAACCACACAGCCACCAAATACAACTTTGGAGAGTTTCTCCTAGTCTTCCTTCCCACCAAACAAGGTGTTTGCTAAGGGTGTGGTTGGTAAGGATTGATCTGTTTTTTGTCGGTTTTTTTCCGGGAATTCAGCTTGAAGATGATGCTCCTGTTTACTCCCAGGATCCATTTTTTCCTGAGAACTGGAGAGTTTTTCCCTCATGCCAGATCTAAGCTGTAGACCCGAAAGTGGAGCAGGAAATGCTGCTCTTGCGTTGCTTCAAGTCTGCTTTCCTTATCGCTGACCCTTTCGGCCCACTCTCCTTCACCAGTTTGCTCTGTGCTTTCTTTCATGTCGCCGTAAGGGCCAAGTTCAAAAATAGTTACTGTGTAACAGACCTTTGCCTCCTTCCTGCTTATAAAATAAGATGAGACCTTCCCCCACCCCTCACAACCATCCGTTTACAACATCTGTTGCTAATTTTTTTCTAAGACAGTTTTATTTTTTATTGATATGTGTCTGTGTGAGCCTACATGTGTTTGTGTGCACCAAGTGGGTTCAGGAGCCTGTGGAGGTTAGAAGAGGGCATCAGATTCCCTGAAGCTGGGGTTAAAGATGGCTGTGAGCCATCCAAACTGGGATCTGGTGTGTGAATTCAGATTCTCGCAAGCACTCTTAACCACCGATTCATTTCTCTTGCCCTAAGTACTGTTTTTGGCAATAAATACAATAAATACACTTGGAGCAAAGTGATAGATATAGAAAATAAATTTTTCCTTCCTTGGCCTCTTCTTATATTAATGAACAAATAAGACACATATTTACATATATACATATTTACACACATGTACACGTGTATCCACACATATATAGACAGGTCTTCATTGTGTCACTAAAGCATAAGCATACCATGTCCTATTGGTTACATGATTTCTTCCCATGTTGCTTCCACTGACAGCATTCAATATGCTGACTACTGAAATAAAATCTTTTAAATGACCTCTGATATTCCAGTATCCAGTACACCACAGTTAGCTTACCTAGACCCATAGTCATGGGCACTTAGGTGAGCTACATCTCTGTTGCTACATTAAACATTACAGTATACCTCCTTGGGTTAATATATTTTTCTATATCCAAGTGCATGCTTTCTCTGAAAAGTAGACTTTGTGATCAACGGGAACAAAGTATGAATATACTTTGATAAGATTGCCAGTCCAAAAAGTTGTACCAAGTGAATGCACACTGTGTCTTGAATGTGGGTTTCCCAGCATTCACATGAGTAAAACTGCTGTTTTCAATGCCTTCATTTCCTGTCATTAATCCTCAATGAGATGAGGAAACTTTGACTTTTAGTTCCTCTTTCTGTCAAATATAACAAGCACAGGAGAAAAAGAATCCAAAAGGGAGCCTGAAACCCTGACTTCTGTTAAATCTCTCTGAGTTTGTGTTTTATCTTTCTCAACGATGGTCAGCTACAGTGTCTGACATTGATACATACGTAGAGAAGAAAAGTACATCTACACAAAAACTGTCCATCTCTTCCACCCATAACAAAGTGTTGGTTTCCCTTCAGCTTGAATACCCATGTTACGTCTAATCGAACTGAAGTGGGGGCTGATGGGATAGAATCTGTCCACCTAAAATGGGCACGGTCCTGCTATGATGGTCTTATTTGTACACAGTTAACACACTGAGACTCAAAACAAAGTGTATTGTAGTATTCATTCATTTACTCAACAAATATTGAGGACCTACCATATGCAAGGCTCTATGAAAGGGACCTTGATCTCTGTGTCACACAATGAAAAATACAGGCTTTGTGGTCAGGAAAGAGGACTCAGTCTTTCCAGCAGATTATAATTCTTCTCTGAAACACAAATTCCTCTTCTGTACTATGAGATTAAAAGAGTCTTTGGACTCCCTAGAATTCCTTCGCTAGGTACTACCTCCAGCATGGGTTCCAAGAGTAAGCTCAGACACTGCAGCAGCTGTATGGTTGGCGCCAAAGATGCCAGGGAGTTCCAGCAGCTTTAAGAGAAGCTTAGAGAAGACAAGTTACTGCCTTTGGCTGTGAACAGCAAGCAAGGTATATAGAAGAGGGGCATGGGTGTCTAAACACCCTGAAGCGATGGAGTAAATCTGAGAATGCCTTGGGAGTAGGCAGAGGAGTTACTCTTGCAGGCCATACACAATTCCCATACACAATTTTGATATGTGTTTGCTAGCTTTCTCTTTCTTTCTTTCTTTCTTCCTTCCTTCCTTTCTTTCTTTCTTTCTTTCTTTCTTTCTTTCTTTCTTTCTTTTTGTTATAAAGCCATGAATTTCACTGTTAAATTCTGTCCCCTAGAAATGACAAGGAAGCAAATACTCATGATACTGAAACAATATGACTGCCTAAACAAGACCTGAACAATGGGAAGAGGGATAGACATGATACCACGGAAGGAGGAAATCGCATGGGGCTCTATCCTCAGACAAAGAACCACAGGCAGCTAATGGCTGCTGAGAGGGGAGAGTTAATTCTCCTCAGGGAGGAACTCCCTACCTGACTGAACAGTCCAAAGCAGTCAGCCTGAAATCATATACATACAAGCAACACTAAATGAATTCTGCATGCTATACTTATAATGTGTGTGTGAGTGTGTATGTGAAGCAATAATAAAAATCATAAAGATGTAGTGAGTTTGGGAGGGAGTGGGGGTTGGTGGGAGGAGTTGGAAGGAGAAAAGGGAGAAATGATGCAATTGTATTTTAATCAAAATAAAAAGTGAAAAGGTAGTTATGATATGTTCTTTAATTTTACGTATTTCTGAATGTGCTGCACATATGGTCCCGATCAGGCCTGTTTCCCCTCTGCAACAGAAGAACCCAGAAGCTTTTCGGTAGCTTCTTGAACGTGAGTGCCCTATGCAGTCACCTTCCAGGCTTGCTGTATAACATGTACACCTCCTGGGTTCAGTTTCCAAATATGGGTGGCGTCTCTCCTCCTTCCCCCACCGGCAGGTCCCCTCCTCTAGGACAGGGCCATTGTTTGCCTTGATTCACCAACCATCACAAGTACACTGCACCCCCAGTACCGAGACAGTGCCGGGCATGTGCCTGGCACCTGGGCAATGCCTGGAGAAGGGAGCTCTCTCTCGCTGCCTAGCTCAAGGCACTGTGCTGAGCATTAGCTCATAAATCCCAGTTCTTCTCCAGTTCTCCAGCTGAAGTCCATCTAAGAACAAGCACCTGCTACTCATCCGCTGGGAGTAGAGAGAGCCATGGGGAGAGGAGACGGTTGCACAGTTAGCTTCTTTTCCTGCTTCGACAATGATCGCTAGCCTCTTAGAGTGCCGAGCACCCTGTGAACAATAAAGCCGTTTCGGAAACATTTTATAAGTGGCACGTTATGAACGAGACACCAGAGACCTAGAGTGGACAAGCCGACTGTGTCCCGGTAAGGACTTATGGTCCAGAGTGGACACTTCTGGGGACATTCTTGGGTTGTGGCCCCCGGCAGCTGTAAGAAGATGTTTGTGACCTCGGAAAGCTCAGGGATGAGCATTTTTCTTGGCAGGAATCTGTCTCTTCAGTATGTGTTGTGCATCCTTGGGTCAGGAGGACCATAAAGGGATGCTGAGCTTCACAAACAACAGGAAAGCCTCCTTACTGATGTTATCAGGTAGCAACCTGGGCTTTTATTTCTAGCCTATTCAAGAGGAGAGCTGCATGTTTCTCCTCCCACATCCTGGAACCGAGCAAGGCCCAATCTCCCAGTGACTTTTTTTCCCCTAGATTTTCAATGAAATGGGGAAGGAGAACTTGGCATAACGGCTCAGGAATATTTCCAACGCACTGGGCCTCCTGCTCTTCCTTGCACGGTGCCTGTTTATTTGGCTTGAGTAGAGCTCAGAGTGCAAGGAAGCCAGTAGATACTCCCTGGGCATGTGCTAACCTCAGCCTTCGGAATTCTGTGGCATTACACTTCTCTCCACATCCTCTCCCTCTGCCCGTGCTCTCCTGAACCTTCAGATGACCCCTTAGGTCATCTGCACTGCCTCTGACAAGTCTTGAGTCTTGACAAGTTTTATAAGTTTTCCCTTATACAGCAAGTCCTTGTCGTGTGTTTTTGTGCCCACCTTATACTCTCTGAATTCTTTAATCCTAGCACTTGGGAGGCAGAGGCAGGCAGATCTCTGTGAGTTCGAGGCCAGCCTGGTCTACAAGAGCTAGTTCCAGGGCAGGCTCCAAAACTATAGAGAAACCCTGTCTCAAAAAAAATGAACTTATTATATGTATTTGAATGTTTAGCCTGCACATATATGTTTGCGGTACCTGGGGAACCCAAAAGACAATGTCATAACCGGAGTTATGGAACCAGAGTTACAGAAAGCTGTGAGCTACTGTGTGAGCACTGAACCCCAGGCCTCTAGGGTAGTGAGTGCTTTTAGCTACTAAGTCATCTTTCGGACACCCATTCTGAATATCTGGCCGTTTCCGCTCCTCCACCAGGCTGTGGATGGACACCAAAGAAGTCTTTGTTTCAATTCTGTTCCTAGGAACTAGAAAGTCACAGGTATCTAGAAGGCACTACACATCATTAACAAACACACTTCACATTGTAATGGCTTCCCCTTCTATTTACTTACTCACCCCGTTAGTCATTAAATATTAATTGAGCATTTACTCTGTCTTACGAGCTGTTTTAAGTACCAGGCATACAAAAGCTAAAAGTATTTAGTCCTGTAGTCTAATGGAGGCTGACACATAATAGACACACTCAATAAGTTATCCATACATAGCAGTGATGAGGACCAGAAAAACAACTGAGCAGGGAATGGAATTAGAAGATTGGGCCCAGACTGAGGAAGGTGTCATGCGGAAGGTAGTACTAGGCAATGATCTGAAGAAGGTGAGGTAGTCATGTAACACAGATACACAGAGCAGCAAAGGTCTGCAGGCAGAAGCAAGGCGAGTGTGCTCTGGGAGCAGCAAGGAGCAACGAGAGGATCCTGTCACTGCCTGTGTGTTGGCAGTGGGTGACAAGCAGATACAGATACAGAGGAGTGGCACCTGCTGACTTGGATTTTATTAGAATCCTTGCTGAAAAGCAACAGAAAAGGGGCCAGAAGCAGCCCGATCATTGAAAAGTCTGTAATGTCTGGATCCAGATAAGAGATGATGGCATCTTGAACTGGGTTAGCTTTAGCAGATTCGATTAAATTCTGGGTGTGGCTACAAGGACTGGCTGCTGGAATAGACAGTAGGGTCAAAGGCAATCCTGGTTTGGGCTTGAGAAACTGGGATGATAAAGATGTCGCTTGCTGAGCTGAGAAAGACAGAAAGGAAAATTCATTCAGAGCCCCAGTTTGGGAAGCCCATTATTTCCAGAAGCAAGTTGAAATGTTGAGAACACAGACACTTATGCCAGGCTTTACAAATATTAAGTCATTCAGTTCCATAAACAGTTCACAAGAGAAGCAGAACTTGTGGATCTTACCGAGGTGGTTTTACTAGTTTTACTAGTAGCGGGTCGAGCAGGAGAACTGGGATGTATTTAAACTCCTAGGATGGACACAGGATGTCTGCTTCTCTACACCTTGTGACTGAGCACGGTGAGGTTACACACACACACACACACACACACACACACACACCACTGAACACTAGTGCTTCATTCCAGCAGCTAAGACCCTAGCATCACCTTTCAGCTTATTTCTGAGCCTATCACTCGGCCAATGGCTGGAGTGTGTTAATTACAGTAAATCTGAGCAAATCCTATAGCCTGATTTTGGAAGTGGAGCCCCAAGTGGACTGTGGGTGAGGTGAGAGAATATTCCCTGGAGGAAAATCAGGTGCTCTGATGTGGAATATCATAATCAGCAGACTCGCTAATGTCAAATTCAGCCCCCTCGTAGCACACGGGCTACATTTACACGTTAGCCATTCCGAGCGAGCACTGTCAACCCACCCCAAACACCAATGTGTGCTAATTTTTTTTAATCAAAAGATTCCCTTATAAGATGTTTACTTCATTTCTGGGGATATTTATACTTTCCATTCCTATATTCACCTCCAAAGGCTGAAGGTCAAATATCTTAGCTGGAGATCTGGAATAGCTGAGGGGCACTGAATAATGCTCTCTCTGCCCAGTACATTTGAAGCAAATTAAAAACAAAAATGAAACAAACATCAAGAGAAAGTTCCGAATGGAATCCATCTGAAGACTTTGACCCCAAACACACTCCCTCACTGATATTTAAACTCTCATTTCAGCAGTGAATTTCCTGTGAAGGCAGGTTTTCACACTCACAGCAAAAACGAGCAGGAAATAGAATTGTTACACGTTCCTTCATCTTGCCACCCATGTGCACTCCACCCATGCAAGCCCCTGCTAGAGGGATCGATATTAATTATCACCTCACCAGGAATTAGAATTACTAAATGACATACCTCTTGATGTATCTGCGTGAGTTTCCAGAAAGACTTAGAGGAGGAGAGAAGGCTGACTCTGGGTGTGGGTGGAGGCACCATGCATTGCCTGGGTAGATTCTGGAGATGAATTAAAAGAGAAAAAGAAAAAGTATATTGCATATACTTTACCATACAGCAGTGTGGTACATCTCTTTTCCAAAATAATGGGAATAACACCCTCGATCCCTGCAGCACTGTTCACAGTTATCAGGAAGCACAGCTGAGGTGGCCATCAGTGAATGAAGATCTAGAGAAACTGAGGTGTGTGCATACAATGGAACATTATTCCGTCACAAAAAAGGAAATACCGTTGCTTTTACCAGCACAAAACAATGTAGAGGGCACTATGCAAGTGAGATATGCCAGGTAAATGCTTTAAAATCTCACTTACTTGGAGAATCTAAAAATCACTGAAGTCAAAGAGTCAGAGAGTGGGATGGGGGCTATCAGGAGCTGAGGGGCAGTGAGCTGGGAAATGACTGTGGTTTATGATATGAACGTGTGTTAAGCACAGGTGCTGATGGGGTCACCAATGATGTGATTGTGATAATCACTCCCGTGTGTGCCGAGTCAGCACTCTGCACACCTTATATCCAATCTTTGTCTACTAAGTATTTTATAATAGAATAAACTTTTAAAATTAGATAGGCGATGCTAGGGCTATAGCTCAGAGATGGGGGCTTGTCCTGCATGTAGAGCCTTGGGTATAATCCCCACAACCACAAAAGGGGACATACACAATAATATTACAGGAAACAGAGAAAAAACCACCGTAACTGAAGGACACCAAGACAACCACATTCATGTTTATTTTTCTAAGTTTGTGTGTGTATGTTTGTGTTTGTGTGAGGAGGGGGGGTAGAGAGAGAGAGAGAGAGAGAGAGAGAGAGAGAGAGAGAGAGAGA
>JABTXL010006079.1:4457992-4478333 GCA_025134845.1 Neodon shergylaensis | reverse complement strand
AGAGAGAGAGAGAGAGAGAGAGAGAGAGAGAGAGAGAGAGAGAGAAACAGAGAGAAGCTTACATACATATATACACAGGTTAGAGTTAAATTCTTGTCCTGGCTATATAACTTAGTGATAGAGTGTACAAGGCCCTGGTTCACATTTCCAGTACCACACATGTGTGCACCGCCCACATGCACACACTTACATACGCATTATTAGAACTTCCTGAAGGACAAATCTTTTGTCTTCTTTTAAAGACAGGGGAATCCTGTTCAGTTAAAATTCGTGATAACAGGAACAGTCTGAGGTGCCCTAAGTGTAATTACAAAGGCTGGAAGGCAGAGAAGGAGACGTGGGGAGTTAGTAAGTTAGTAAACTATGGACTGAGAACACAGCAGCCTTCCTATCCTTGAATGTATGTTAAAGCTTTACTTCAAATCCTGCCATGAGCTCCCCGTCATTGTTCACAGCTCAGCCGATCCAGAAACAGCAAGTGTTCTGAGGAACCATCCTCCCTTCCTGAACTTCTGTGGCCCCACGCTCACCTCACATAAGCCCACAGCCCTTCTCTGTGTCCATGCAGGTTCGGACCACTAGCTAAGTCTGAATCTCTCAGATCTCCTTTCTTAAAAGTTGATCTAACTCTGGTCAGTGGATGTTTGTCAGCTGCCCTCATCCTTGCACAAACATGTCCCCGTACCTGGTCTTTTTATTGCAGAGATTCTATGATCTCAAGAGCCTTGCATTTAATCTTCACGAACAGTGGAACTGGTTGGTGTTTGTCTTGAACCCAGAGTGATGCCTTGAAGACAGTGATGGTAAGCTGGCTTCCCTTCACCCTGGGGATTCTTTAGCTGGACTATAGATTAAATGGACACAAACAAATTAACAAAGAGGGGGCTACAATTAATTATACAGGGTATCTGAAAGTCCCAGAAGAATATGTAACTTGAAGAGAGAGCAGATGGTAATTTATGCAACACATCCTCGTTACAGAATGAGATGCGGGCTTGGGGCTGCTGGGGAAGTGGGAAGTTGCTCAAGATATGGTGGCATGAGAAGGAAGCATGCCCTGATCGCCTGTCTTGCAAATATGTCTCCCAGAAAGAAAGGTTAATCTGGAGACTGTCCTCTGCTTGACACAGAGTTTACCTTTGTACATTTAATTACAGATATCTGTGGGTTTACAAAAGGAAGCCTGCCTGAGTCACTGCTAAATCTGCAGTTTCTCACAAAATCAGCTCCAAATAAATGAGTATATTTTGGGGTATCATATTTTTGTCTGCTATGATCATATTTAAGAGTGATATGTCCTGATCCCCAGTCACTGAGCATTGTGGAAAAAAGAATTGGTAGGCCATGGTGCACAGAGTTCAGTCTATGTTGTAATTAAGAAACTACCTTCTGTGGGGCAGGGCATTTGTTCATAATAATAGTCAGGTGGATTTACAAAGTGCACACACGAGCACACACAGACTTGCACAAAAATGGAGACAGTCAGCTTGAGTGGTATGTAGCCCTCAACAGTGGCTGAAGATGGTGCACAGCCCTCCATGGTGACTCAACTCACCACTTCGCTCTTCTCTTTGGAATTTCTTGCTCACAATGAAGTTGTCCAATGTATTGATGGCCAGCGGAGAGTTCCAACAAAGAATCACTCTTGTTTGTACAGTTGTTTGACTCCTGACATAAATATTGTGAGAAATGTCTGTGTCAGTGCAGAATAATCTCTAAGATCCATTAATGGGAGGAAAAGAAAGGTGAAGAGGTCTGTGCTGATCACCTTCTTCATGTAGGAAAAGGTGAAGAGCAATAATGAGTGTTCATATTTGCTTATATTTTTCACAAAGAACCCCCTGATGGGGCGTGTGAATCTTTAAACAGTGAGGGCCCAAGTACAGATCAGAAGAGGTAATGAAAGTGAGGCTCCAGGCTGACTATGGCCTCCCCACCTCATGCTGAAACTTACTTGCCACTGAAATGATTTCGGGTGACATGTAGGGTGTAGTGATGTCATGGGAGCCACTGGAGGCTGTTACTGTGGGAGTGAGCTACTGTCCGCTAGGCTCCTGATAAGAGAGATCTTGATTCCTCTCTCTGTCTGTATATACTGGTTAGTCCCTTCTGCTATGTCATGGCACAACAGAAGTCACCACTAGAAGCTGATACTGTGTTCCTGACATTCCCAGCCACCAGAAACACGAGCCAGGTAAATTATTCTTTTGGTATGCTAGTTTTTTCATCTGTATATTTGTAACCAAGTCTCAATCTGTAGTATGAGCTATTTTGGAACTTTCTATGTAGCCAGATTGGGCTTGTAATTTCCAGTAATTCTCCTGCCTCAGCCTTTTGACCAATAAGATTACAAGCATGTCATGCTTCTACAGCCACAAAAATGAGACCAAGATAGATGAAATGTGTTTTTATAAAGGTTTTTGTCTTTTAAATATATGTATATATTGGCTTTCCAAAAATCACCAGATGTAATCTAAACAAATCTATTTGTACTAGACAATAACAATGGACCTTTGAAAAATAACTGTTTCCTGTCACCAGGCAAGCTTATAAACACCCACCATAGAGAGACCTACAAAAGAGCAGATCCCTCTGGACTGAGTGTTGTTCCTACAGAAGAGTGGATCCCTCTGGATCAAGGGCTGTCCCTTTCTGGCATTCACAACACAGTGATAGCAGCTTCCTTTCTCTCGGGGTTCATGCTTTTGCTGCCACCCCATAGCTCCATGCCAGAACCCAGCAGGAGAGAGATGGTACAGACACCTCTTATAAGGCTGTATGACTTCCCCAAACAGGGCCACCAACTGTGCAGCAAGAGTCCAAATACCTGAACTATGGGGGACATCTCTCATCTAAACCACCATAATTATTGGTCTGGGATCTTGGAAGTGACACTCAACAAAAGTGCAAATATGTTTAATAATTTTAAATTCCAAGAGGATTTTCTGCTTATACAAATGTTACTGGTAATGTTAAGCATAGGTTATAGCACAGGGATAAATCTGGCGTGTCTTGAGGCAAATTTTTGTGCTTCTAGAACTGATGGCTCAAAAACAAGTTTCCTAAGAGCACTTGAGTGCATACAGATGACTTGCTAAGACTGTATGTGATTTTAAGTGTATAATAGCATTGCTACCTACCTAGACACTATCATTTGCAGGGGTTTACACAGTAGAAAGCACAAACTTCTGTGCTCTGTGACCCATATGTATTCCGAAAGGCTTCTTGATGCACTCTTTGTCTGTACCTTGAACTACAAAGACTGGTGTATTTAGAACTCACCTTCTTTGTTAATAATTGGTTCACAAGAAACTTCTTATGTAAAGTCTGTTTCTTTTGTGTCTACCTCATCTGGGCTCTGGGGTCAGGTGCCCCACTGACATGCAGATGCCCTGGTGGCTGGTCCTCTGACCTCTCTCAGCCTCTTCCTGTCTCAGAAGCCGCAACTGTCAGGTGTGGCCTCCACTGCCTATAGAACTTTGCAGCCGGAGTAGGTTCAGCTATCTTGTGATGCAGGTTCCATGGGCAGCGCTGGCTTCCTGCTCTAAGTGATTCACTCCCCTCTCCTTTCCCGCGGTGGACTTACTGTCTGTCACAGGGTCTGTTTCTGAAAAAAATGCATCTGATCTCAACCTCTTCTTACTTAAGGACTAAAGGGGATTTCCTGATGATCAGCATGGGGGAAGGGCATCTTCAAGCCTAGGGATACTGCTTTCTGGCTTTCCTCAGTGATGGCAGCCACCGAGCTTGAGGGTATTGAAATAATCATTGGCTGTGTGCCACTTGGAGGGACACCACAGCTGCAGGGAGCCCTTGTGCCTGCATTGGAGTCTCCTTACTTTCCACATGTAGAAAATGGGACAGGACCTCCTAAGCTCCTGCTTCTTTTAGGCCGCAGGTCAGCAACCCCTTTCTGGGAAGGAAATGAGTATTTTCAGCTTTGATAGCTTCCCAATCTCTGTGCATCTTGTCAACACTGCCATCTTAGCAGAAAGCATTAGATGATGCAAGAGGAAGGAGTGTGTCTGCACTCCAATCAAACAGTGCTCGTGGACTCGTAAAGGCATAGAATGGTGTTTTTTTTTTTTCAATCATTTCAAAATGTAAAACCCACTTATAGGCTGAAAAGATGCCTCACTGGGTAAAGATGCTAGCAACCAAGCCTGCTGGAATAAGAGAATAGACTCCTGAACATTGTCCTCAGACCTCCACAAGCATGTCACACACACACACACACACATGCACGCACGCACGCATGCACACATCGCATGCACTGAATTAATTAATTAATTAATTGTAATTTTAAAATAATGAAAGAAAACGGACCTCATTCACAGCCTCTAGGCATACAAAAGCAAGAATGAAGTAGATTCTGCCCATTGCAGGCTGTCTTGTCACTTTTTTATTACCATGACAAAACACCATGACTCAACACAGCTTATAAAAGAAAGCGTTTAATCTGGGTCTCATGGATCCAGATAGAGTCCATTGATATCATGGTGGGGAGCATGGCAGCAAGCAGACAAGCATGACCCTGGAGCAGTAACTGAGAGTTTACTCATGATCCACAGGTGTGATGCAGACAAAGAGAGACAGAGAAAGGCAGCCTTAGCCTGCCTGGCATGGTCCTTTTGAAACTCCAAAGTCCATCCCCAGTGTTGCCTTCTCCAACAAGACTCTGTCTCCTAGCCCTTTCCAAAGCAGTCTCACCAACTGCACACCAAGCATTCAGACGTACGAACCTATGGAGGTTGTTTTTTACTCAAACCACTACAAGAGCCATTGACATACACTCTATAGATAGTGTATAGATAGTGTTGTCGGTAATTTTTCTTCTCAACATGGCATTGTAAGCCACTTCACAGCTCGGGGGATCCTAGCACCCAACACAGTGGTTTTTCATGAGGATGTCAAAGGTGTAAACAGGATATTTCAGTAGCTTGACCCTGGTTAAGCACCTCAGCTCTTTTTCTTTCAGCAGCTATGCCTATTAAGAAGATCACCTAATAGCATTCTAAGGACCAAGATCTCTTCTCTGCCTGGGCAAGGGTATCATGCTGTAAGTGTAATGTCATCCCTGGCCTAGCTACTTCAACTAGGAGCAGGCCCTAGGGCAAAGTTAAAATATCTAGCCTAAACAATCATGTTAGCTTTCCATTGCTGTGGTAAAACACTTGGAATAATTAGCTTTTGGGGGGGGGAGGTTTATTGTCTGACAGTTGAGGAGGTATCATCCATGATTGATTGTTCTTATGATTTTGTGCCCATGGCAGGGCAGGGCATCGTGGAGGATGCTGCAGAAGAGAGCTGCTCACCTCGCTTGTGTTCAAGAAGCAAAGGAGAATAGGAGAAGGCTGGAGTCCTACAGACACACTCAAGGCCAGTCCCCCAGTAACCTAAAGGCCTCCCGCTTGGCCTCACTGCTTAAAAAAATTCTGCAAATCCCAATGTGTCACCCCAGGTTCAAGCTCTTAACCACAGGGGCCTTTTAGGGGGACATTGGAGGGGGCATTCAGAATCAAACTATAGAACTAATGATAACCGAATTCTAGTCAATGATTTTATTCGTCTACAGCAACCTTATTAGGCAACTCCACTGAAGAAGGGATGAATGGCAGACCAGATTCAATGCCATGTCCTTGGATATAATACTGCCATACCACTGCATACCCTTCACAGAATTTCTAATCAAAAAGTCAGCAGATTAGGACTGAATAAATCTGTTAGTGTAAAAATTTGCCCTGCAGACTCAGCATTTGAGAACACAAACCTTTGTTCACATTAGTGTCCCATTCACTCCGTTCATCTGATCTGTCCTCTGGCCGTGTCACCCTCACCTCGCCAGGCTCCATCACTTTTTATGCAATGCTTTCCTCTCATAGATGTTAGTCTGGGTTGAGTCTTCCACTCTGAATCCCAGGGATCCCTGAGGCATCTTCATCACTTACACAAAGAGATGTTAATTGTGAGGTTATTTATCCATTAGTGGATGTTTGCCCCACCTCCCCCCCCCCGCTTCCCTGCTCAATCTGCCCCTGAATTACATTGGTAACTACAACTATAAAAAATAGGGTTTCTGTGGTTACACTTTCTTGTAAATTTGTATTTCACAAAGCCCAAGCAAGCTCAATGTGCTCTAAAAGCTTGTAAGTGTGAGCTTTGTCTCAAGTCATTAAGATTTATGTATTTATTTATTTATCAGTCTATCTATCTATTATTTATCTTTTTGTTTTGTTTTATTTTAGACAGAGTTTTCAGTAGCTATGGAGCGAGTCCTGGAACTCGCACTGTAGATCAGACTGGCCTCAACTCACAGCCTGCTTCTGCATCCCGAGTGCTGGGATTAAAGGTATGTGCACCACTGCCAACAATTGTTAAGTTTTAAAACGCCATTTAGATAGAATTAAGGTGCCAAATTTTCTAAAATGTGCAAAATCATGCAGGTTAGGTTGGGAGAAGCCAAAATAAACCACCCTGCTTTTGTGTGGGGGAAGGTACACATACCTGATCAACTTTTTAATATGCATTTTCCCCAAATAAATAAGCCATTCTCCTGGAGAATTTGGGTAATTTTAGCAGCTGCCATGTGACAAAACTTCCCAAGGACAGAATCATGAAATCATGAATAAATACACATCAGAACAAAATGATGCACTTTTGAATCTTTGAGGGAAAAGACAAACTACAAAATACCAAGAATTTAACAATACATACTTCTTACTACTGGGATAACCTCTCACTGGCTTTACCAAGAAAACAGTAACCCACTAAGGCTTCAAGTCATGGTGATTGTGTTGGAATTAGCACAACCTGCCTTGCTGATTATTAATGTGACTCTTCAGAGCCCTCGCCAGGTCTTGAAAAGCAGTTTCCCAGTCTCAACAATCCTTCCGTCCTGCCGCCAGCGCTCTTTCAGTTTGCCCTTCCTTGGTGCCAAAAGTCTCCTGAGAAGGAAAAGTCTGAGATCTTGCTTTCAAAGCAAGCCTGTTTATGGAGTTCCAGCAACTGCAAAGTCTTCAACCAAGATTCATTTTCATGGGTCCTGCTTTCTGCCTTGAAGAGTTTTGAATAGCCTCTGTCAGTGGGAAAACAGCTCAGTTCAGCTTGCTTTGGAGTGGAACGTGACTACTTTCCAAAGTGATGTTTGGCCATTCACATCCATATTCCATACCCTCTGCAAATCTTGACATCAGTCGGAATGGAGAAAGGGGTCACTGTATCGCAGGCCTGACCCTGTCCTCACAGTGGAAACACTGTTTCACTTGTTTGCTAAGGCAGCTACAGCCATATATGGAGGTGAGAGAAGACTGTGTTTGTTAGTGAAGTGTCGCTATGACAAAGTGCTGTAGACGATCAGCTTCAATCAGAGAAAAGGTTTCAGGGGCTTCCATCCACCCTTGTCTGAACCTTCTCTTTAGAGCCAATGAGCACTGGAATGAAAGCCTGTGGTAGAAGAGACGGCTCATCCCATGGCCACCGGGAAGCAAAAGAGAAAAGAGGTCAAATCTCAGAACATCCCCTCCAAGACATAGCCCATCTCCCTCCACTAGGCTGTACTCTTTGAAGGCTCCTTCACCTCTCAGTGGTGCTAACATACTGAGGATCAAGCCTGCAGTACATGGGTCAGACAACGGTAGGAAGGCATGCAGCTGAGTACCTCTGAAGGGCTCCCGGCGAGCTGAAGGCATTTTCACGTGCTCAGTATCTTCACCATCACGGCCCCCACATTTTCCTCTTTGAGTCCTGGGATTCTCTTGCTATCAAGTCTGTTGTGTTTGAGGGAAGGCAGTCACATGTAGGTAGCCCAGGAAGAAAACCTGGTGTCCAGAATAGGAACGAAACAAGAACTTAATTCGATGAGGTGTCCAACAGTCTCCTCTTCACGTCTTGTGCTCTGGGGACTTCCATAAGCATTTCTCCTTGGGCCGAATGCTTGTCATTCATTCACTCATTCAGCATTAGTCAGAATTATATATATATATATATTTAATATAGTCTGTATTATATATCCTCTGTGTATCAGGGTGGTGCTGGGGCAGTGGCAAAGAAACACAGGGATGGATCCCTCCTACTGAGGCTTGCTACCTTCTGCCTTGGGAAGGGAAAAACAGAGGCCACGGGAGGTGTCCTTGACCAAGTAATAGTTTTTCTTGTGTGTGTGGTGCTGTATGTTCCTCTGCAAAATAGCATCATAACTGCAAGGATTTCAGAGGGTTAAGAAAGGTGTAAAGAAGACCATACGTGAAGAGGCTTCACCTACGTGCACTCCAAGGAGCAGCTCACCTGTATGCTCTTCTGGCAGGCAATTTCTAGACAATTACAAAGCAATTAGATCTGTAATGATAAAACCAACCCCCAGCGCTTACACAATGCTGAAGACATGCCTCATACTTTTCTGGGTCCACTCTGCATGCTGCCTCATCATGAATTCTTGCAATCAGTACTTAAAACAAGAGGGGCAGAACTGCCTGGTGTGAACTGGAGAGGAAGGGGTTAAATAGGAGGTAACCGAAGAGATCGTTGTGGCTCTGTGTCTACTGACAGCCTTGCTCTTTTGTGGTTAAACAACCTCAAAGCTAAACTAGGGTCTATATCAGAGACTGGTGCCAGAGCACTTCCCAGTGGCCGCACAAACAGAACATCTGCTCAGGGAGCCGCGGTTTCCTTATAGGGACATTTACATGTGGTTTTGAGCCCTTCTTTTGTGAGTTTTCCCAGAGGATCATGGGAAGAATTTCCCCAATAGCCATATCCAGTCTATCCCTTATCTGGAGGTGGAGGAGGAGAGGCCATCTTAGTTTATAAATACACCACTCATCTCATAAATTATCCTAAGACTTCCTGAAAATCCACACTGCCCAGCTCAGAGTGCCGCTATACCCTTTAGACCCCACCGCCTCCCACTCTCTCTGGAGTGTGAGATCTGCCTTTTTTAACTGTTATCTTTGAGCTGACTTCTTCCTTGTGGGTGCTGAGGTGAAGTCCTTGCCTGCTAACAGATGGACAGCAAGCTGTGTCAAGAATGGGATACTGAGGGAAGGCAGGCGAGGGGCAGGTATGGCTTAAGGGTGGTGGTGACGCACGCCTTTAATCCCAGCTCCCCGGAGGCAGAGACAGGCGCGGACCTCTGTGAGTTCGAGGCCAGCCTGGTCTGAAAATCAAGTTCCAGGACAGCCAGAGGTGCTATTCAGAGAAACCCTGTCTTGGAAAAACAAACAGCAGCAACAAAAACAAAAAACAAAGTATGACCTTTTGGCTGGTACGTAGCTCAGTGGTAGACTTGTAGGTTATGCAAGAGCCAGAAACTGAGTCTGTGTTAGGCTGTCATTATGATGCTAGTGTTGCAGACATTTAAAAACACAAGCACATATGAACACACACAGGAGAAAGTGATATATTGCATAGGATAACAGATAATATTTATTTATTTTTGTCTTTTCTCCAATTTTTCTATATTGGATTTTTTTTTCAAGCGGGCAGTGAACTTCATGTTCCCCTGCTTTTATTTCTCGAAAACAAAAAGCCTTTTTTCCCCCACAGAATTCCAAAAGACAGCATCTAATTAAGTCACAGGTTAGTGTGCTGTGGGTGACTGTGCAAGGCCCCCTGTAACCCAGGCAACCTGAACGATCGGGCACTATGTTCTCCAAACCAGCCTAAGGGACACCCCTTGGCGGCTACACCCCTGAGATCATTCTGAGGAGCTGCTTGGTCCCAAAGTAAATTGAGCCCTTTCTTCCCCTTTAGCCTGAGGCCCAGTAGTCCTCCTCCTCCTCCTTTTCCTCCTCCTCCTCCTCTTCCTCATCGTCCTCTCTTTCTCTCTCTCCTTCCTTCTCACACACAAGAAATACCACACACTTCAAACGTTTTATTGAAATACAAAATAAATAAAGAAGAATGTGGCTCACCATGCTTTTAAAGCTGTCTCCTCCCATTCTCGGTCTCTTCCAACAAGGGAGACTCACGCCATGTGCTTTTTCTCAACGTTTAGCTCACATATGTAGCCATTCTTTCATGCAAACACTTACAGGTTGTCTACAGTTCTCAGGCACAGCTAAGCCAGGGCTGCAAAGATGGGTAAGTCCTCCGTGAAGACCCAGTGCGCAGTAAAGTCAGGCAAAGATATAAGCAATAGTAAGACAGTGGTAAGGGACCCAGTTAATGGATTTCTTGAAGGGAGAGGAGGTAAGAGAAAGAGTGAAGAGTAAGCTGGATGGTGGTGGCACACACTTTTAATTCCATAACCCAGAAGACAGAGATAGAGGGAGCTGAGTTTGAGGGCAGCATCGTCTGCATAGTGAGTTCCAGGACAGCCAGAGTTACACAGAGAAACCTTGAATTGAAAAACAAAAACAAACAAACAGAAAACCAAAAAAAAATCAAACAAACAAACAAACAAAAGAGTAAAGAATAGGAAGGCTCTAATGAAATGAGAAAAAAAATGGCATTATAGTTTTTCTAAAAATAAAAGAGGTTTTAGGTGAGAAGTGATGTCTAATACATAAGCAGGGCATAATATCAGCCATAGAGATGACAGCGCAGGAAAGAAAATGAATGCAGAGAGAGACGCATGTTCAAAAACCCAGAAGGGAAAGTAGGGCAATTCTGGGCTACAGCAAAGAAGTGAATTAAGTGATGTCACTCTGGGCATGGCTTCTCTAAGAAGCATTTTTACAACAAGCCGCAGTGACTGTATTACATGGAACTTCTGCCATGCAACAGGTCCCATTTCCTCTACACTGCTTTGCTTACCGTTCCCTTCACCCTCCTGAATCCGACCATGCTTGCCACTTCTATCTGGACTGTGACTCAGTCCCAGAGTGTTCTAGTATAGAGGAGGGATTCATAGACCTACCAGGTGCCTGTGTGTGTGCTGGGTGGGTATAAAAGCTGAAAGGCATGCTGCATGCACATAACTCGACAAACGCTAGCTATAGTCATGATGGTAGTGATGAGGATGAAGGTGATTGTGGAGGTACCCATCCTTTGACTACTGCAACACGACTCAGGGAGCAACTTCATAAAGAAACAAATTTTATTTGGGCTCAAAGTACTGGGGGTGTCAGATCCTAGCATCATGATACAAATTCTCCTGAGAGTTTCCAAGTATACATCCTATCATGGGGGAACATGCATGAATCTATATTTTTATGTGATCTGTCTTAGTCATTTTTCAACTACTGTAACAAAATACCATGTCCAAGGAAACTTATTGAAGGACCAATTTTGAGGGGGGCTTACAGTTTCAGAGGGTGAGTCTGTGACCATCATGGTGGGGAGCGTGGCAGCAGGCAGGCAGGTATGGCCCTGGAACAGCAGCTGAGAACTTACATCCTTGCACAAGTAGAAGGCAGACAGAGCTAACTGGGTATGGCAGTAACACGGGCTTTTACAACCTCAAAGCCCACACCCAGTGACACACCTCCTCCAAAAATTCACATCCCCTAATCCTTTCCAAACAGTTCCAACAACTGATGACCAAATATTCAAATACATGGAGTCTATGGAGGTCATTCTCATTCAAACCACCACATGGCCTTTCTCTCTTCCCTTAGAGAGTCACCGGGGTTTAGTCATCAATGACCTACTCTACTCTGCTTCCCAAGGGCCTTAAGTCTGAGCACAATAGTTGGATTCATTTTCTTTCTCTTAATATGCTAACATAAAATTTTGAATCTTAAATTCCTGCATGAGTCCACAGAGAAAATGATCAAGTGGCCTGTTATCTCCTGACATTGGAGGGGACACCCCTGATGGAGCCTTACGAAACTAATTTGTGTGTGGATTCCAAAGGGACAGAGTTAGGTAGAGATTGAGGAGCAACCAAGAGTCAGAGATGGAAGGCAGAGGAAGTCAGAAAGTGATTATATAATTCACACACAAACACACACACACACACAATGGGGGAGGAAGAGAGATAAAGAGATGGGGGAAGAGAGGGAAGGGGAGAAGAGGAGGGAGGGAGAAAGGGGTAGAGACAGCCTAGGGAGGGTCTGAGGTTACCCTCTTTAGTCCACCGTCAGGAAACTGAGTTGGGAACCTTGGATCTTGGTCCTTCCCACTGCTTCTTTAATTTGGCCCAACCCCCATTCTTCATACATCCCTCCCACACACCCTGGAATCCACTGCATTCCTCTCTGTCCCCATAGCTTTGGGGAGGCTCTGTATTCTTATCTTTCAGCGTGTAACCTTTTGGTCTGGCTTCTTTCCCTTAGCACAACACCATGTGTATGGTTGCATACATCAACACTAGCCCCTTTGGATCTCTGAGTGGCATTTCCCAGTACAGATGAGCCACAGTTATTCTAACTGTTCACCAGTCAGGTGATGCACATGACTTTTACTTGCTAAATGAATATTCCATTTTATGGATATCCAAAACCTCAGGTAGGTGGTCTCAACAGTTCTATGTGTGTGTGCACGTGCGCACACACGTGTGTTTAACATTTTAGGTTGTTCCTTTATCATAAGTAGCTGTTAAATAGACATCTTTATATACATATCTTTGTATAGCATCTATATATGTATTTATATCTTTATATACTGTACATGTATCTGAAGCTCTTAGCAAGCATGTATTGTGTCATTTATTTATTTATTTATTATGTATACAATATTCTGTCTGTGTGTATGCCTGCTGGCCAGAAGAGGGCACCAGACCTCACTGCAGATGGTTGTGAGCCACCATGTCGTTGCTGGGAATTGAACTCAGGACCTTTGGAAGAGCAGGCAATGCTCTTAACCTCTGAGCCATCTCTCCAGCCCGTATTGTGTCTTTTAAAACAGGAACATACAGCAAATAGAAAATACAGCTGCTTCCAAAAATATATTTAATTATATGAGATTATACCACACTCCAGGTCTCAGTGTTTTGTATTATTATCAAAATAAGAAACAATAACTTTAATTCTGTGGCAAATTCTGCCTGGTAAGCAAGACTAGCTAAATGCCTTGTTTTTTGCATCGGGAGCATAAGTCTAACAGGATTACCGCCTGGCTACGTTGTTTTCCTAGAAGAAAGTGTCTTTAGACAGTGGGAGCCCGTGGCCTAGGCAGGGTGGACGCAAGGCTGGGTTCCGTTAAAACACTCTGGTGAATTTGTAGTCACACTTGAGAACTTGAAGTCAAAGCTACTAAGAGAGAAATGACAAGGCTGGCATCCCTTGTTGTGGAAAGAGCTGGGCTCCCCCTCCGTAGAGAGGCTGACGCTCTGAAAGGAAAGAGGAAACAGAGACAGTGTTAGCGTGTGGCATCTGCTTTCAAAATCACGCAAGCACACTACAGAAATGTTTAAATAGAACAGAAAGTTCATAAAGCCAGAAGTAAAAATTATTAATTTCCCTGTTTCCAGAGAATCACAGCTAACAATTTCAGTTGTCATTCAGTTGTCAAGAAAGCCACACACACACACTCGTGCACAGGCATGTACTCACACACGTACACATGCACACATGCACACACACACACACATTCTCACACATCCCTCTATGTAAAAACACGGAATGCAATTTCCTTCCTTTGCCTGACTCCACCTCTTGGACGTAGTTCATGCTGGTTCACACGGAGTCAATTCATTTTTCCTTGTGTATGAATCATTATTGTACGGATGTTCAAGAGTGTTCGCCAAGTTCCTTGTTGTGAATAGTGTAACATTAGAGTTTAACTGATTAAGAAAACCCTGTTCTGACATTAAAATACCCAGCGGAGGCCTGGCCAAATCCCATTTAAACTAAAGAAGGTCTAACCTTCGCAGTTTTTAAAACCGAAATTACTGAATTCCTTTCAACCAATTAAAAATTATAAAACCATCTTATCTTGGTTCAGAAACCAATCCCACTGCTCTGGGCTAGAGGCCAGACAACTTCCTTAGGACTCGCCAGTCCCTTTTTTTAATTAGCCAATGAATGGCTCCCTCTGCTGGACATTCACTACAGCGTATTTCTGATTCAGTGCCTGTCCATGTTAGAGCCATTCAAAATTGGTCCTTCCAACTTTTCTCTCTTTTTTTTTTTGCCTTAAAATAATTAACTAGCTAATATCTGGATATATTCCATTTATTTTCAACAAAATGAAATAACAGAGCAAAATGCAAGAAAGTGTGAGTGTTGTGCGATCCAGCTGCCCTCACTCCCCCTAACCAACAGCGGAACTTCCTTGTGGTCTGTAATTGACAAGGATGTTTGTGTTCTTTCTGACCGGTGGTTTTCCACAGAAGCAGTAGAGATATAAAAAGGTTTTAGGTGAGGCAAAATAAAGCTTGCTGTTCTTCCACCTGAAAAGAAGCCTCAGTGTCTCAATCCCGGCACCACCGCCAGTCTCGGGTATCCAGGCTGTGCAGGCGCGGCGTATGAGGGCCTCCCCTCATTTTTCTGCACTTCTTACTTTTTTATCGAGAGTTATGATTAGTGCTTTGGAGTTCATCTTCTCGGACCCCTGTCTTCTGTATGCCCCATCACCAGTCACAAACTAAACATGCAGCTTTATTCTCTTTGCACTATATTTCTGTGTCTATGCTAGAGTGTTGGTCCGGCATATTTTGGAGTTAAAGATGGCTGTAAAACACCATGTGGGTGCTGGGAAACAAACACCGGTCCTTCGGAACAGCAGCTGGTACTCTTAACCACGGAGCCATCTCTCTAGCCCTAAATTTTATTTTCTTAAAAAATACCAGAAGCATCTCCAAGACATGTTGTTAAGTGGTAAAAGAACAAATCCCAGAGTCACATCTATAGCATTAGTTATTATAAGTAATCTAAGAGATCTACGTCTGTTGTGTGTGTGTGCACGTCCATGAACATGTACAGATGCACACATGGACCAAAACAGGAATGTCATAATCTTTAAGAACACACGAGAATATAGAAACAGTGGTCTATCTATTTTGAGTAAGGAAACTAAGCATAGGAATCAAGAAAAAACAGTGTTCATCTCCTCAACCCTTTTGATAATTGCAAATTTTGCTTCAAGGATGTATATTAACTTTGAAAAGCTAGGATTAAGAAGGACTGTCTGCTGAAGTGTTGCTAGGCAAAGCATGGCATTGAGCTGTCTGGGGAGAGCTGGCTCAGCTTGTAAATGTGTGTGGAACTTGCACCCACCTAACTCAGAGATGGAGGGGGGGCTACAGTGAAGAAACAACCTAGTCTACAGTGAGCAACTTAAAAGATGCATGGAGAACACGCTGCAGTTCACCCGAGTTCTGACTGACGCCCTTTACTTACGAGCTCATGACACAGTCCGGATGAGTGCTGTGGTCCACACACATTAAGAACTTCACAGGTCTAAAGGAGGAAAACAGTCCTTAGGAGATTTCCCAAATAACATTCACCCATTAAACATTTATGGTTTGTCTGAAAAGCGCTGGAAACACAAAATGCATCTCTGAAGATCGCACAAGCAACTCCTTTATAAACAATACTAGGTAGGCTGGGAGTGGTGCGCACCTTTCAATCCCAACACCAGGGAGGAAGGCAGAGTCAGAGAGATCTCTATAAATCTGAGGTCAGCCTAGTGAGACCCTGTCTCAACACCCTTCTCACAAAAGCTAGCATTTATCAAGCTCTTACTAAGTATCAGAAATTTTGATTGTGTGTTTTATTCAGATTGTGTTGTGCAACCATTCAACCATCCAATGGAGTTGATCTTATTTTCAACTGCAATTTGTTGCAGCTAAAACTGCCCACAGTGATTCTCCCACATTCTCACAACATGGGAAACATCGTGAGTTAGCACGCTAACCTTGAACCTTTTAGGTCATCCAGACCCTTTCCGCCTGCACATCCTTCTTCATTAGGAAAACCTTTCCGATATGTGCTTTGGACAGAAGGTTGGACCTAAAACACATGAGGGATGATGGCCATGCTCTGGCTCCAGCGAAGAACGCTCAATTGCCTAGCACAACCAAGCCAGAAATGTGAAGTTTGGGGGCACCCAAGAGGTAAGGCAAACAGCAAAGGAAATAGGAGCAGGCAACAGTGACACAGAAGTCATGAATTATGAGCCAGGCTAAGGGAATGCCTCCATCCAGATGACTGGAAAGAGGTGAGCGAAGTGGGGACATTACACTGCCACTCAGTGCCTGCCCTGCGATTCCCACTTAGACTCATCTACCCCACAGGGAAGTCTACTGTACATACATACATTTTATTAGTAGCGGGCTTTATGGTATTGCCTCACTATGCTGCCTAGGCAGGTCTTAAAACTCTTCCTGGGCGCTAGTCATCCTCCCACCTTGGCCTCATGGGTGCCTGGGACAACAGAAGTGATTGATCAATACAAATTTATAAAAGCTAATAGTTGTTATTGTCTTTTACCAAAGACAGGCATTGGATCTCATCAAGTCTGATCCAGTGTGGTAATAGCAGGTCCAACCAGGAGGAGCAAGTCTTGGTGGGTTGATAAGGCTCCACCAAGAACCCTGATGTGAACTCCAGCTGACACAGGACAAAAGGTGACTCCCCTGAATTTTGGGGGTTGGGAGACCCTTCCCTACATTTATGTTGACCTTTGTGTGGTTAGCCTTTGCAGTTTTGCTTCTTTGCTACCCAGGAGCAATAGAAAAACCTTAACAGAATAGCAGCCAGCAGGAGCTAAGTGAAGCTTGGAGTCCGAGAATCAGCAGTGAGCTGAAGTGGGGATCACAGGAGAGAGAAAGAAAAAGGCTGGGACCCAGAACAGCTGTGATGGGGAGGAGGCTTCTGGGCCTGGCCTGACTGATACAGCATGGCCTGGTGATTGGAGAAAGAGACTTTCTAGAGAGTTCTTGAGCCAGAGAAAAGAGGTGGTAACTCTGAAATCTGAGCCGGGCGGTGGTGGCGCACGCCTTTAATCTCAGCACTCGGGAGGCAGAGGCAGGCGGATCTCTGTGAGTTCGAGACCAGCCTGGTCTACAGAGCTAGTTCCAGGACAGGCTCCAAGGCCACAGAGAAACCCTGTCTCGGAAAAAAAAAAAAAAACCTCTGAAATCTGTAGCCACAGCTGTCCTATCACTGAGCTGTAATACAGTAAGAATTGTCTATTTAGATGCATTTCCAATAACAGTGTTTTGACTCAGGAAGAAACATTACTAGGGGGTGCTGGAGGATATATGCTTCAAGGCTACACCAAGTTGGGTTCAAAACCCAACTTTGATCTTGTGCATTGACCTTGGACCAGTCATTTAACCTCTGTGGCTCATCTAAAAACAGACAAGTTTTATAGCCCGAAGACAGATAAAACTAGTTCACGACACTACAAATCTAGCCAGTGATTATCACAGAAGCAGACACCTGTGCCAATAGGGAGTCTGGCGGACACCCAGGTACCAGTTGTATTTTTCTACTTCATCCCTGAGGGCTGCAGCAGACTGAACTTGATCATGCAACGTTGTATGTAAATCTGTAATTATTTTGTATGTGGGCCAGATGTCCAGAAGAGTGTATTTGCTTAGTTTTACTTTTGAAAGTGGATGATGGATAGCGCCTAAACTTTGCATTTGTGTGAGCATGAGCAACAATGAGCAAAAGGGCCTGGAACAGGGATGGCATGACCCACACATCCAGAGGTTTCAGGCTCTTAGGAGAAAGACAGTGCTCATACAACTCTATGCTCCTGGTGCCTTCACCCAGAACACCCGTTAGTGTCTAAGAAAGCCTGTCAAGGTTGAGCTTGAGCCCCTGGAAAACCATTAGGCTTGAACGCTTAAGAGCTGAGGTTGGTGGTGCACACATTTACTTTCAGCACCCAGGAGGCAGAGGCAGGTGGAGTTCAAGGTCACCCTGGTCTACAAAGTGAGTTCCAGGACAGCCAGGGCTATATAGAGAAACCCCGTCTTAGAGAGAGAGGGAGGGGGGAGATGGGTTAGAGAGGAATAGAGACAGGGATTCCGAGTTCAGGGGAGGATCACACCTACCCCAGGCTTAGAGCCAAGATTTGCTAATGCTTGTGTAGGAAGGCCCTCGATGACACCTGAGGCAAAGCATACAAAGTGTGGGTCACAGTGTCTCAACAAACAGTAGCTGTTATGATTTTTCATACTGTCTATGCCCAAGACCCATCTATCAAGCGCTCATCTCAGTAGCTTCTGTCCTGTGTTCTAAGATACGGAAACCACAGCCCTTGGTCTCCAATTCCATTACACATCCACTGAGGCTGGATAATAAGTAAATGATAAATTTCTGCTTTTAGCATCCCCCAACTGTCCTTAAAAGGGACTCAGAAAGGTTCTCCCTGCCCACACATCCATAGGCAACCTAGAAGTGGCAACCCTGGCCTTTAGAGCGGATTCCTGCGAAACCAACCCTTTGAATCGCTTGACTCTTTCAAAGTGGTTATACATAGCGCCACCTACCGGTAATCATCGATACAGTTGTGCTGGAACCCCAGGGCCTCTAGTCTGTCTTCCAGGATTTTCACACTGCCTTCGCCACAGGATTCCCTAAAACACAGACCGATGTATCTTTTAAACAAACAGATTAAAGAAGTAGGAAAACGTAGTAAAATCTGTTTCAGTGTCAACCAAAGATCTCGACCACTTCCTAATGTTCTTTTTCAAAGGGAACACGGAAAAGCTTCTGGTTCAGGAGCTGTGGCTTCTGGGAAACCTACACAGTCAAGCAGAGCGATGAGGCCTCAGGGTTTGGCAATATTCTCATCCATGCAGTATCAGGACTCTGAAGAATCTGGCCCAGCTCCCCTCTGAAACTTCCGCATGGGTGTAAAACTGGCTGTGGTCTCATCGCCAAGCTTCTGAAGCAAATGGCACCATTTAAGCCACAGGGTAGAACTGTTTGCAAACCAGGAGCCAAGAAAGTGGGCAAGTTATCTTAGGGTGCTTGGCAGTGGCGTTCATTCATGAACAAAAAAATGAGTTCCACCCTTGCTTATATATAAACTCAGGTAGTTTCTGCGAAGATGGAGCTCCACAAAGTTTTGGTCCTCACCGCTTAGCCAGCACCTTGTTGCACAAGTGGTTGCTCCGTGCAGAGCAAAGCCTTCGTCACAGAGCACTGTGCTGATTTTGAAAACCCTGGTGAGGGTATTGAGCATTCAAGAGATAAGGAATTGGCTTTGACCTTCACGGATGTGTAAGAAACTCTACCCGAAGCTCCCACGCCATTCCTAAAGATCAGCATGGCATCTGGCTAGGAATTCCCTACAGTCAGCCTTTGCTACCAACCACATTATAGACAGAAGGCTGGCAGGTCCCTAAAGCTAAGTGCAAAGCGGCCCTGATTAGGTCATAGCCAAGCAAAGCAAGACGGCACATCTACCACCCCAAGCCCCATAACTTACACAATGGGTCCCCCAACTTCATGCATGACCCAGATCTCAATTCTTGTGATTTTATCCTTTTGTAAGTATGGGATTTCAAAATCTGCAAAAAACCTGGAAGACAGCGAGGACATTGATTTTTTTCTTTGTTCTTCCACGGGGTTGAATGTGTACATGCTAGGCAAGCTCTCTGACATCCAGCCCTGTCTCCAGTCTAGGAGATCATTTCAAGTCTTAACACAGCATGATCGCTCTCCATTTGGGCTGTTAGTTTATTTAGATACTAATTATTTTTAAAGTTTCTAGGAAAGTCGGGTGTGGTGGCGCATACCTTTGAACCCAGCACTAGTGAAGTAAAGGTGAGTGGATCTTTTTGAGTTTGAGGCCAGTCTGGTCTACTTAGTGAATTCCAGGACAACCAGGGCTGTTCAGAGAGACCCTGTCTTCCCTCCCTCTAAAAAGGTATCTAGGGATCCTTTTACATTTTGTGTACATGCCCATGTTTATGTGTGTGAGGGAGCACACGCATGTGTGTATGTGCATATGTAAGCCAGAGGACAAAATTGGGGGCTGTCCAGTCTCTCTGGCCTGGAACTGGTCAAGTCAGCTAGGCTGGAACAGAGAGTCCCAGAGATCCACTTGTCTGCCACCCCAGCTCTTGGATTACAAATGTGTCATCACCCCTGGATTTTTCGCCTGGGTTTTAGGGATCAGACAGAGGCCCCGTGTTTGCCAGGCAAGCACAATCGGTGATCTATATCCCTCCGGCTGCTCTTCTCACCTCTGCATTTGGATCCCCGTTCGTGACTTTGCAGCCTCTTAATTAATGGTTCAAGTGTAGAGACCTGGCTCTAATTACCACATTTGACACATCACTCGACTGTTTATCTTTACTGGACTTTACAAAAGCAAGCGTTAAATTGGCACTGGGGTCTTGCAGTTCTTACCCTTTCACGGGATAGGCTCCTGTGGGCTCTGAGCCATTCAGCATGACATTGATCACCCCAGAACTGTCTCTTGAATACTGCAAGAGGAAATACACTTTTGAGGAAATGAAGTGATGTCTCGTGTGAGTGTGAGTGTGTGTGTG
>JABTXL010006079.1:4386983-4450467 GCA_025134845.1 Neodon shergylaensis | reverse complement strand
AGAGAGAGAGAGAGAGAGAGAGAGAGAGAGAGAGAGAGAGAGAGAGAAACAACCCATATGTAAGCACCGAGCAACTTAAACTCAGTTCCCGTTCACACTATCCTTCCTAGCTGGGTTTATAATTACCTTCGGTTTCTAGATGAGTAAACTTGGGAAAGTTAACTTCTCGGCCAGCTCAGTTCCACTCCCAGGTAACTCTAAAGACAGTCTAGAGAGCTGGAGAGAAGAGATTTCCACGTGGAGTGCCAAATCCTCTGACCTTACTTCAAAAACAGCTACGAACTCAGACTGTTGGAACAGTACTGAATACACATGAGAGATTGTGTATGTGTGTGTGCGCGCACACCTGTATGTGTAATTTTATTTGAATCCCTTTTTGTTGTACCCAAACCCTATATTCTCCCGTCCATCTTTTCCTTAAGCAGAAGGTCACAGTCCAATGACAGGTATTTTCGGTTCTTCAGCATCCGTCCATCTGTCCTCTCCTTCCAGTTTGCTCCCCTAGTTCTAAACAGGTGTATGGGGTGTCTCTATGTGGTTTTGCTTTGGATATCATCTTCTGGCTTTCTACTGTGGGAAAGTAGGTTGTATCATCTCCCTCCTTCCCCATCCCTTGTCCCATCCATTCTTTTTTACCTTTCGTCCTCCCAGCAAGGTGTTATCATAGCTCTGTCATATGGCATTATTATGAACTTGTGAACATTATTCATGGCCGAGTGTATAGTATTTTATTTCCTTATTGCCAAGAGGTAGAGAATGACTTTTCCTGGACTCATTTTTTTCCCTACCCTGGGTGGGTATTCTATGCTTCGATGTGCACGGAAGGTCACAGTCCACACTCTGTAAGTCACGCAAATTTTCTCACTCAAAACCAACAGTCATCATCCTTTTTTGGGAATATCCTGCTTCGATGAGCGTGCCGCTTTAGGCTGTGTGACTGTCTTCCCAGTGAGCCCTCCCTCTCGGCTGTGTCATGCACTCTCCTCTTTAGATCCCTTTAGGAAACACAATTTCTCGTGGCTTCTTGAGAAGATACTAGGAAGTCTCCACGATTTTTGTATAACAGAAAATATTACGATTTTACGCATCTGATTGAGAATTGAATATGTAGAATTTTAAATTAGAAATAATTTCCCTTCTAAGTTTGAAAACCATTTTCCTTTTATTTATCTGCCATCTCCTGCCCCAGTAGTTTGGGGGATTTTTTTTTTTATCATGTGGAGTTTGAATTTTCAGAGATGAATTTGGGGGATGGCTTTTTCTCCAGTGTCTTTGTGACCAGCGGAGCCATTCACTATTTTGCTTATTATTTAGATAACCACTTGGCTATTTATTATTAATTTATGGTACTAATGGAATTGAACCTTAGGCACCACTCATACTAGGCAAGTACTCTAACCTTGAGCTATATTCCTAGCCTTCTTTTTGCTTTTTATTTTGAGACACAATCTCACTAGGTTACCTCCGCTGGCCTTCAAAGCACTGTGTAGCCTGGGTAGGTCCCAAACTAGCTTGGCAGATGCACAGGGGCTTCTCAAGCTTGGAAAGGAAGGAAACAGATACTTCTCCAGAGCAACCATAAGTAAAAGGCTCTCAGATCTTTAGCTAAGACTCACTCTGGATTTCAGACAAAAAGCGAGGGTGTTTGCGGTGTGTGTATGTGTGCATCCCACTAATACACCACCAACAGAGATTACATACAGATTTTGCACCCCAAACTGTCTTTCTGTCCCTTTCCCCTTCAGAACAGAAACAAGGCTATTCCACTTAGATGGTCTCAGTCAGACCATGCAGAGCCCCCTCTCCAGCTGACATGACATTAGAGAACAATTTAGTCAGTCAAAAATATTTTTCCTGGCCCCAAACTGTACTAACAAATACTGAAAATATTTGAGTAACTGTTATACAGTCAGGAAGACTTTTCAAGAACACGAGAGAGAAAAAAAAGACTTAAATTGCCTTCAATATTAATAAAAATATGGATATCAAAGATAAAGGCTCAACAAGAAGTGAAGAACATAACAAACTCTATAACATCTTGGATATATCTAAGTTAGCGTAAACTGTAGAAATACAAATACTAAAAGTACTGTGAGAGAGGGCCCCAAATAAACTGAGGAACATATTTTTGGACCCTGGAAGACAAGAGGTTCTTCTTATATGGTGACAGGAAATTGAGATGGATTTTTTTCTACAATTATACAGGAAACACTTTGTATTTAAAAAATTTGTGCACTTACTTTAGATTTCCAAGACAAGCACTGAAGGTATGGTCCCTGCTGCCTTAATAAAGTGTAAAATGAAAAAGAAAAAAACTACTAAAAGCAGAATCAGGACTGATGACTTAGGGGATTTTAAGCCTGCCCAGACTGTGAAAGATGCTGAAATTGAGGTCTACCATGAGGAATACACACTTTGGGGAGCAAAAAGAAGACAGTTGTGTGGCTGGGCATTCTTATTTGGAAATATGTATTTAAAACAGTTTAAACTGTGCTAAGATATACATAGAATTTATCTTTTTAGCTATCTTTAAGTATGAGCATCATTATCTCAGTGCTTGGTAAGTGTGATGGCATGAATAGATACGGCCCCCACTGACTCATGTGTTTGGTGCTTGGTCCATAAGGAGAGGCACAATTAGGAGATGTGGCCTTCTTGGAGTAGGTGCATCCTTGTTGGTGTCACTGTGGAGGTGGGCTTTGTGGTCTCATATATGCCCAAGCCATAGCCAGTGTTTCAGTACACTTCCCGTTGCCTGTGGATCAAGGTACAGAACTCTCAGCTCCTTCTCCAGCACCATGTCTGCCTTCATGCTGCCATGTCCTGCCATGATGATAATAAGCTAAACCTCTGAAACTACCATAAGCCCATAAGCCAATTCCAATTAAATGTTTTCCTTTATAAGAGTTTGCCATGGTGTCTCTTCCCAGCAATAGAAACCCTAACTAAGACAGGAAGTAAAAAGAAAACAAAAAAAGAAACCTAACCCACACAGACCCATCTGGCACCACCAGGTCTGGGTAGGCAGAGGATATCCACTGGCTCACTGGGTGTTGCTGGGCCTGGGTGGATGGAGATACCCACAGGCCCACATGGCTCTGCAAAGACTAGAGAGGTAGAGGACACCTGAGATGCTCCCATCCACAGGCCTGTGGTGTGTCCTCAGCAGGAGAGACACTGAAGAGGCCCCACCCACAGTCACGCAGCACAGGTAGGGTGGGCACCACTCCGATGAGCATGTACATGGAGAAAAGACAGAGAAAGGGAAACGGAACGACTTGTGCACAATGGAGAGAGGCAGAACTGGAGAAGCAAAGGTGGTGAGGTACAGCCTGAAGTGAGCAGCTTATGCTGCCACCTGAGGCCACAGAGTTGCCCTGGCCCATACTACCACCAAGAGCCATGTCTGGGTCTGTGGTCCTGCAGCAGCAGAGGTCTGGGCCCCTGTTTCCACCAAAGGCCATGGTGCAGTTTCTGGTCTGGGATACCTTCTACCTGGGGCCATGTTGATGTCTGAGAGCTGTGCAGAGCCAGCCCCACCCCTTACAGGCTGGCCTTTGGGTAAGCTGACTCCATCCCTCGCCTGGTCAGTGGAGCAGGAGAGCTGGCCCTGGTGGTGTGGGTGTAGGAGAGCCGGTGGGGCGTCCAACTCAATTACCATCAGTTCCATATTCAGGGCTTTGAGTTGTTCCACGCCAACATCTACCCCTTCTAAGAACTGCTGGAGCATGTGAAGGGGCCAGTCCTGCAGAACCAAAGCTGCTGGATCTCCACAACACAGGACAACAACAGGACATCTGAGAGGAGTCCAAGAATGCAGTATTGCTAGTATAGCAGAAGTCAGAGCCCTCAAACCACACCAGTGACTCATTGCAATGAACAGTTGCAAGTAAAACTTTTTGGGCAAAAGGGCAGACTGAGTGACACACCTTGACACCATGGTATACCACAACTTCCATGGTGAGATATTGTTTTGCTTTCTTCCATTTTTTTAATTTTTTCTTCCATTTTTTTAATTTTTATTTTTTCTTTGGGGGAGGTTGCAAGGGCACAGGGTAGATATGGAGGGATAGGGAGATGAGTGGGGTTGGAGTGTATGATATGAAATTTGCAAAGAATCAATTAAAAGTTTCTAAAAATCTAGTCCTAACAGTGGATGTTTTGAAGAGTGGTATGATTCATAGATTCCTCCCACCTCTCAGAAAACAAAGACAGTGCAGGGTTGTTTGGGGAAGATCTATGGAAGCGGCTCTCCTGGCAGCGGAGTGATTCACTGTGACCCACAAAGTGTTTACGGCTGTTAGGATGAGAAACACGAAGTAGGACTGAAGAAACAAAGAGAAAGAAGCTGTTTTAAAAATAGACCTGAAGCGGGGGGGGGGGGACTCTACAAGCGGGAAACAGACTAGTAAGTTCATTCCAGGACAGTTACGTGTTACCCTTCGTAAAAGCTGATGGCTTCGAATGAAACCACAGGTAAAGAGAACACAGACGAGAATCACAGGCTATTCCTAGACTTTGAGCCTGACGGAGTTTGTCTGGGTAGACTTTGGACATGAATGACTATCTGAGGACTGGTTTGCCTTCCATTTTCTTCCTTTGTGGCGGACAGAGTCCATGGGCATCACCTGACACCTACCTCATTCATTCCTGAGCTCAGGTCTTGGTCTTTAGTTTTACAAGTGCACAGGAAACCTTGGCACAGAATACAGTATGATCAGAGCTACATCCGTTTGTAATTTAGGCAGTTCACATCCATCCCATGCATCCCACGTGCCCCCAGAGCTGGGCTACAGACACAATGGCACACCTGGATTTTACCAGAATACTGGAGATCCAAACCCATGTCCTCATAATTACACAGCAATGCTTTACCCATTGAGTGGTCTCCCCAGGCCGTTATTTTCCTGGGATGTCTCTAGGGAAGACATCTCTTATTCATTACTTTGGTTGTCTCACAGGAACATTCTTAACATGAATGAAAATACCTCCATTCAGAGGACCTGAACTGTCCATGAATGCCAGCCATTCACAGGTAGTTATTTTCTAATACTATATTTAAAACAACAACAGGTGTGTGCGTTATCCTTACTTTCAATAGAATATAAGGTCTGCAAAATCCAGCATTGCAATAAGGGTAGATATGGGAGAAGCGAGAAGTTAGAATTCACTTGAGAAAGACATACTATGCAATACAATTTGCTTAATCAGCGGTATCAGGTATTGCCATTTCAGATTCTTATAGTGGTTATTGGGTAAAATCAGGTAGTTATTCTGTTTATTTGTTTGTTTGTTCTGGTAATGTCCAGGGCCTTGGACAAGCTAGAGCTGCACTGAGACTGGGGTCATATTTTTAAAAGAAGTCTAGATTTGCACACATTTATTTTGTAAATACGGCTGTAAAGCACAGACATTAGGAAGCACTGGTTCATTTCTTCTGTGTCAAATACATATTGAACACTCAGTTGCTTTTGTATCTCAAATGTCTCCAGAAAAGCTTCTGTCCTTTAACTTTATTAGATTTGTTGTTGGTTGCTGTTCAATCAAGACAAAATCAGTTGATTTTTTACTAATATTGAAACTTGGCAAAAATTAAAGCTATCACACTTTATCAATATCAGTATAACAAAAATATTAACAAAATAACATTGAACATTATGAAATGATATAAAAGGTGGGTAAGATCTTAGGTAACATGATATATGCATCTGCTCACAAACTTGTTCCAATCTAGACCACAGGGAACTTATTACTCATGTGTTTGCTGTATCATTTGATCTATTTCTCTCCTTTAATATTAACTGGGCTAAGACTGAAAGCTCCGCTTCACACAGGCGAGCTGTTATGAGTGGTAGAAACAGCAGGAACCTCTTCCTACTTGGCAAAGGAAAGTCCTCGTCTGTGCTAATGCAGTGCCCACAGACTCCAGGACTAGTAATCATCTCCAGAGAATATGAAGAAGTTGCAAGTCACTGTCTTCTTCAGGCTTAGTTCGAGTCTTGATTTCTGGTTTTCGAAAGCAAATGGATCTTTTATGCAACTGGTTTCTTAACCCTAAGCACTGAAATTTCTCTTCTGGAAAGAAATGCTTAGAAGTTTGAGCCAGAGTAGAGAGATATAGCATGTTTTTGACTTTACTTCTCTCAAAGTGTTTTCATTAGCAATATTCTGTTCAATATGATACACACACACACACACACACACACACACATATATATATATATGCTGGAAACACACTAACTATGATTCTCATCTATCCTTGCTTGTTGCAGTAACAAAATTTATAACTGAATCTGTCGAGTACCCCAGACTTCACCGCTACGTGCAAGTCATGGGACAGAAAATCAGACTGCACAACATTACTCTTGCTATCATGAACACCAAAAAACATCCACAGGAAAGTCATTGAAAACAACTTCTTTGCCAATATTTCTTTTCTATTATACTAAAATTGACCCCAATAATCCTGGGCATGTGCAAAATTCAGGCAGAGGATTTATGCAAAACCTTCCCATACTTAGTGTTTTGATGCGGCGTAATAACCAGGGCTTCCCCTACAGTGTTTTATTTTATTCTTTAAAAGTTCGTCATATAGCCAATAACAGATTTAATGACTCGAGAATGGGTCAAAGACATACTGTGGTAAACACTGATACAAAGACATTGTGTGATATCCGCTACCTGAGTGTGTCTGTCTGATGATGAGAGATTGACCAATCTGCTAGACACTGCAGACTTGCTTAGGAACTTCTTGAAGTGGCTGGGGTAGATCCTCGATTTCCACTGCTGATGTCTTTTGCTGACAGTTTTAAGAATGCTTGTTACAGTCTAGTGAAAATACGGTGAGGTTTTCCATGGTCGGGTCAATTAGCATGTTGGAGTTAGTGATGTATTTTCACAGAACTTTCTGGAATGCATGCTTGAATTGTGTAAGACCACAGACACGATAGGAAAGAAGCATTACACGGTGATATTATTACCAGTCTTGTTCTGACCAGGGTATCGTTTCGCGTGCAATACTTTTCTTGTCTTCTTCCAGACGTTTTTCATAATGAGCCTTCTGCCTCAACCTGCTGAGTGACTTGGATTTCACCACTATCCCTGACTCTTTTTTTTTTTTTTTTTTTTTGCTTTCTTGACAATTTGAAATCCTTTTCATGACAGGCAGCAGGCTGTCATGGAGTAGTAGCTGAAATGCTATAGATTTCAACAAGTAAGTACTTAAGAGTGTTGGGCACCACTACAGACACTAAACAAAATTGATACTGTTATGTCAATAAACATATGCTCAGCTGTTAGTGTAAACTACAAAGTGACAAATCTTTAAAATAATGCTATGCGAACAAAATAGTTGTAAAGAGAATAAAAATCCCTGATCTAAAATTATGCAAAAAAATCCACACAAGATATGTAACTTAAGAATTAAAGCATAAAGGTGTGTGAAAAGTAATTACTATGATAAGAGGTTCGTGTGCAAAATAAGGGGATGGGGTGGAAATGACAACGGATGTCAGTTGTTTATGTAGCATCTGTTTGTCCCGTTGGGTGAGTACACACAGCTTTGTTTCTGTCTTTTTTCTAGAATGGACTTAAAATGTTTTAAAGCATTCGTAAGACTTGGTGCCTTCCTAAAGGCAATGCAAATCTCTCATATAACCACTAACCTAAAACTGCTCTCCATCACTTGCGTTCCCCTCCACCTTCCTATACTGCCCTTGTACACGAAACCTTAGAGACAGTAACTTCCAGGCACCAGCTGTAAGTGTATTAGAATGTCACCCTCTTCTCAAGAGACTCCTGACAGGTTGCCGCCAGGGACCCAGTTAGGACTGCAGAGAACTTCAGCCTCATTAAAGGAGCCGATCTGTGTGTGTACGTCCCCTGGGATACCGACTGCAGCAGAACTTAGTGATCCCTGCGTAAATCCGGAAAGTCGCTCTTTCTGGTCCATCCTCATTATAAGCTGCCTTTCTCCTTCCTTCACTTCCCCGGCTGCAGACCTCACAGTTAACCCAAATCCCTGCCTCATCCCGAAATGCCGCCTTTGGGGTGAACCGGGACTAGCGCTCTGCGCATTTGCGACTCAGACAGCCTAGCAGGATCCGGTTCCCAGCGGATCCAGAGGCTCTGGCAATGTTATCGCGATATCTCCTCCTCTCGCGAGAGCTTTTTGAAAGCCCTGGCGGTGATGGAGATTTTAAGATCCGAGTCTGAGGAGACTGGGGAACTGGAGTATGAGGCGGTCGCTCGCTGCGGCGGAGACGCTGCTGCCCGTGAAGGAGGCTTTTCCGCTGGTGCTGCGCTGGAGCCACGCAGGCTGATGGCAGCGCTTGCTGGACCCTGCTCTGCTTCCGGGTGACAAATCCCAGAGTAACCCTCAGTCCTTGTGCAAGTATCGTCGAGATTTTTGACATTGCAATCCGGTTTGTCTTTGTTAATTTTTCCAGAGTGCTGTAGTGTTTTTAATAACCACAGTAGCCATGCGTGCTCCTTTAGATTAAGCCGACCATTGATTTTTAAAATAAAGCATAAATTCATTCACAAGACATACATACGTATTTTCCCCTGTAATGATTTTAATAAAACACATTTCTTAATCATGAACAAGTCAGTACAAATGAATGCGTCTCTGTCACAACCCATATTATCTTCTGGTTGACTTGTTCGAAGGCTTTTACTACAGTTTAAAAGCATTGGCAGTGGGACCAGGATCTAACTGTAATGCATGAATTGAGTTTGTGGAGCCCATTCTCTATGGAGAGAGGTCTTGCTCAACCTAGGCGGGGTGAAAGGTGGGGTGAGGAGTGGGGTTGGTCCTCCCTCAATGAGATGAGGGGACAGACTTAGCTGACTTCCCCAGGAGAGGTCTTATCCTCACTTTTGAGGGAAAGGGGAGTGGGGTAGGGAGAAGGTGGAGGGAGCAGGAGGAGAGGAGAAAGGGGGAATTGGGATTGGTATGTAAAACATTAATTAATTTAAAAAAGGTAGAGGGGCTGGAGAGATGGCTCAGCGATTTAAAAGCTTGTACTGATCTTGCAGAAGAGCTGAGTTGGGTGCCAGCATGACTATCCAGTGGCTCACAATCACCTGTAACTCCAATTCTAAGGGATCCACCAACACTCTCTTCTGGCCTCCAGGCATGTACACACACACACACTTTTTTCCCACACACTTTTAAAAATGGAAAAAAGTGGGGCACAGAAGTTTGAATCTCAGCTCAAACTTCTTATGACCTTCACAGTGTTTCTTTTTCTTGAACTGCTAATTTCTTAATTTGAGCGGTTCACTGCAGAGATTTTAAAAGCTTCCAATGTTCTAAAGTTCTTTAGGGTGCTATGGTTGACAATGTTTGCATATTTTGCAATATCTCATAGAGAAGACTTCAAACATTCCCAACACAAAGAAATAGTGAATGTTTACTGCGAGGGGACACCAGGTAATCCCAATGTATTCGGCATCGCACATTATGTACACATGTTGAGATGTTGCATGGACTCTGCAAATAAATACCCATTATGTGTCAATTAAAAGACAAAATACTTTTGATTTTAAATCCATTTCTTGACTATCAAATATTTATTTTACGTACCTCAAACTATGTAAACAAAAAATCACCGAGAAGGCTCAACCTCCTCTAATCCACTTTTACCTTAGTTACTTTTATAAAAATTGCCTTTACAAAATACTGTGGCCAAGGCAACATATAAGAGTTTATTTGAGGACTTGCTTCCAGAGGGTACGTCCATGACCATCATGGTGGGGAGCGTGGCAGCAGGCTGTCATGGAGCAGTAGCTGAGAGTTTACATCTGATCCACAAGCACTAGCCAGAGAGAGAGAGAGAGAGAGCACACTAACTCAGAATGGCATAGACTTTTGAAACTTCAAAACCCATCTTGGATGACACACCTCCTCCCACAAGGTCACACCCCCTAATCCTTCCCAAGCAGTTTCACCAACCGAGGATCACAGGATCACGTAGTCAAACATGAGTCTATGAGGGCATTCTCATTCAAACCACCACACCATCCAATACTATTCCTGCTAGTTTTCTTCAGGTAACCATTTTTTAATTAATATCTTATTTATTTTTCCATTCTTCCTGTAGATACAAGCAAAAGAGAATATATCTCTTTTTGGCTATTTTCTTGTTGAGATGGTCTCGTGGACTAGAACTCCCTATGAGTCAATACAATGAAAGCCCTATATATGGGCACTTATATAGTTTCTAGTCTGTGAATATTAAAAACAATACTTGGTTGAATGCATTATTCTTAAATTTGCAAGTATAGCTGCCAACTCTTAGAACTGCTGGATCAAAAAAAGAGATGTATTTGTAAATGTGATGCTATTGACACTTGTCCTTCACAGAGAGCGAAGAGTACGAACATGAAAATGCCATACTGAAACTTGTTTCTTTGTAGACTAATAGTTAACTGGAGTGATGGTTCCACAGTTGAGAGCACTTGCTACTCTTACAGAGGACTGGAGTTGGGCCCCTAGCACTCAGGTGAGTTGGCTCACATCATCCAGCAGCCCATAATCACCCATAGTTCCATCTCCTAGGCATCTGTTATCCTCTTCTGACCTCCAGAAGGTACCTGCACAGGTGCACACAATCAAACACAGTCACACAATATAGGCATAAAGAACCCTTTAAAAAATTAGTGAAGTTTCCCTTCACAGATTGTAGTTCCTTCTACACACTCATCAGCAGAGATTATGAAGTATTGTTGGCTTTTTGTTTTGTTTTTTGAGGGTTTTCCTGATTCTAAGTTTGGGGGTTATTCTTATCCTCCCCATGAAAGGTTTGATGATGTAATATAATGTTAAAATTCGAGGAAGTGGTATATATAAAATAACAGTTTTAGTGTAAAGGATACAAC
Organism: Neodon shergylaensis; assembly: GCA_025134845.1. Lineage (NCBI taxonomy): Eukaryota > Metazoa > Chordata > Mammalia > Rodentia > Cricetidae > Neodon > Neodon shergylaensis. The sequence continues at coordinate 4,439,583 of JABTXL010006079.1, read as the reverse complement.
TGTGGGGACACCAAATGGAAAAGACACAGGGCAAGCTATAGGAGCCTGGGTACAAAGCTTTCATGCCCTCTTTGTGTGTGCTTCTCTTCCAATACATCTGTGTCCCCAAACTGGTAATTTCTTGACTATGACTGCTTGAAAGGTTTTGCATTAGCTTTTATTAAGTATCTATGTTCAACTGTCTCAAGGCCCTCTTCTACTCTTAGAGATGGAAGGATGGGTTGAATGATCCAACTCCATATCCTTAGTTAATATTCTACTGACTAGTCTGTAGCTTGGAGCTACCAAAGATTCTTCTACAGTCCATCTCTCACATGTCACCTCCCTAGTATAAATTCAGAGATGATATAAATAGTGAATTATGAAATCAGGAAATGCCAAGGATTTAAATGGCTCTGCACTAGGAACTCCAGACAAAGAGCAAGTACCTATTATTATTATTATTATTCATAAATGGATAATAAAATGAAAGCAAGTTAAGAAATCAAGACGTAGTGGTGCCTCATGCCTGCAATCCCAGTATTTGGGAGGTTGTGGTATCAGAATTTCCATGAGTTAGTGGTCAGCCTGGGCTGTCATGTGTGATTCTAGTTAAGAACTAGAATGTTAAGGCAGCTTTTTAAATCTCCTGTGACCCTTTCAGACTGTATTCCTTTGAACTAGAGAAAACCAGCACCACAGATTTTGGGTTATATATTCATATTACTTGTCTTTTAATTAGTCGTTTAGATCTTAAAATTTTTGCATTACTAACAGTATTTAGTTATATCTAATTCAAATTTGTGTGTCATGTGTAAACAACATAATGTCCTTTACAACTGTTCTTTCTACATATGTCTAACAAAGTGTTATGTAACTTGTTCTCAAAAGCTGGATTATGAAATCTTACAGCTTGCAAGTGCTGCTTTTAAATGTTCTGCAATGCTAAAATAAATAATAATGATTATTTTGGGGCTGCAGTTCAGTGATAGGATGATTTCCTGGTTGTGCAATGCCCAGGGTTTGATTTCCAGCACATAGTTTTAAAAAAGAAAACGTGAATGAGCTAGGTTGTCCGTTACCCTGCATAACTTTTGATTAATTTGCTTATATATTAAGGTGTGCATACATCTACAAACATGTAAGAGAATGCATGAGCTGCTTTCTGTTCAATAGTGGGCATTTGATGAAAGTAAGATTTTTTTTTAGTAACAGTGGTAGAAAACTAAGACATTAGGTGGGACTCTTGAAGATTGCTTTTCTAGTTCTTTATTAAATAACTTATTCTCCCTTTCCTCTTCAGTGCTAGAGATTATATAGGGCCTTGCACACATTAGGCAAGTGCTCTAGCAGTAAACTACAACCCCCAATTCCTAAATAGCCTTTTAATTTTTAATATTTAACCTTTATTTAAAAAATACCATTGACATGCTTGAACACACAGATTAAATTATCTTCATTATAATATCTTATTTTTCTTTCTTTTTTTTTTCTTTTTTGGTGTTTTGAGACAGGGTTTCTCTGTGTAACTGCTCTGGTTGTCCTGGAATTCACTCTGTAGTCTTTTGCCTCCCTCTCCGCCTCCCTTTATGATTGAGGTATATAAGCAGATGGAAAATAAACATGGGTGTGTTTAGTCTTCACTGGGTTGCCCTCCTGGTTCTATTCTATGTCTCTGTATGTTTTTTGTTTCTCTGTTCCTCATACCTAATTTTTCTAATTCACACACCCCTACCCTGGAACATGTGAACCCTATTGAGGCTAGACCCTGAACAACCCTGGACTCTCTCGGCCAGAAACAGGAGAATTGATGAGTTTTCTGGCTGGCAGCCTAACTTGAGGTTCAGTGAGAGACTCAGTATCAAGAGAATGTGGTTGAGACTCTGGTCAGCAGCAATGAAATTTCCTTCAGATATTGTTGCAACTATTTAAATTATGCTAACTAAAAATGTGATTGTACAGCTGTTAGTGTTTTCATTAAGGTATAGTTATACTGACATACAGAAGCTCCGCTGAGAAGATAGCAATCAAAATATCCCGTCAACTCCCATTTCATTCAACATGTCCTCTTCATTAGCTGTTCCTCAGTGTGGCTGCAGGTGGCTACGATATTTGTCAGAATGGAGTCCTTGCTAAAACCTCAAGCAAATTGTTCTGCTGAGTTTCTGTTATAAAAAACTGTTAGTTTCTGGGCTGGGGATATTGCCCAGTGGGTAAGAACACTTTCAGCATAAACATGGAGCCCCGAGCTCAAATCACTAGCATTCACATAAATAAAGGTGCCTGTCACCTCAGTGCTTTGGAGGGCAGATACAGTGGGATTGCTGGTATTTACTGACTACCTACCTAGCCCTAGGTTGAAAGAGCCTGTCTCAAGTGAATAAAGTGGAGATAGAGCAGGACGCTGATAATGTCCACCTCTCTTCTCAGCGTGCATGGGGAGAATTACTGCTTCCAATCCACATTTCGCTTGTGAGCACAGGTTTTGGAATACAGCATCTTAAACTGTCTAACTTGATGTTTAAGCTGTTCACAGATCTTTATGACAAACAGAGAGTACTATGGCTATGTAACTCACATGACAGTGATTCGTTGAGTGTGATTTAAAGCTTCTGTTTTAATAACTGTGAAGTGCTCCCTGTAGGAAATGTCAAATGTCGTGCTAGACATGTCACATGTTTTCTCTGGACTGCCAAAAAAGTCGAAAAGACCTTGTGTAGTGAAGGAGTAGTACCAGAACCCAAGGACTGTGACATTCCTCCAAGTGCATTTGTACAACTCATGATTCCAGGCAGTAGGAGTGGAATAAAAGTTTAAGGTTATGTATGAGGTATAATTTCTAAAATTACCAACATGCTTTATAATTTCATTAAACTTGCAAATATTCAACAACTGGTTTATTTCTATTATTTTTATTGGCATTTCATAAGTATGTACATTTATGGAGTGTAATAAAGACTTTTCATGTATATACACAATGTAGAATGATTAAATCAGTTAATAAAATAACTCACTTCCCTATTATTTCTTACAGTGAGCCATTTGACACTGACTCTTACTTATTTTGAAATACATTATTGCTGACCATAGTCACAATTCTATGAAGCATCTGATCTGTTCTTCATTCTGTATGAAACTCTGTGCCTGTTGGTCAACAGCTTTCCATCTTCTTCCCCCTCCAACCGTCTACTTCCAGTTAAGTGTTTTTTTTTAGAATCTATATGTAAATATGATCAGGCATTATTTGCATTTCTGTGCTTGTCTTATAGCAATTTATTTCTAAATGAAGCTCACTTAATAACAAATTAAAACACTATCATTGTTTAAAGTCATAATAAAGTAAGAAGTGGGTGAATTTTATCTATTAATACTTTATTCCCCAATAATCTAGAGTTTCGTCAAAAAAAACAGCACAATATAAGTAGCAGCAACCATCATTAACACAACACTTACAGTTTTAAAATTGGAGCAGTCAAACCAATAGGAAAGGTTTCTATTAAATGAGCAAGTTAGGGGAAAACAACAACAAATGCCCTTGCTGGGAAAGTGAGGAAATTCTGTATGTCGCATCACCAGGAAAGTGAATCAGCTTCCTCTTGCTTCATTTAAGTGGGTATGGTGGCATGTGATCTTGGACAGTTCACTTTCTTGTGACCCAGATTCTTCCAGAGGGTTCTAGAATGTAAATGTGGGTAGGCTGACATTCTGCTCTCCCCCACCCCCATTTTCTTAAATTGCAGTATTTCTGTGCAGATTTTGAGTTGTGTCCTTTCCTCACATAATCAGTTCTACTCTGATGGTGTAACTTTTTATTACTTGTTAAAAGTCATTCATAAGGGATTTGGTACACACAGAAATCTGGTACCAATGGAGGTCGATGGGGAGGAGTGAGACAGTTATGTACTCTGAACAGTGACTATGGGTTGTTGGCGAAGGCTGCTTGTTTTTTTCAGGCCACCCAGACCCAAAATCATTACACAGGAACTATATTATTTGCAATACTGCTTGGCCAATAGCTTAAGTGTATTTCTAGCTAGCTCTTATATCTTAAATTAACCCATTTCTATTTATCTGTGTATTGCCCTGTAGTTGGGGCCTACTGGTAACATTCTGTCTCTTGCAGTAGCTACATGGTGTCTCTGACTCTGCCTACTCCCTCCTCCTCTATCTGCTTGGAATTCTTGCCTTGCCCTATTCTGCACTGCAATAGGTCCAAAATAGTTTCTTTATTAACCAATGGTATTCACAGCATACGGAGGGAAATCCCACATCAATGGGTACTTGGGGATTCAAATAATTTTAGGTGCATTTGGTAAAGTTGTAGATAACCTCACAAAGTTTTGTGAAACATTTTAGCTAGGGCAGGTAAGCTGCGGCAAATACTGGGAAGAAATTATCCCAGTCACCCATAAAGCTATTGGTAGAGTGAAGGAGAAAGTGACTGTGGTGATACAGTATCTACTTGTATGCCATTGTTGCCAAAGAAGTAACAGAATGCCTTTGGTTCATAGCATCACTGGGATTTCTGTCTGATAAGGATAGATGGTGGCAGGGGTGAGTGGTAGATCTGTTTGTGCCTTGGCAGATCAGGAAGCAGAGACTGTGGTTGTTTCCAATCCTCCAGGGTTGTTTCCAATCCTTGAAAGCCCCATTCTAGTGACCTTCTTCTGGCACATGGACCCTTCCTCCTAAAGACTCCACATGAGTCCAAAGCAGTGCCACAAGCTGGGGAATGAACATTCAAAACACAAGGATATGGAGACACATTTGATTCAAACCATAATATTGTAGCTCTGCCCCACAGAGATTTCTGGCCATCTCTCACTGCAAAATGGCATTCATATAACCTTAAAAACTACCATAGTGTTAGCCAATGGCACTGTTCAAGGTCTAAAGTCTAAAGTATCTGCTAAAACTCATGCCACTCTCTTAGCTGTGTATGCCTGTAAAATTAAAAGTTATAAGCATCCAGTATTCAGTGGCACAGGGTACTAATTCCTATTCCAAAAGAAAGGGGCCCAGAGGATATCCAGGAAAGACTAGACCAAAGTAAGATCAGAATATACTCTATGAAAACGAACTATTTTCAATTTTTTTTAAAAAAAAGGCCAAAAAATGTTTAATTTTACTTAAATTTAAAATTTAATTATTAGAAAAAATATAGTTGTTAAACCACACTTGCTTATTTGTTTTCAAAAATTTTAAGAATTTATCCCTAAATAAAAGAGAAACTGCTCCTACCCTTTGGTTATATTTACAAAGATCTTTGTTATAGTCAGTCCTATAGCAGTGAATTAAAAACAAGCCAGAAGGGAAAGCAATAAACTGTGTAGCTCCATCATTTAAAATCTGCCCCCATGTCTCTGACCTGTTGCACAGGTGCCTGTCACTTAGGCTGGCTCCACTCAGTGCCTCCGTCTTTCCTCTGGGAAACACTTCCTTAGACAGCCTTTCCTTGTGGTGTGCTTCTGCGGCTTTCTTTCCAGGAAATTTTTCACATACATTTTTATTTTCACATCTTGGAGTGGTTAATGTGTCTGGCCCTTGAGGCACTTTCCCTGTTGCCTAGTGCAGTGTGCATACGCTACCTTTCAGTGGCTCTAATCTCTCTTACGTAAAAATGTTTTGTCTGCAGATGTTAAAGCACTGGTGTTCCTTTCCTCAACAAAACTGCACAGTTTAAAATCTGTTCCTTCAGCCTTTTGTTCTCTCACAGAAATACTGTCTAAAAGCAACAAGCAATAGCCATGACACCATCTGAATGTCATTCTATCTTGAAATTTCCCACACCAACAATATTCTACTACTTTTGAATTTGACCTCTCTCAAATCTTTAGGGAACAGAATGTAGCCAGATTGTTCTCTAGAGTGTATCATGAATAGGCTGAAGTCCAGTTCCCAATAAGTCCCTATTCCCACGTGTCTTGGTGCTCTTTTATTGCTGTGAAGAGACACCATGACCATGGCAACTCTTATAAAGGAAAACATTTAATTGAGGTGACTCGCTTACAGTTTCAGAGATTCAGTTCATTATCATTATGGTTGGAGCAGGGCAGCATGCAGGCAGATGCAGGTTTTGGAGAAGTTGACTGAGACACTGAGCAGTATCCTGAGCATAGGAAACCTCAAAGCCCACCCCCATAGTGACACATAGCAACAAGACCTTACCTTCTCTAACAAAACCACACCTCCTAATAGCGCCACTCCCTATGAGATTATGGGGGCCAATTGCATTCAAACTGCCATACCATCTGAACCTAATGAGCAGCCTTTACTGCCCACATTTCTGTTGGTGTCCTGGGCTGAATTCCTACCAGAATGGCTCTGTAAGCAAAGCTCACAGCATTTTAGTACTTCTCTGGCCTAAACATTCACGTTCCTCCAAATTCCCCCCACCCTGCAGATTAATTCCAAAGTCTTAAGAACACAAGGTAAGGTTTTGTAACAGAAATGAGCCCACCATTCTGACAATGGTTGGGTTAAATCTGCATTGCTGTGATCAGAATACCTAATAGAGACAACTTAAGGTAAAAGAATTTATTTTTGTTTATATTTTCATATGGACTTCATCCCATTAGGGTGGGGAAGGCATGATTGACAGGAATAATTTTGTCAATGGATGGGAGTGTGTGGTAGAACTCTTCACATGAGAGTGGGCCAGGAGACAGACAGAGAATGACTAGAACCAAGGAAAGGCCTAACTTTCAGAAGTTTGTTCCCCGTGCCCCAATTCTGCCACCTAAGCTGTATCTTCTTAGAGGCTCTACAGTTCTCCCAGACAGCAGGACCAATCAGGGAACAACACATAAGCCTATGGAGAATAGTTCAGATTTAAACCAAAAATGATACGATTATATCTCAATGTACCCTGAAATTTCAGAACACTTAAAGTATTTCAATACCCAAAGAACTACAGGGTTCTTAGTGACTGCAACTACAAACCACTTCACTGAACATGTGGGCTAAAGCAACCCTACACTGAGACTCTTAACAATATATTCACAAAGGAGAAAGACATTCTTTTCTACCTTGCTACCTAAGCCCACAATGACTGCATAAGAATGTAGGACTCAGAAGAATGGGAAAGATACATTGACTTACTTTCCATGTAGGCCATGGCCATAGCCATAGCCGTGATGCGTCTAGGGCTGATTATGTGGGAAGTGCCCATGAGGTCACAGATGTCTATTGGTAAGGTGGGGAGCTCTGTAAAGCTGTTAGCTCCAGTCTTTGGCAAGTTATGTGACCTTCATTATTCTCTTCATCTGTAAATTCCAGGTGATAATATTATCAACATTTCTATACATACTCTGAATAGAAATGATTTCATGTTCTAAAGTCCTTCGAAAACTGCCTTGTAATCAGGTTTATTTGCTATCCTTATTTCATTTAAGACAAATAAATGAACAACAATATAAGTCAGTGAGTCTCTCTCTCTCCTTAAACACCAGACTTAGCAGTGCATGCCTTATCCCAGCATTGCGGAGATAGAGGAAGGAGGATCAGAACTTTCAGGCCATCCTCCACTACAGAGTAGTTCTGAAGTCAGCCTGGGTTATATATTGCCTCCAAAACAAACCAGCTAAACACACACACACACACACACATTGTGGACTGACAATATTAGCAATTTCCTTGTTCCTGGGGGCAAAAGTGTTCTGATTTATTCTGCCAGTAGTGATACAGTGAGCCAGCTAGAATTTTAACATAGACGATTGGATTCTGAAGCTAATGTGTTGAGCTAATTAATACTACAGTTCAATCCAAATGTGTCCACTGGCTCTTATGATTTTAATTACTAGAGTCAAATAAGAGAGGTATCCTATTTCATACAGCTTTGTGTGTGCAGTCATCAAGATACCCATTGCAAGGGCTAATCTTTAATGTCAACTTGGATTAAAGCACCCAGTAGGATATTAGTAAAGCACCCATCTAGATATGTGTTGGTAACGGTTTTTCCTCAAGATAATTGACCAAAGAGGTAAATCTTACCCTGAATGGGGGTAGCACTATTAGCCTCTAGGCTGACTCTCTTAGATTGAAGAAGGAAAAAAGGAAGTTCACCAACCCAGGTATTATCTGCTTCCTAGCTTCCATGATGTGAGCGACACCTTCCCTCCCACAATGGACTGAAGCCTCCAAAATGAATCTTTTCTCCCATAATGTGTTTCTCTCAGGATTGTGAGGGTGAGATCCTTTCGGCACTGAGCAGTGCAGGCATTTCTCTCCTCATTTCTCAAACAAGTATGGTGGTTTGAAAGAGACTGTCTCCTGCAGTTTCAGGTATTTGGACACTTGGTCCCCAGTTGGCGGTGCAGTTTTGGGAAAGTACAGACTGCTGGAGGAAGTACATCACTAAGGGTGGGCTTTGAGTGTTATACAGCCTTGATCCACTTCCACCTCACTCTTCCTGCTTTACATTTGCGGTTGAAGTCATCTCTCCACTTCCTGTTCCTGTCGCCATGCCTGCCACTTGCTGTCATGCCTCCTGCCATGATGGTCTCATCTCTCTACAAGTTTCTTCCATAAGCCTTGGTGTTTTGTCACAGCAACAGAAAAGTAATATTAACCAGATGACTCAAAGGGTACAGGAGGATGTGTGGAAATATAAATTCAAATATGATGTCATTTTATGCAAGAGCGTAAATATCTGGAGATGTTTGTATTCTTGAGTCAGGTGAGAGGAGCTTTTCCAGAACCAGTCACTGTACTTACTGCACAAGGTATCCTGATACTGTATGTCTTACAGTTAACTTATCAGGCTTGGAAAGTTTTAATTATGGAAGCATCATCAGTAGCTGGAATGGTGTTTCTCAAACTTTAGTCACAAAGGAACATTAAAGAACCCTGGGATTGGCTCCAAATGCATTAACTCATCTGGGTGAGACTCAGATGCCACATCCTTAAAGGCTAAGGTTCTGATGTGGATTCTCTGAGGACCATACTTTGAGGTGCAGTCTGAAGGATGCTAGGTCCATACTCTTGGCCTTTAAGCTTTCTGGTTGGAGCAGCATTTTCAGGTTATCACATCTTATTTCTTATCTGCTATTATTCCTTAAGCTGAGGGCAAGCACGTGGATGAGAACTTTGAACAGCGTGTACTTTGCCTCCTGCTATGTGGAACATTATTGTCTGCTGTGGTCGCTTTCCACGGATGACCACGTAGCTCAGCATGTCTACGTGGTCAGATTTATTTTTAGTGAGAAGTAAATGTAAAAATTGTGATATGAGAAAGCATTGGCTAAACCCTACTGCCCCTCTCAACTTACGTTCCCTCATTTGTTGGCAGAACCCCCTTTCAGTGTTTTAAGATTCTGCTAGTATATGACCAATTTTTCAATATCTATATCTATCATCAGTACACAGTGCACCTTTCACTTTGGAGAGGAATAAAATACAAATATCATGCTATGGGTAAAGGAAGGGAAAACATGACGAAAAGGTAGTGTATGAAAAAAATTAAACTAATAGTAAGAATGATAAAAGAATTGACTTGAGGTCTATTTTGTCATATACTAGAATAGCAACATGTGCCTCTGGAATTTCATATAAGTAATTCTTATCATGGTCATTAGTATAGGCTTTATAAATTTTGGAGGAGACATTGTCTTTTTTTTTCATGTTACTTGTGTCTTTATGCCAGGATCTGCCTATCTGAGGTTAGATTAGTGAAGGTTTTGTTTTGTTTTGTTTTGTTTTTGTTTGTTTGTTTTTCAGGCTGCCTCTTCTTTTTGTGGATTGATCTGTAGTGCTCAAGAGACTGGGTTGCAGTATAGCTGTGATGGTATTTCAGCCTCTTAGACTAGAGTTCCAGGCAGCTGGATCCATCTCACTCTGCCCTTAGGGGTTGAATACTGTCTGCGGCAACCATCACAATGCAGTAGTTAATCCACTCTGATAGGAGAGTAGCAGGTTCCGTCAGAACAAACTCTGGTAGGTGCTGATTTGTTTAGGAAGTAAAGAGACCCTAATGATACTATGTGCAGTAATATGTTAGTATAAATGCAAAGGAAAAGAAAAGAAGAGGCAAGCAATTACTGTGAGACCAGTGAAGACTATAGGTGATATGGGAAGTAGAGGAGGACATACGTGGTGGTGGAAACATTTGAGGCAAAGGAAGAATAGGATTGACCTATGGCATTTTGGTTAATAGTAGACGATAAGGAGGGAGTCAGCCTCTGGGCTTTGGGAGATGTAACAGTAAGAGGAATGAGTATGGGAAAGAGAAAGGAAGAAAATGAAAAAAAGAAACAGAATAGAAGAAAAATAAGAAAAATGAAAGAGAGAGAGTTGGAGACAGAGACAGAGAAAGAGGTGGTGGTGCTCACCAGAACAAGTGTGTGGCACAGCAAGAGGTACAAGCAGTAGGGGACAGTGCTGTCTTGCTTCAGTGCCCTCCTTCACCATATAGATAAGAAATATCTGGAGATAATGGAAACACTGGCAAATAGGAATATCTGTAGTAGTAGAGCTGCTTCACAGTTAAGTGCACTTGTTGCTCTTCCAGAGGCCTCAGGTTTGATGCTCATCATCCAGATGTGGTTTCACAGCCATCCAGATGCCCTCTTCTGGCCTCCATGGACACTAAACATGCATGCAGTATGCATACATGCATGCAGACAAAGCATCCACACGGAAAGTAAGATGTGTATAAGACTTTTTATAAAGAATAGCTATAGTGAGGAAGGAGAGCTGGGTGGAAATTAAAAAAAACACACACCAAGATTACTTGCCTGAACCATAGCTTTGCTAGCCTGTTCCATGTCCTGTGCTCCTCCTGCATTTAAGTAGTCCCATCCTTCTCTTGTGGGCTCCAAGATCCACTCATGTGTGTTTTCTTGACTGGTCAGCTGGCTGTCTCACCCTAAGTGTGAATTTGAGAGATCAGCCCCTTACTGGATTTTTTAGGTCCCTTTTTGGGGGAAAGCTAAAGGTTAATAGAAAACAGCTGTGTGCTTACAGGGGTGAAATAATTGGCTGTCAGAAAAAAAAAACAATGAAAGGAATAGAATAAAAGCAAAAATATGCATCATATGGAAGAGGAGTCAAACATTATGGGGCAGGCAGTCACAGGTATAGATCAAGGTATCTTAAAAAGATATTTTGTAAGGCAAAGGGCAATCATACATCATGGGGTCACGAGTTCGGTGCTGGTTGAAAACACGTTTTGCAGGGTACATTAGGTTACTTATTAGCTAGAAATAGAAACTTATTCTTGTACAGTATGGAGATTTAACAACAGTGTGGCGTCTGTTCTGGTTTCACTGTATGTGAGTGGTGTGCCCCCACCATAATTGAAGTAGTATAATAAATAAAACAATAACAAAAATACTTTTAAAATAATTCAAGGGCTAAATAATTTAAAATAATTCAAGAGTAAGTCACTGAATTTTATACCCAACCCCTAAAAGAAAAATATCAATTACAAACATATCAGTTTTATTACAATCTTGCATACAAGGAAAAGGACTATGTTAATTTAAAAAAGTCCCCTTCATAGGGACATTTTAGGATAGTGAATGAACTAGTCAGTTACCTTGGTCACACCAAGAAGTAACATAAGCATTGACTGATTTATCTGCTTATTGATGATGGTTGACTTCCCAGAACAGGCTAGTATTTACCTGACACAGTTACTTCTCCACATGCTGTAGAGTAGTTAGTATTAATTTTTTGGTGCTTCCTTATCACTCAGCAGTTCCCCAAACCAAGGCTGCAGTTGAGAAAAATGAGTCCTTACAATGGGACTGTGTGTGCAGTGGCTGAGGTAAGATGAGACTCACGGCAGTGTTTCATGCATTCATGACTACTTCAGAACAGTGATTAGTCAGCATTAGGAATCCTTGTCTTTTTGCCCACGTGGTTCTTAGCCTTGTAAATTTTCAGACAGATACTTTATATAATTATATTTTTTGGTTTGAAGTGTGTGTGTGTGTGTGGGTGTGGGTGTGTGTCCATCTGTCCATTCGTCTGTCTGACCCCACCTCAGTCAGAGCTAATGAGGAAGGAAACAGATGGGTATTTCTGTAAACATCTCCCCCCTCTTTGGATGGGGGTTAGGCAATTACTTGCCAGATTTCATCATTACAGTGACTAAATCCAACAATTTACAGGAAGTTCATCCATCACTCTTTCAGTCTAGCTGCTTGTGATACTTCTTACTAAAAGAGCTGGGTTGAGCTGGCTTTGAGACCAGCCACCTTCCCTCAGGCCACGCACCCTGCCAAACAGTCCAGAACAGATGCTTTGATTGGAAGTCCAAGTTGGCATTGAGTTGACAACTTTTATTAAGGAGAGGAGAGGATGTTTCTCCTTTGTTTTACAGCTAATATCCAATTAGGAGTGAGCAAACACCATGTTGACCCAGTAACAAAGCTAAGTAACAAAGAGGGCTCAAGGGCAGTTTGCAAGAATCTCACTGGGAAGGGGAAATAGAATGGACATTGCTAGTGGCTAGGAGGGGGAACGGGGATGGGAACAGCAGGGACCAGGTAGAGTGAGGATGGAGGGAGAGAGTACTGGCAGAGACAACTGGAATCTATAGAAACCCAGAGCAATGGAAACTCCCAGGAATCTTTGAGGGTAACCCTAGGTAAGACTCTACGCAATGAGGAATACAGAGCCTGAACCAACCATCTCCTGTAACCAGGCGAGACTTCCAGTGGAGGGATTGATACACCAACCCAACCACAGACTCTTGGACCTACAATTTGTCCTGCCTACAAGATGTGCTGGGGTAAAGAGGTCATAGAAATTGTGGGAGTGACCAACTAATGACAGGCCCATATCCTCGGAGGAAGCTCAACTCCTGAGACCCAGAACCTAGAAGCAAGATACCCCAGAGAACTAGGATAGAGCAAATCACAAATGGAAAAAAATAAGTCAATGAAATGATTCCTAATAATATTCTGCTATATTCATAGATTGATGCCTAGCTCTTATCAGAGAGGTTTCACACAGCAACGATGGAAACAGATGCAGAGGCCCGCAGCCAAAGATTAGATGGAGTTCCAGAATCCTGTGGAAGAGGGGGAGGAAGGATTGTAGGACCCAGTGGTGTCACGAGCTCCACAAGAAAACCCACAGAACCAACTAAACTGGGCTCACAGGAGTTCACAGGGACTAAAACAGCAACCAGGGAGCCTTACACGAGACCGATCTAGGCACTCTACACATATGATAGAATTGTGTAACTTGGTCTTCATTGTGAGACTCCTAATAGTGAAAGCACAGGCTGTCTATGACTGTATTGCCTGATTTGGGGACCCATTACCTTCTACCAGACTTCTTCATTCAGCCTTAATAGGAGAAGAGGTGCCTAGTCTTACTGCAACTTGATATACCATGGCTGGCTAAAGTGCATGGGAGGCCCAGCTGTATCTGAAGAGAAACAGCAGAAGAGGAGTAGGTGGGGAGGTGGGAGTTGGAGTTGGGAAGAAGGGAGGGAGGGGGAACTTTGTGTTGTAAAACCAAACAAAGAAAAAAAAACAAAAAGAAAAAATGTATTTACAAAAGGAAAAAAAGAGGTGTGAACATCTTTAAAGTACACTGTATGCATGTATGAATAGAAGAATTAAGAAGATATTATGTTAAAATAACAGGAGAGGCGGACAGGTCAAGATGTTACTCTGTCCTTGTTTGGCATGAACAAGGCGGGGAGGGGAAGACAGGAATCAGCAGATGGACTACTCAAATTCTAGCAGTTAAAGCAAGCAGACAAACAACAACAAAAACAACCAGCGAAACCACCAACAACCAACAAAAAGTCTAAGTGAGACGACACAGCTATATTTAGGAAGTGGAAGGCTCCTGTCTGGAGTGTTTGCAGAGAAACATGGGCTGCTCTACACATCATATCTCTATAGTTGAAACAAAACAAACCATGGTTTTATCTCCTAAACTTTCTCAACAAAAGGAGAACTAGAAGGTAGGCATGGTTGTGCATGCTTGCAATCCCAGTGCTTAGAAAACTGAAAAGGATTGCCACAGTTCCAGTCCAGCATGGGCTGCACAGCCAGACTCTTTCCCAATAAAGTGAAGAACAGGAGCCAGGAAAGGTGTCCTAAGGAATAGGAATCATTCACATTTGGATGCTTAAGTAATTTGTTGCATAGTTTGATCCTTTTTGGAAACCAGAGTAAGGCTTTGTTCTGCTTACTCGGTTACTAATAGGAGTTATTTTCTTAAATGCTAACAACAGTCAACCTTGGTTCCAGCTCAGAGGTTAAGAGCACATATTATTATGTTGCAATATGTTGATAAAAACTAAAGACAGAAATTATCTGAGCATAAGGTTAAATGCATATGGTATAAATTTAGACCCTAATACTGTCAACTCACTAACTCTATGATATTGGACAAGTCAATGTCTGTCTTTGAACATCATCTTCCCTTTCTGTTTAATGGAAAAAATATAACCGATGACATGAAATTACATATGATCACATGGAAAACCCCATAAATGTTTAAGGCATGCATTGCTGTACTGCAATTTCTGTTTTTAGTTCTGTATATTTTTTCTTTCCTGTTTTCTGTTCCCTGCTCTGATTTTCCTTATCTTTAAAAGTTTTTAAAATTTTTGTTTATTCGTGCATGTGTATGTGGATGCACATGCCGTAGAATACTTGTGGAGGAGATCAGAGGGCAGCAGTCAAATACAGGTCATCGAGTTCGATGGCAAGCATCTTTACCCGCTGAGCCATCTCACTGACTCTTCCTCCTCTTTTTATTTCTATCAAGTCTGACCTTTGCTTTTTTCTATTTCCTTTCTTCTTTAGTTTTTTATTTTATACCTTCAAATATGTCAAACTTTTTTTTTCTGAGTATCAGTGAGCTACCTCTAGGGAACAGAATTTCACACCTTCAGAAAAGGGCACATGACATAGTATCCATATTCCAATTTGATGAGCTATCCTTCATACAAGAAGGGAACCATGTGCTACAGACATGCTCCATCTGTCAGCTCTCTACTGCTATAACCATGATGGCAATGAGTGGTAAAACTACTCAACTTATGTCTCAAAAATCTCAACCCTGCCTCAAAAAAGTCAAAAATTAAAAATAAAAGAAATAGAGGTTAAAATCAAGCCACATAAAGATAAAAAAATACACAAAGAGTCTGAATACTATATGTTATTATGTTCCCTTTGAATTGTTAAAATGCTGAGGAAGGATCTACAGCTGCTAAAAGATAATTGCTTATAAATGCTGCTGAATTAATCCAAGATAGGTATTTTAAAAATACCTTGACTTCAAAGTTGAAGTCAAAAGATATGTTACTTTGGAGAAGAGGTTTTGCTTCTGTTTCTAAAATAAGAAGCTATGGATTTATTCTGAGTTAAGAAAAATCAGGTTTGGCCAAGGAAGACCACCTGAGAAATCTCCAGTAGGAACAGATGGCCCAGATGTCTGAGTTCTACATCCAAAACAGATTCAAGATGCTGCCTGAGATGATCAAGCCTCACAGGATACTCCAGTCAGAACATGATCATAATTTTAAATTTTCTTTAGGTCCCCATAAGATTATCAGTGCCCCTAACTAGCAGGAAGTAGCCTAAAAAACTATGCTTACATTCCCAAAAAAATAAACTATGGATATTTTCCTTTGTTTAAAATGTTGGTTACAAGTTATTATGGCTAATGGTCAGGAAAAAAGCTAAACAAAGAATATTAGATTCAGAGTTCTTCTTGTTTTTTTTTTTAAAGAGGGGAAGTGGTGTGGGACAATGGTCTGTATTCTGTCAATTATATTTTAAATAAATGCTGATTGGCCAGTAGCCAGGCAGGAAGTATAGGCGGGACAACCAGACAGGAAGCAGAAGTGGGTCAATGAGAACACAAGTATTCTGGAAAGAAGGAAGTCCTAGTCTGCAGTCATGACCCAGCCACAGAAGAAGTAAGATGTGACTGCCTCACTGAATAAGGTACCAAGCCACATGGCTAGCATAGACAATAATGGGCTAAAATAAGTTATAAGAGCTAATAAGAAGCCTGAGCTAATGGGCCAATCAGTTTATAACTAATGTAGACTTCTGTGTGATTTCTTTGGGACTTAACGATTGTGGGAACTAGGCAAGACAAAAACCTCAGACAACAGTCAGGAACTTGACAGAAGAAGCTAGAGTTCCTGTTTCCCCCTTAAGATTACACTCCCCAATGACTGGACAAACCCTACTAGGTTATACCTCTAAAAGTCTCTTCAACTTCTCCAAAGCACTATGAATCCAGGACCATTCCTTTAACACGTGGTTTTTGGATGATACTTAGGTAAATCATAGCCAATGCAAACCTGAAGTTCTGAAAACGGATACTAATGTTGCATACAAAAGAGACTCCATTAGGAAAATGTTCAAGGTGAGACATGCTCCCAAACTTCTGTTATATGGATTTTAAAGAGAGCTGATACCTACTTCAAGTAGTAGGCTGTTGTCCCCAACTGCACCCAACTGTCCTGTGGGCAGGGGGTGAGTCGACATAGAGTACTATGACACAGACTCTGGGAGTTGGTGAGCAAAACTCAGTTTATTACAAAAAGGGTTAAGGTAATAGGGGAGAAATAACAGCAATTGGAGGATCTGCTCTCATTTGTTGTGTTGGCATTGTGTGATAGGCTCTGGGTTTGTGTCAGTCATTGTTGGCCTCTGGGCAGATTATGAGAATAGCTTGGTGGGAGTGCCTTAGTTTTGTGGAAATATTTTTACTGCATGTGTTTGTTTTTGGCTTCGTTGGCGTATGCCTGCTATGGTAGTATGTCCTCTGCTTACTCTTAAAAAATCAGAGTGGTTTCCTAGTGACAAGCTGGGAGACTTAAGTATCAGGAAGGCAAGACACTTGGGCCAGACTCTGATGTCTGTGAGAAAGGATGGGTCTCAGAGATTAGCATAGCTCTGGTATTGCATACTCTATTTGTTACTTTTATTGCTGATGTGACCAAATACCTAACGAGAAACTGTTGTGGGATAAACCTTTTGTACACTGTAAAGACATGTCTCTGCCTAAGGCCCATTCCGATTGGTTAAATAAAGAGCTGAATGGCCAATAGCTAGGCAGGAGAGAATAAGTGGGACTTCTGGAGAGAAAGAAGAACTCAGAGTTAGAATCTACATGTGCAGGAGACACTAGCGAGACATGAGATAGTCAGATATACAGAATGGAGGAGATGTAAAAAGATGCATGGCAGAACATAGATTAATATAAATGGGTTAATTTCAGTTATAAAAGTTAGCTAGAAATAAGTCTAAGCTAAGGCCAAGCTTTTATAATTAATTATAAGGCTACATGTCATTAATTCAGGGACTGGCAGCCCAAAAGAAAGTCCGACAAGAAAGACCGGCTACAAGAAACAACTTAAATGAGGAAGGGTTTGGCTTACTGTTTGAGAGCAGAGCCCATCAGGCTGGGAATGGCACAGAGGCTGGAGTACTCAAAGCTGCTCTGCAAACCAGCAGGAGGAAGAGTCAATACAGGAAGTAAGGCCCATGCTCATAGAGTCACTTCCTCTGGCCAGGCCTCATGCACACTTACAGAGAAAAGACTGTGTATGAACAGTTAGAGAAGGCGGCCACAGAAAGCCAAAGAGAGGCTCCAGAAGGAACCAAATCTGCTGTCACCTTGATCCTGGACTTCTGGGTCTCCAGAACTGTGGGAAAATAAATTTCTATTGTTCAAGTCACCCATGATGTGGCATTATGACAGTCCTAGTAAACAGATACATACAGAAACATGTCTCTATTTATATAGTCAGAACTAGAGGGGAAATAATGCCACTTCATTAAAGTAAATAATGTACATACTTAGGGGATCTTTTCTGTGTGTGTGTGTTTGAGGTCTGTTTGCATACAAAGGAAAATGAGAAAACAAAGCTCCAAGAACATTTGGTTTTGCTTACCTCCCTAGGGATCTTTTCCTTCGGCAGCACCATCATTCTTCCTAAGTGCACCATTCCATCAACTTACCTCATTGTAACAGGTGCCAACTGGTTACTAAAGTTATTTACTTGTGTATATGGGTGTTTATCTGTATGCATGTCTGTTTATCACTTGCAAGCCTGGTGCCCATGAAGGTTAGATGAGTCACCTTGTGGTGCAGGGTACTGAACCCAGGTCATATGGAAAGACAACTAGTCCTCTTAACCACTGAGCCCTCTCTCTAGCCCTGATTAGCTATTTTTGCTTGTGGTGATCAGCTCTGGTTCTGTAGTGGGATTATGATTCTGTTTCATAATGGCAACCCTGGTTTTCAATGCTTATTTTCTGTTGGGGAAAGGACGATGTCATATATTCAAGTAAACTTAAGTTATATGCTTTTAGAATTGACTGATTCTGACTAGTAATTCTTCAAGCCTTCAAAAATACAGCTAGAAATGTTCAGAACAGGCCTTGTGTCAGTATATTTTCAGTTTTCCAGACCATCTGACACCCTGCCCACTGCATGCTTGTTTGTTTCCTATAAGAATGAGGGTGAGGATAAGAGAAAGCACCAACGGAATGAGGCATTCCTTCATGTGGCTTTTCATGGCTCTGTTCACATGCGTCACCCAGCCTTTGTGATGCTATGGTGGCACATGCCTTTAATCCCAGTACTCAGGAGGCAGAGGCAGGCAGATCTCTGTGAGTTCGAGGCCAGCCTGGTCTACCAGAGCTAGTTCCAGGACAGGCTCCAAAGCTACAAAGAAATCATTTCTCAAAAAAAAAAAAAGGGATTTGTTATCATACCTTAAGAGATGGCAGAGAGACTACACTGCCAGCCTGGACTTCAGCAACAATTCCCGTCTGTTGTGGATGTAGGAACTTACAGTGACAGCATGGCAGTAATCAGTCTTCTCTCTTAGGCCAAGTTTCAACAGGAATTAGTCATATCTCTAGCCATATGATTCACTAATCATTCCTTAGCACATGGAGATAATGTTAACAGCTTCCTTGAAAGGGAAAATGACCCATAGGCCTCATTTTCTAATCACTTACTTCGTTCATCTTAGTCTCTGAAATAAATTCCTTGAAACAGTTAAAGTCCAGAGTAGCTGTTATTTTTCTTAGTGGACTACAAACCTTCTAATCTGCGTTAGAGTGTTCCTTAGTTGATAGGTGGCTATTTTTGTCGTTATAAACCTATTAAATGTGGTTTGTTCTAGAGTTGTGCTAGCCCACAACAGGGACGCAAACATGTGAATGAGATACACAATATGATGTGTTCATAGTTAACATAGAATCACAAGAATGCTCGGTGATTCCCTCGCTCCTTCTTTTTCTGACAGACCTTGTTCCAACTGCTGAGTACTGCTGAGTATAATTTCTTTTTTTTTTTCATATTTTATTTTATTTTTATTTAAATATTTATTTATTATGTATACAATATTCTGTCTGTATGCCTGAAGGCCAGAAGAGGGCGCCAGACCTCTTTACAGATGGTTGTGAGCCACCATGTGGTTGCTGGGAATTGAACTCAGGACCTTTGGAAGAGCAGGCAATGCTCTTAACCACTGAGCCATCTCTCCAGCTCCCTGCTGAGTATAATTTCATCTAGCTCTAGATACCTGGTACCCTTGCAGTCTGCTCTGTATCCCAAGAGAGTCAGAGTGAAAGGCCCAGATGGAATAAATAAAAAGTAAGTAAATGTCTCTTGAGAATTATTATAGAGGCAAAGTTCTACCGAAACAGCAGAGAAAAGAAGGGAAACCAGGTTGAGAAGGTACCTGAGGGAGGGAAAGAAGGAGACATCTGTCAACAACTTTTCAGTTCTACTAGTAAGTCAATTTTTTTTTCCTGTTTCTTCAGCCACCTCTTTTTTCCCCAAGTACCACAGCACACAGGAGCAAACTTACTGTCAGACCTAGATTAACATGGTCGGAATTTTTACTTACTGACTTGTGAAACCTTGGGCAATGTCTTAATTTCCTACCTCACAGTCTCTAACACTGTTTACAGACATTATTTATGACGAGCCAGGTACTCTTAGCACTTCAAATATATGAATTTAGTTCTCCTTAAAATCTTATGGAGTGGGTATTTTCCCCCACCCTCCTTTTACAGAGGAGCATGTA
The DNA here is from genome assembly GCA_025134845.1 of Neodon shergylaensis. NCBI lineage: Eukaryota > Metazoa > Chordata > Mammalia > Rodentia > Cricetidae > Neodon > Neodon shergylaensis. The sequence goes on along the minus strand of JABTXL010006079.1, from coordinate 4,419,566 downwards.
CTGAGGTCGGAACACAGAAGTCCTGTAGTTTTCCTAGGGTAGTGCAACTAGGAAACTGAACCTAACTATCATCTCCAGAGTCTAGTTTTCCTGCTCACCTTGCATGGTAATATCAAATGGTAGGATTAGAACTACACGGGTGTTCTCCAGGGTTCTCACCTCCTTACTTCATTTTTGAACGTTTGATTCCTTTTATCAGTTGCCTTGAATTTGGAGTAGGAGATACAAATGTGAATACAGCATATCTTCTGCTTACTGTCCGGAAATCTATGACTATTAAGCAGGGTTCTCTGCCTTGCCCTTATTTCTCCCATTTCTTCATGGAAAAAGTCTACTGGAGGGCTTGGATGAGGACGGGTGAAGGGTGGGGGCGAGACCTAAGGCCCTTTCTTCCGGTCTGAGCTTCTTCAGCTTAAAATGGCGGGATTTGTGCTAAGGCTCTTTCCCTATTAGAGTGCCATATAGGCTCGCCCTTCCCCCACCAGGCTCATCTGACCTCTCTGGGTTGTTGATCCCAGGGGGCCGAGGTATCTGCCCCCGCTCTGGCATCTCCAGTTCCCCCATGGCCAGCCTCCCACCATCACACCACGCTCCATGCCGGGGCTGCCATGTCCCCAGCACTCAGGCACAGAGCGCAGGCCGGGCTAGCAAGGCCCAAGGCCAGCAGTCCCGGCCTAGCAAACCCCGGGGCAGCGATGGCCGCTGAGTGCCTGGGACGCTCCCAGTCACCCTGGCCGGAGAGCACGCACGGAGGCGCCCCGGAAGACTCCGCCCTCAGACGGTGCGTTTTCAGGAGCTGTGACGCTCCGGTCTCTCCGCGGCCCAAGGAGAGAACTTGGAAGGAGCGTGCAGAGCGAAAGGTGGGAGCTGTACGCCCCAAAGCGCCGATCACGTGGGCTGCAGCACCGCATGGCGGCGGCCCGCGCGCCCCCGCGTCACGGCCCGCGGAGCTGCCCGGGCGCGCGCGCCGACGGGGCGGGCGCATGCGCAGGGGGGCGCGCCGCCTCTGCCCCGCGGCGAGGGTGTCTATGGAGAGGCGGCGGCCGCGGCTGCTGAGGCGGACGCGAAGGCAGTGGCGATGGCGCCCTTTCCCGACGAAGTGGACGTCTTCACCGCCCCGCACTGGCGGATGAAGCAGCTGGTGGGGCGCTACTGCGACAAGGTAACGGAGCGCGGGGCGGAGGGCGGCGCGGAGGAGCGGGCGGGTTCCGGGCGGCCTGGCCTGCGAGCCTCCCGCAACCCCCCTGCGTTGGCGCCGTGCGAGCGGCCGCCTGCGCCCCGTCAGCCGGGCGGCTCCCGCACCTTCCCGCCGGGGCCTTGGGTCGTGCCCTCGGGGCGCGCGTCGCCGGCCCCGCGTCCGGCTCGCGGATCTGGCCTGCGCGGGGGTTAATGGGCGCTCTCGGCCGCCCGGAGCTGCCACCGCTGTCCCTGCAGGGTTTGGGGGACCCGGGTCGGCCCCTCGCCCGCCCGCCGGAGCTCCCGGGTCGCCTCCACAGGCCGCTTCTGCGGTTGCTCGCCATCGCAGTTCTGCCCTCCTGGCTCCTTCGGGCTCTTTGGGTCGCTTTGCAAACACTGTCCTCCGCCTGGACCTGTGACTTGCTTCCTGGCTCCACGGGCAGCGGCTCCCAGACCCTGGCGCGGGCTTGTTTTCCCTGCCAGCGTCGCACTGGTTTGGTTCAGTAAGCCAGCCCGCTACAGGGGCTGGGGAAGACCTGCACTCTCCGTTTCTGGTTGGCTTTTCCCCTTCCAGATTTTATTTTCTTCGAATATTTAGTCCTTGTAGATTTTGTTTCAAGACAGCGAGCTAGCTGATCCTCTGTTGGACTTTTTACTGGGATCAGATAAGAGGGGGGCCCTAGGAAAAGTTGGTTTACTGTGGAACGCGTTTTGGACTTTTAATTGATGGAGCCTATGTTGAAGTACTTTTGTGGAGATGAGTTGAGGCCCTTTTCCAATGATTCTTAAAATTCCCAATTGTCGGTTTATGTTTGGAAGGTCATCTATGTGTAAACTATGGGCAGTCATGTGTTTTGTAAAAATGAAACAAATAAATAGCTGTTAAGTCATTATTAAACATGGAAATAAATTGAGTTTTCAGAAATTGCGTAGAATAACCACCACTGTTAACAGCAAACAAGAGTTGTCTTACAACCCAGAGAGGTGCTAGAAAAGAACCCTGTGTCTTCACTGGTAGGTCATGAAAGAGCAGCAATTTGAAGTTTCAGATCTTAGCACTACTGCCCCACAACCGTTTCTCTCCCTCCATTTTTGGGAAAAAGCAAAACAAAACAAAACACCAAACCCAGTCCTAGGTCAGGGGTACTTTTAAACGCCAGGACTGTTTGGAATCATGGTTCTCCACTTGGTTGCTTGTTAATTAACCCCAAAGTTCTTTAAGATCCTGATGCCTGGACTGCCATTCAAATTGGAATCTCCGAGCATAGACCCCAGATATCAAGTATAATTTTGAACTCTCAGGTGAGCCTGGGGTACACAGAGTGCGATTATCACCCTGGAGAAGCTTAACGGCTGGCTAAGCCCTTGAGCAGAAGAGTATCGCCTTGCAATTTCAGTTAGTGGTTTTGTTTTTTTATAATTTTCACCTTTTGAATATGTTTTCCCCTCACACTATCCTTTAATTTCAGGCTTCTTAAGAAGCAGAAGAGGAATTTAATGAGGACTGATTGAATCCAAGGCATTTCTCTGGTTTGTTTTGGCGAGAGATAGTCCCGAGACCCTCTGGCGATAAGGGAAAATGTGGGCAGTTTGTCCATTTTCCTAGGAACTTTCCAGTATGTAAGATGTTTCAGATTGCCAAAGGATTATGACCTTCCCAAATGATCAAATTTATAATGCACTACCCAGTCTCTTTTTAAAGAAGTTATGTTTTTGTTTTGATACTGTTTTGGAGACAGTTTTCTCTGCTAGTCTAGGCTAGCCTTGAGAACCTCTAAGAGCCTGACCTTGAACTCCTGATCTTCCTGCTTCTGCCTTCCAGGCTCCAGAATTACAGGCATTTGTCAGCAGACTGGGCATTGATTGTCATTATTTTTGTATCTCTTTTTGGTGTTTGAGAACATTTGAGTAAATTTTGGAAATGCAGTTGACTTTGAAAAAAATGAGTCAAATGAGATTCTTTTCAGTTAAATGTTCCCTCTTGCATAACCAGTTTAATAAAGCATTTTTGATTTGGTATAGCTTTAGTCAAAATTGCCACTGATTTATTCCCAGCATTGTAAAAAAAAAGTCACCAATTCTGATTTAGTTGCTTGTAGTTAATGAGATTATCGCTTTTATTCATCAAGATTACTAAAGTTTCAGTTTTCTTGACTGTGACCAAGGTAATTTAGTGCAGAAAAAAGCTGCATGGGAATTTCCATCGTTTCTTCAATGGCCAGTGAAGGTTCTCTGGATGTCCTTTGTGAGCAAACGTGGGAAAATAACTGGTTTTGACGGCAGAATAGCCTTAAAGAATTGAGTTGTTTTGATTAGTTTGTCATTTCGAGGTTTGTTGTTGTCCTCTTACTTTTAGTTTCTTAGATCAAGGAAATCTGACCCAAACAATCTCTAGTAAAACTGCAAAATGAAAACTAGACTTTGGTTAAAACTAAAAAGCTACAGAGTATGTGATTTCACTATATTCTAAATATCATCCCGAAACCGTTAAAGATTTCAGTTGTATTCACAGTATTGAATTTGTAAAACATAGGATATTCATAAAACAATTTTTAGGAGCATCAAATCAGTTTTTCTAAGTTTTGAGTAATATACTTAGAGCGAATTATTACATTGTTACAGATTATGTTAAATATTCCTGTATAATAGTTTAATGTATTGCCTGTGGGTTTTCTCATACTAAAGAAATGTATCCAGACAAAATACAAGCTTTGGAAGGGGAAGTGGATGCAAAGTCCCACCCCTAACCTAGAAGCAATTTGTACTAATACCTAGTTTTCTCTAATGGCTGGTCACTGAATATACACTCTGCTCAGAAGTAGTTTTCAACCACAAAAAAAAAAAAAAACAGACTATGTGTGTGTGTGTGTGTATGTGCACTTTTTGTTTTGACTTCGTATTTTTGTCTTTTTGTTTTTGAAAAAGGTGGTATGGAACGGTATCTTTATCTCTGCTATGCAGACAACAGACCTTTGGCTCAAGGAAAACTATTGTTTGTTTCTGTCTGATACCTGGGGAGTTGTAGGTCTGGATGGTTTAGGTAAGGGCTTGTGTAAGCTAGAGCCGTAACCACCCAAGTCAGTATTAAGACTCCCAGCTTAATTATCTTCATCTGAAGCTACAGTAGTTCTTGATGTGTTTTGTAGCAGTCTTCAGAGAATCTTGTTTGATAATTCACTGACCTCCCAAATCGGAATGTGTAGTTAAAATTTGTACCAAATGGCAGATAATGCTTTTCCCATTTTCTTCCCAGTTTCCAGCATTCTCTTCAATCCTCAAAACTTAACTCCATTGATTCTTTTCTGTCTGCCCTGTAGTAGTTTCTGTTGTCATTGTGAGATATGGGTGCTCTTCCTTAGGGGCCCCAGTTTCTATGATAACACAGAAATCCAGGAAGAGTGCAGTGGGAGCAGAAGGGAGGAAGCATATGATCATGTCCACAGTAAGCATGAGGAGTAGTCTCTGAAGTGATTTCTGAGAACAGTTATGCGGTGTCTCTAGAGATCTCCAGATGTGTTCATAGACAAGTTATAAAAAAGGTGAAGGGAGGGTCTTGAGAGATCTCTTCCCAGCATCAAGATGGCAGGTCACAATAGTCTGTAGCTTCAGTTCTAGGGGATCTCATGTTCCCTTCTGTCCTCCACCGGCATCAGATAGGCGTGTGGTGCCTAGACATACATGTAGGCAGCTTCCCCCCATTAAAAATAACAGGTGAAAGCACTTAGGGGTGCCTAAATTTTTCAAGTAAGGATATTAAGAAGTGTCATCCACTTTTATCACTTATAAAAAAGGATATTTTATAACCAAAAGTAAGAAGACGATAAATGCAAAGTTGAATAGATTACTTTCAGAAACTTGAATGTAGCTTTATGGTCAGTTTTTTGTTTTTTTTTTTTTCCATTTTAATTCTGTATACCTGTAAAAATGTACTGGCATTTGGGAAGGTTGGCTTAGTGAACATAATACTGAATTTTGAGCTGAGAGGAAGAAACGAGGAGTTTAATGGATTCTTACTACATACTGACATTATTTTTATAATCCTTACAAGAGCTTTCTAAGACAAGTGTTATCCCACATTTAAAAGTGAGGAAATAGTCTTAGTGGTTAAATAACTTACCTAGCTCACTCAGCAATTAGTAGAACCTGAATTTTAATCCTAGATTTTTTTTCCTCCCTCTGAAAGCCATGGTTTTTAGCCTTCCTCACTTGTTGCTTATTACTGTTTTTATGCAAAACAGTTATAAATCATTTTTTCCATCTGTAAATTTGGCCAGCGCATACTAAAGCTTCTTCATTGAGTGTGTATCTCTGGTTAACTGAAAGTATGGCCTGGCTAATTGGACAGAAAATAAAAAAGTGCTGTTGGGGATAATGTTTGGATTCTTAGTTTTTTTTGTAGCTATTTTGAACTTACTGGCTTTATATTACATTTTTTTTTTGGCAGTTTTTAGGCCAGCGTTTATATTTTAGCCTGTACAGTGTCTTGAGACAGAAAGCCATGAAATATACCATGTTACTGTTTTGCTGTTGGTTGGTTGGGTCTTGGTAGGTGTAGGTTCTTTGTTGAATGTGGAGGCACCAGAGTGTATTATTGTGTAGACTACTAGTGAATTTTCATTCTATCATAGAGCCTTGTTTTTCACAGTATGTCTTATGACTCATTCGTAGGTCATAAATCAGCTTTGTGCATTAGACATAACATTAGAAAAGGAAAGTGGAACTGTAAATACTTCCCAGAGTACAGAGGGAGATAGTTTTTCCGGAATTATCTTTGAAGTCTTTGTTCTCCATTTGGATCTCATTGCATTGTTTCACCCATTTTATATAGTGAGGGACTGACAAGATATTTGTAGTAAACAATATTTGGGAAACACTTGCCTGGAGCAGCATTTCTCAGCTAATGCACAGTTGACATTTGGGCTATAGAATTTGTTGTGGGGCCTGTCCTCTGCATTGTAAAATGTTTTAGCCACATTCTTGGCTCATACCAACCCTATGTCAGTAGTACTTCTCCATTGGTGACAAACTAAACTGTCCCTAGATCTTCCCCTTTATCTCCCGGGGGGACTGTGTTCCTTACAGTGAGACCTTTGTTTTGGAGCAATTATTCTGACCCGTTACTGTCTTGGATCCAAAAAGATAGCTTTCAGTGTGGGATAGAGATTTTATCTATGACATAAATTAGTTACAGAAGCTGAATCTCCATTATTGAATATTTAATGTGATTGAGGACAAATTATTTCTCCTAGCCTGTTTTCTAATCTATAAAATGGGTATGATAAACCTATATTGTAATGTTGTCTTAAGAAATAACAAATACTTAAACAGTTTTAGACTCTAGCACATTATAAGCTTCCGTATACCTTAAAATACTGTCCAGGTTTTTCTAAATCTTAAGTGTTTAAACATCTTTATAGAAGCAAATAAAATTTTGAGAAAACCATTCATATAGATATTTAAAGAGTTGTGCGGTGTGTGCCCTAGCTCTTTTGTTTTTTTGTTTTTATTTTATGGTATTGAAGATTGACTTCAGGTCCTTCTTCATGCTAAAGGCTCTACCACTGAGCTACAGCGTGGATATGCTGTTAATTGTTAAATTCACTAACTCCTGATTCCAAAACAAAATTACTTTTTTATTGGTATTTATTGAGCTCTACATTTTTCTCTGCTCCCCTCCCTCCTCTCCCCTCCCCCCTTCAGCCCACCCCCCAAGGTCCCCATGCTTCCAGTTTACTCAAGAGATCTTGTCTTTTTCTACTTCCCATGTAGATTAGATCCATGTATGTCTCTCTTAGTGTCCTCTTGTTGTCTAAGTTCTCTGGGATTGTGGTTTGTAGGCTGGCTTTTTTTGCTTTATATTTTAAAACCACCCATGAGTGAGTACTTTTGATAATTGTCTTTCTGTGTCTGGGTTACCTCACTCAAAATAATGTTTTCTAGCTCCATCCATTTTCCTGTAAAACTCAAAATGTCGTTATTTTTTTCTGCTGTGTAGTACTCCATTGTGTAAATGTACCACATTTTCCTCATCCATTCTTTGGTCGAGGGGCATTTATGTTGTTTCCAGGTTCTGGCTATGACAAACAAAGCTGCTATAAACATAGTTGAGTACATGTCCTTGTGGCACGATTGAGCATCCTTTGGATATATACCCAAAAGTGGTATTACTGGGTCTTGAGGAAGGTTGTTTGCTAATTTTCTGAGAAATCGCCACACTGACATCTAAAGGGGTTGTACCAGCTTGCATTCCCACCAGCAATGCAGAAGTGTTCCCTTTCCCCCACAACCTCTCCAGCATAAGTTGTCATAATGTTTGATCTTGGCCATTCTTTCAGGTGTAAGATGGAATCTCAGGGTTGTTTTGATTTGCATTTCTCTGATGACTAAGGATGTTGGACATTTTCTTAAGTGTCTTTGAGCCATTTAGATTCCTCTGTTGAGAGTTCTCTGTTTAGGTCTGTACTCCATTTTTCTTATTAGATTATGTGTTCTTTTGGTGTCCAATTTCTTGAGTTCTTTGTATATTTTGGAGATCAGACCTCTGTCTGATGTGGGGTTAGTGAAGATCTTTTCCCATACTGTAGGCTGTCATAACAAAATTATTTATATGTGGAGAAAAATTGATGGGGTCATAGCTTAAGAACCCCCTTTCCGCTGCGCAGTGGTGGTGCATGACTTTAGTCCCAGCACTCCGGAGGTAGAGACTGGTGGATCTCTGTGAGTTCAAGGACAGCCTGGTCTACCGAGTTCAGGCAGGCTTCAAGGCTACAGAGAAACCCTGCCTCGAAAAACAAAAACAAACAAACAAACAAATGAACCCCGTTTCCCTTTTCTTTTTTCTTTGTTTTTGATCTTGTTCATGTATTCATCATGGCAACAAATATTAAGGATTTAATAGAAATGAAACTATTTTTCCTTCCAGAAAGCACTTTTTCAAATCTGATTTATTTTTAGCTTTAAAGTATAATTGAGAAAATTATATATATTCAGGGTATACAGTGGTATGGTATACACTTACAATGTTTAATAGTTACTCAATCTAATTGATTAGCACATCCATTACATATTTAAGTTTTTGTATCAATAGAAGAAAAACAGGCTTCAGATCTGCTCTATTAGTAACTTTCAAATACAGACTAGTTGTTAACTGTACGGACTTTCTCAACTCTCCAGTGTACTGTGTATTTTGTGGGCATCAAAAGTTTCCGGCTTTTGTTAATGCTTTTTACTTATGTCACATGTCTACTAACAATAATTTTTTTCATTTTGGGTTTGAGATCAAACCTATAGCTTTGTGCTTGTCAGGATGTGTTTTTTATTGCTGAACCACCCAGCCTCTTATACTAAGACTTTGAAAGCCCTCCCTAACAGCCCCAAACCCGATTTAAACAAAACTACCCATGGTATTATTTGCAGCTATCAGCCACTAATGAAGCTTGTTGTAATCTCGTGTGATTTTTCAGAACATTCTTAAAACCTGAAGTGTGAATTTCTTCAAGTCTGTTGTCCATAATTTTTTCTAATGTGGAAAAGAGCTAAGCATTATTTTTACATTGTTAAATAGTTGAAAGCTTATTTTGTGACATGTGAAAATTGTATGAAACTTTAAACTTCAGTGTCATTAAATACAAAATTTTATAGAAATAAAGTAATAGTCTTCTGCTTACATTTCAGCTATGATTCCTCCTTGGGCTGTAGCAGCTGAGTTAAGTAGCTGGTGTAGGCCTCTAGCCTGGGAAAATTTAAATATTTACTGTCTGACTCTACAGAAATGTTGCTAACCCCTGAGCTAGATGATTGATTCGTGTATTATGGTTAACTATTCATTTTCTTCTCTTCAGTAGAGTGTCAGCTCCATAAAGGCGGAGATCTTTATTTTTTTTCCCTGTGTATTCTCATGTACCAAGAACAGTATCTGGCCCATCATAGCTGTTCACTGATGATTAGAATAGAGCAAAAAGTATCCAAATTTATAAAAATGAATATTTAATTTTTAAACAATGATAATGCTTTGAAGTATAGGCATTTTGTTCCCAGTTAGCATCAAGTAGAATCAAAGACTTTAAGAGACAAAAGTTACCCAGCTAAATAAATGATAGAACTGGGTCTCTTAGAGAATCTTAGTAATCTGTGGATCTCTGTGATTCTTTTGCTAATACTTACTGCCTTTTAAAGAAGATACTTAGTTCTGTTCTCTGCAGATTGGCTTTACTTCAGTTTTAATGTCCTCTTTTTCAGTGTTCTTCACCGCAGTTCTTGCTGTGGAAGGCTAGTAAGACACTTAGAGTGCCCCCCTTTTCAGGAAGACAGGACCACACTTTGAAAAGGAAGCCTAAGAAGTTTGGTTTTAGTAACATTTGCCCTTTAATATATATCTACCTGTTATATTTAACCCAATTGTTTCCCATTTAAAATGAATTTGTAATTAAATTGAACAATAGAAATTAGATTTAATAAAGATAATGGAAGATTTTGAATATTACTTTGAATTTATTTATTTAGGCAGGGTCTCTCTATATAGCCCTAATTGTCCTGAAACTCACTATGTAGAGCAGTGTCTTAAGTTGGGGTTTCAGTTGCTGTGAAGAGACACTATGACCATGGCAACTTTTATAAAGGAAAACATTTAATTGGGGCTGTCTTACAGTTTAGAAGTGACACTGAAATTTAAACTATAGTGAAGTATTTTCCAATTTTTAAATGGTAGTAGTGTAAGAGCATGAAGAACATTTTGAACTAAGGAAAAGAAGCCACATTATCCCAGGCTTATCCTTCTAGGTGTCTTTGGTATAATTATGATACAGAGAAAGGGCCTTTTAGGCATAAAGGGAACTTGGTCTGATCTTTTCACTTAAGTAAACTATGTGATATTTTTCCTTTATCTTCAGGTATTTGAGAATGCCAGCCAACATATTCTTAGTCTAGGGCACTTTTAAATTATACAACTATGGATTATTATTTTATGAACATCTTTTCTTTGTGCTTTAATGTAATTGATATAAAGGAAATACCTTGCTATGAACAAAACTTTAGGTATGCGTTGGAAGTTTCTTGTTACATTGTCTCTTATTTGCATCTATTTACTGTCTTTTTAAATTTTTATTCAGCTTTCTAAAACCAACTTTTCCAACAACAACGACTTCCGTGCTCTTCTGCAGTCTCTATATGCTACTTTCAAGGAGTTTAAAATGCATGAGCAAATTGAGAATGAATACATTATTGGTTTACTTCAGCAACGCAGTCAGACCATCTACAATGTACATTCTGACAATAAACTCTCCGAGATGCTTAGTCTCTTTGAAAAGGGGCTGAAGAATGTTAAGGTGAGTTGAAAAATTGATATATAAGTGTTGGATATAGTGCCATTCTGCCTCTATAATTTTTATTAGCAACTTTAGTAAATGGTATTATTTTAAAGAAAAACACTTGATTTATTCATGATGGCTAGAAAGGCTGTTCATGAGGAATGGTTACAGTGGAGGCAGAGAAAGGTCAGTTTTGAATACAAGAAAAAACAGGCGTTCAGAGCCAAGAAGAAGCAAGGAAGAGCCAGTGGATGGAAAATTACTAAGAAAAAAACATTAGGACCAAAAGGATAAAAGAATTAACTTTTCAGGATTTTTACTGAGATAGCCAGGGTTATGAAATCCTTGAGGCTGAGAGAGTAGTAAGGGATGTGATGAGATACGTCCATAGTCAGAAACTGAAAGCAGATGATTATTGTTAACTGCCTCAGTAGGATTCTTACCAAAATTGACCTGAGAGGCTAAGAACAGAATCTAAGGCCCTACCTAATTGAAAAGAGGATTCAGAGGATCTAACTCAAGTCTGGTAAGAGTCTTTGGAACTGGCCCTTTAGTCATGCCTAATAAAGTTTACCAAATTTTAAAGTTTTGTAAGTTGAAATTTTAACTACCAAAATTGTTAACAAACATTTGTTGAATTCTTAAAAACAAAGGTATTAATGTAGGGAGTAATAACTAAAGAAATAATTTTTGTTTAGAATAATACTTCAGTTCCATATATTTTATTTAAAATTAAAAATGGTGCCAGATTTAGAAACATATACCTTTAATCCCAGCAATCTGGAGTCAGAAGGAAGTGAATCGTTATGAGTTCAAGGGCAGCCTGGTAGACCATAGTAAGTTCCAGGCCAGCTAGGGCTGCATAGTGAGATCTGTTCTCAAACAAAACTAACAAAATAAAATTGAAGATGGAGAGTTCTTGCTAGCATAAAAGGTCTTGACTGCAGTCTGTAAAGTGGAAAAAAATGGAATGGAAGTCATAGTGTTTATGTATTTTATTTTTCCCTATTGTAGGAAGCACAGTGGTTAAAGATGACGGTTTCAGTTTTATGGTGTGAATGATGGCACTCGTCTGAGGTTTCAGTACTCAGTAGGGAGAGGCAGGAGGTTCACTAGTTCACGGCCAGCCAAGGGTACATAGTGAGATTTTTATCTTAGAAACAAAGTAATATTGAAAAAGAAAATGCGTGTAGTTTACGATAAGCATGTATGTACGTTTTCTTAATTATATTTGTCTTAGAAATATTTGAAAGTTAATCTTCATTTAACCCTTTCAGTTCAGTGAAATATAGGAGTTTATAACTCCATCAAGTCACCGTATACACTTCACTTGGAGGATCAGTTTTGAAGACCAGAAAACAAACTAAAGAATTCTACCAGTAGTCTGTAGAAGGAGGAACCCTTGGTCTGTATCCAGAGGGGAGGTGGTTGGTTAGTAGAGGAAAGCATACTGAGTAGTTGCAGAAGGGAGGGTAACTTTTCTATTGAATGCTCCTTGTACGCTTAGTATTTTATAACATAGTCATGTATTATGTAGTTAGTAATGTCTGAACCAAAGTAGTGCTTTTTAAAAAATATAGGGGAAGGTACATGCTTGAAAATTATGTAGGACCTACGACCAATGGAATACTCTGATTTTATAAAGTGCTAGAAGAAAGGGGAAAGAGAATTGTATTAGACTTTGTACATGAAAGAGGTCTAGGGATTAAGCCTTATTCTGAACTTTTTACATAACATAACCATGTATTAATAGGAAGAGAAAACACTGGTAGATTTGAAGAGCAGAAAGAATGAACTAGTGTGAAAGCAAATTTGATAATTATTAACATACAAGTGCAATTGGAAGCCATACATGGAAATGCTTAAAGGATGTGTAAAATCCCAGCAGAATTCAACATTGAGCTGAATATTGGAAATTAGTCGAATAAATTATCTAAATGGACAAAACTGGACACAGAAAGAATGAAATAGTACCTGTCTTAGTTACTTTTTTATTGCTGTAATAAAACACCATGGCCAAGAAAATTTATCAAAGGGTTTATTTGGAGCTTTGAGTTCCAGAGGGATGAGTCCCTAAACATTCCAGTGTGTGTGTGTGTGTGTGTGTGTGTGTGTGTGTGTGTGAGAGAGAGAGAGAGAGAGAGAGAGAGAGAGAGAGAGAGCGAGCGCACGTGCAAGCAGGTAGGTGTGGTGGGAACTGGCAGCTGAGAGCTGAGCACTCAGTTCTTAAGCCACAAATAGGAAGCAGGAAGTAGAAAGACTGAACTGGAAATGATGAGAATTTTTATCTCTCAGGTTCTGCCCTGAGTGACATACTTATTTCAGCAAGGCCGCACCCCCAAGTCTCCCCTAAGCAGTGCCACTATTTGGGAACCAAAATTCAGATGCTAAAGCCTTTGGGAAATATTCTAATTCAAATCACCACAGTATCAGTATATTTTTAAAATATTTCATTGTTTTGTAAGTTTACCATATTTTTTCATTGAGAAGAGAGAACAGATGAATAAGTTACAGGGAAATGTAATTTTAATTCATGTCTGGAAGAAATGTTGGGCTGTTGAGAGGTATCTAGAACTCTAAAATATTTCTTGCCTTTATAAATGGTAATAGTAATATGTGATCTGTTAGGATAGCATAAAATGTATTATAAAACCTTTGTTATAGTATATTTTAAAATATGCTTGCTATGTTTTAATAAAATTAATAAAAAACAACCAAAGATTAGGGTTACTAAAGAATTCAAAGCTTATTATTTAAGGACTGTGAGTGGGCGGTGGTGCCAAGGCTGAGTGTACAGTGTGGGGCATGTTAATAAATGCTCCGGCCTTGAGCTGCATCCTAACTCTAAGGACGTGTTTGTGCTAAAAGAAGACTAAGTTGACTTCCTGTGATCAGGCAACATAGAACGAAGCAAACCTTTACGTATATTTGAGACTGTCTCGCTTTATTGTATTGGTTGGTGTGGCACTTGTTATGAGACCAGGCTGGCCTCAAACTTAGAGATCTATTTGCTGCTCTCTCCTGAGTGCTGCTATAACAATATATGTCTTTACTTCCTGCTAATGTGTATTATTCTTTGTTTCTAGAATGAGTATGAGCAGTTAAATTATGCAAAACAGCTGAAAGAGAGATTGGAGGCTTTTACAAGAGATTTTCTTCCTCACATGAAAGAGGAAGAAGAGGTAAGCAGAGTTTTTCTTTGTTGTGATTTATATTCATAATTTAATAGAAAATATAATTTTGCCTCAATTTCTTCAAAATAATGCATAAAAAGAATTTGTTCTATTGGTAGACAGAATCCTCTGCTTTCTTTTGGAAACATGAATGGCATCCAGTGAGAATTTATTTTTATTTAGAAAGGTTGCTACTTTCACTGAATGAATGAATTTAATTACTTAAGAAATATGTATTTTTGTGTGTGATAGCACCGTGATATATGTTCATAATTGTCACTAATTTTTCGTAACCTTTAGAAGATTCTATAAATCTTTAAATATTTTCTGTATGCTAGATTTAAAGAGCTTTTAATATTTTTTTCCTGAGTGGACTTGAATAATTAAATGGTGGTTTTAAATTTATCGCTGTTGTGCCTCGTGTATATGAAATAGTGTACAGTAAATACATGGCAAACAATTTTTCTTCTTTTCATAATGAGTATCCAGCTTAAGATACAGAGAAACTATCCTATGAGGACCGTTCTTTCTCTCTCTTTCTCTCTCTCTCTCTCCCTCTCTCTCGATTTATTTTTATTTTACATGTATGAGTGTTTTGTCTATATGTTTGCGTGTGCACTGTGTGCCAAAAGATGACACCAGATTCCCTGGACTGAGGTTACAGATGATTTTGAGTCGCCATATGGGTGCTGGAAGCCAAACCCAGGCCCTTTGCAAGACCAGCAAGTTGTGTTAACTGACTAGCTATCTCTCCAGCTTTAGTTTGAAGAAAAAAAACAAAAACAAAAACTGAACAAAAGGCTGGTCTACAGAGCTCTATAGAGCTAGTTCCAGGACAGGACAGGCTCCAAAGCCACAGAGAAACCCTGTCTCGAAAAACCAAAAAAAAAAAAAAAAACTAAACAAATACTCTTATCTACTCATCTCCTTGTTGGGCTCTGTATACTTTTTTTTTAAGCTGTAAATCATTTATTGTGATGCACAATTATTGTTTCCCCTTAAAATTGGCTTGAGTTGAACAAAAAGAAATGCAGCCTACTTTCTAAATTCCTCCCGGAATGGGAAGCATTGATTTGGTGCTCTTTCATTGGTACTTGATCACATCTCATTATAGTTACTTTTTATAACGTAATATGTAGTCAGTGCTTAAACTAAGTATTTCTTTCTCCTCCTCCTCCTTTTTTTAAATTGAAAAACTTTTTCTTTTTCCTCTCACATAATATATATTGGTTATGGTTCCCCTCTCTCTACTTCTCCTAGCTTTCCCCTTCCCCCCCTTCATCTTGAGCCACCCCTTTCCTATCTCTCATTAGAAAACAATCAGGCTTCTATGGGATAATAATATAATATAGTAAGATAAAACAAAAACTAATGCATTAGAATTGGACACAGCAAACAAACAGAAGGGAAAGAACCCAAGCAAAGCACAAGAATCAGAGACCCACTCATTTGCACCCTTGGGAATCCCACAAAAACACCAAACTGGAAACTGTAATATGCATGTAAGGGACCCTGAGGGGAAACCGTAACCAAGATATATTATGTGAGAGAAAAAAGAAAATCCTATTTTCAATTCAAAAAAAAAGAGAAAAAAGAAAAATGCTTAGTTTAAGAGAAGAAAAATACATATCTGTTGTCACATATTTATATATGGCATATATATGTACTTATTTTACACACACACACATATATATATACATACACACATATAATATATGATTAAAAAAGAAAAGAAAGAAGAGCCATGACATGAGGAAGAAACCATTTGGCTTGGTTTTTGTTTGGCCATCTACTGCTGGGCATATAGCCTACCCTTAAGAGTAGTTTGTACCTGTTTCTTCTTCTATTGATGAAACTGGAAACAACAACAAAAAGCTTTGGTTCTTCATTCAAAGATTATAATCCTATTCATTGGCGATTAGGACTGTTTTGTAGAAGAACTCTCTGTAAAGTTCCATAAGACCCGCTGAACTAAAATAATAGCAATTAGAACAGTGTTGGATAGTTCATTTTAACTGAGTTGGGATTGTTTGGACTTCATTATACTGGGTAGTATATTCATCTAAGAAAAGGCCCTATTTTGGTAGAATTCAGTAGTATCAGAAGGCAGTGCCTTAGTCATTGTTTTATTGCTGTGAAGATATACCTATGACCAAAGCAACTCTCTTCAAAAGGAAAATATTTAATTGGAGCCTTGCATATTGTTTCAGGGCTTAGTCCATTATCATCATGACAGAGAGCATGGCTGCAGGGAGCAGGCAGGTGTAGTGTTAGAGAAGTAACTAAGAACTACTTCCTAATCTGTAGGCAGGGAGGGAGACAGACACACACACACACACAGATCTTGACAAGGCCTTTTGAAACTCTGAAGCCCACCTCCATTGACACCCTTCCTCCAACAAGACCATACCTTTTAATCCTTCTTAAATAGTTCATTTTCCTAATGATTAATCATTCAAACATATGAGATTCTGGGTGCCATTCTTACTCAAACCGCCACAGGCAGGTAGTGGGCTAAGTGTCTAATAACAAAATGATTGACTGTTTAACAAGCTTGGTACAGGAAAACCTTGTTCTTTTAAATTGTATAGAGGCCTACAAAATCATAGAAAAAGATCCTTTTTCTATGTTCTTTTAAAAATTTAGATAGTTTAGTGGTAATAACTATAAATTTTATTTCTTTGAATTGTGCATTCCTAGTACTCAGCTTGAGCCATTAGTAAAAGGTTTTGAGTTAATTGAAATTCTTTCCCTATAAATACTTTTAAATCTAGGTTTTTCAGCCGATGTTAATGGAATATTTTACCTATGAAGAGCTTAAAGATATCAAAAAGAAAGTGATTGCACAGCATTGCTCACAGAAGGACACAGCAGAACTCCTTAGAGGTCTCAGCCTGTGGAATCAAGCTGAAGAGCGACAGAAATTTTTCAAATATTCTGGGGATGAAAAATCAGATACAGGTAAGATTCATCTATTTTGACAGAACTATTTGTTAGTACAGTGTTATTGACATTTTGTTATAAATTATAGATTTTGTTTATGGAATAATTTGTCAGGTTTACACTGTGGTCTGTTTAAGCCATTTAGTTTTACTTAAAAATACAATTGAGGGCAGTAGTTTCTATTGTAGAATTTAGTGTTTATAATCTTCCATCTTGTAGGCTTGGGTTACATGTAATGTAATGTTTCTTGGGTGAATTTGTAGGAATAAAATAAGTACACTTTTGACCAATGAAAATTCAGGATTGCTGTGTTCAGAGCAGTATGTATCAGATAGCTTTCTGAGTTCCCTTGATCATACTGACAGGCTTAAATTTTTTTCCTTTATTTTAGTGTATGTATGTGGGTGTTTTGCCTGCTGTATGCCTATGTAGCACGTGCATTCAGTTCTTGCATAGGCTAGAAGAGGGTGTCAGATCTCCTGGGACTGGAGTTATAGCTGGTGGTGTACTACCATGTGGATCCTGGGAATGGAACCTGGGTCCTCTGGGAGAAGAGCCAGCGTTTTAACCTCTGGTCTTTCTCTCCAGCCTTCCAATACCATCTTTTATTTTCGTGTATTTTCATCAGTTTCCAAAGTCAGTTAATTTATAAGCATTGTCCTTGACTTACGTATGGTTCACTGTAGAATTTTTGTACTTTATAATGGTGTGAAAGTAACTTGTATATTTCATTTTTGCAATTTGGTTCTTTTTAAGCCTAGTTTGTATGCAGTATAAAGCTTTCTTAATATCTAAATGCTAAGCAGCAGCGAGCCATGGTTCCTAGTCAATAATGTCCTCCCAGGGATCAAACCAGTCATGCATTTTGGTCATGGAGAACAGTTGATGCCCTACAACTCAACAGCTGTGGTGGTTGCTAGGTTAGATGCATTTCTGTTCCTAGATATGTATAACTTATGATGGATTTATTGGGGCTATAACTCCATTTTGAGTTAAGGAAAGGAACATTTATAATTTTATTTTTATCCTTTGATGTTTATTATTCTCTTAGTATTATCTCTAGTAATGTTCATACTCTAGTGAGTATGAGAGAGAAGCAAAGAAAAGCTTTTCTGTGTAGTTACTTTAAGAATTCTTACAGGAAATGCAAATAAAATAGATGCTTACCTTTTCTAATAGACTGTTACCTTATTTTTATTCTTATTTATCTCAATAGCATTGTTTTTTAGAACATTAAAAAATAGAGTTGGTTTCAGGCGTGGTTGTGCACACCATTAATCACAGCACTCTGGAGGCACAGAAACAGACAGATCTCTGAGTTTGAGGCTGGCATAGTCTACATAACAAATTCCAGGCCAGCCAGGGACTAGACAAAAGAAAAACAAACAGAAGAAACCAAATAGTTGGCATCATAGTCTAGCAGAAATTCTTCTGCTTCTTGATAGGTAATGACAGTGTTAGTCCTGTAAAATTTTTGAAATTGGTATTTTTCTAATATTAAAGTAGTCAGATTCATGTTTAAACAAAAATAATTTTATAAGTTGAAGCTATGATTAAACCCATAAAGCTTTGAGCCTTACTCTTGAAATACAGCTTGTGCCCTGAATACCATACCAAAGCCTGTTGTGTCTTGTTTAATTATAACTATAAAATGGAGTTTAAAAGCATCACACACATTTAATTTTCCCTCTCCTTCAAAGCAAATTATAGCAGCATTATGTTTAAAATATTTGGCATTTTAAAAGTGGCAGTTTAAAGTAGTTTGATCATAGCATTTCTATATTTAAAATTCTTTATGAAGAACCAGATATACAAGAGTCTCATTTTTATACTATTTTGGAGACAACTCATTCTTTTTCTTAACTCCACATTTTCATTTTTCTTTCAGAAAAATTAGACCAAATTATAAGATCATAGGAAGTTGTTTATCTAGTGACTTTCTAAAATACTTAATAACAAAGGATTTCTTACCAGTGCACCAGGGATATTTATGCTTACTGAATTGGTACATAGTTTAAATAGGTTAAGGCATTTGTACATTAGAAAAATCAGATTTCATAGAATTTTTACGTAAAATATCAAAGTCATAGAAGGAACACAAGGAAGGAACTAACAGGAGCCTTAATGCATGAATAGAAAATGTGAGCATGTGTGTCATTAACAATGCCTTTTAGATCTCATAATCTGGCTGAGTGTATGCTTGCTGCTTTAAAGCAGTGTAACCTGTTTGGTTCCTTTTCCAAATGATGCTGCTTGTGCTACAAAGTGAGTATTGTTTTTTCTATGACGCCTTTGTAAGAGGAAGTCAATTCCATGTTCATTATTGTAGCTCCCACTGATGAAGTATGATCTGGGCCATGATAGTTTAACCCTACGGGTTCTTAACAAGTTCAACATCCCCATGTTACCTCTAATACGTGTTATTTCCTTTTCCCGTGTTGCAAGCAGGAAGGAATTAACTTCAGGCACTGACTTTTACTTGTGTGATTCTAATTTCTTACTGCATTGCTCATGTAGCCTTACTGTTAAAGGTTTTCTTTTTTATTTCAGAAGCGGAAGTGTCAGAACACTCCACAGGTATAACCCATCTTCCTCCTGAGGTAATGCTGTCCATTTTCAGTTATCTTAATCCTCAAGAATTGTGTCGGTGCAGTCAAGTCAGTACTAAGTGGTCTCAGCTGGCAAAAACAGGATCTTTGTGGAAACATCTTTACCCTGTTCATTGGGCCAGAGGTAGGTAAATGGGACTTTCAATTTGATTAATCTGTAATGCCAGGGAAAGGAAACTTTGAGGGTTTGGCCAAAAAATAGATTTTATGGTTGATGTGGTTTTAGTATACTTTTTAGAAGAGCTAGCAATGGTGAAGTATTTGTGAGTAAACTATATAATCACTACAATTTCCTTTAGAATAATTAGGAAAAATATGTCAGAGGGATTGTAAAGAACATTGGTAAGATGTTGATAATTGTTGGAGATAAAAAATGGGTACACAGAGATTCATTGTACTGCATCTTTGTACATATGACTGTGGTTAAAACTTTTCATAGAAGTTTAAAAATAAATGTAATTGATTTTTAGAATTGTTAAATAATTTGATTATTTGAGTGTTTTAAACAGACACAGTTCTATAAAATATTAAGATGAGCTATGTACAGTTCTTATTTGGCCATGGTTTAAAGTAACTGACTCTGTTTTTGTCTTTAACGTAGCTTTTTACAATGATTGATAATGTGTTTTTCTTTAAATTACATTAGTTTTTTTGCACTAAGTTAGTTTTACATCTGAAGGTTTAGAGAAACTTTTCTATGAGCATGTTAAATAGCCATGGAGATTTACAGTTACTGTGCACTACATTGTTTTGTTGATAACTGAACAGTCTTTTAAGTATCTTTTAAGTGTCTGCTTAAAATTCATATAAGTTAATATACTTTCCTCTTACAGTACATTTTGCAATGGAAATACATATTTCTTAACAAAATTTTGACTATTTTGAATTGTGAGTCTTACTTAAAAACAGTTTATTTGATAAAAAGTCAGATTCTTACTATTTAGCGCTGGCTGGCTTAGAACTCAGATGTCCACCTGCCTCTTTTTTTTTTTTGCTAGCACTATGTTTTGAAAGGTGTGTTTAATCTAGTGCCTAAACTGACCTCTTAATCTTCATCCTTCTGCATCAGACTCCTTAGTGCCGGAATTAGAGGCACCTTCTCATGCAGTTTTAAAATAAGTTGTTTTTTTTTTTAGATATTTAGTGTTTTGGGAGTGATCAGAATTATTATTTTATATGGATCAATTTTTTCACATTACTTGTAGGATGGCAAAATTTGAGTAAAAAATGAGTCAGCTTTTTCTTGTTCAGCTGTTTTTAATTAAGAATTAAGATAAATCCAAATGATGGTATGAATACCATTGAAAGTGATGCTGTGTTGATTTCATGAAGCCACTGCATCTTACTTTTTTCTGTTTTTAACATATTTAGACCAAACCTTTGGTTAAAATTTCTTTTTGTTTTATGACATTTATTTTTGCTCCTGTCCAGGATATTTACAATGTCTGAAGACACCTTTGCTTGTCCTAGTTCTGGTTATTATACCATTATCTAGTGCAGTGGTTCTCAACTTGTGGATCTCTACCCGTTTGTGGGTCTCGTATCAGAGATATTTACATTATGGTTCATAATAGTAGCAAAATTAGAGTTATAAAGTAGTAATGAAAATAATTTTATGCTTGGGGGTCACCACAACATAAGGAGCTGTATTAAAGGTTCAAAGCATTAGGAAGATTGAAAACTACTGGTCTAGTGGATAGAGGCCTATATTGCTGCTAAGCACCTTGTAATCCGTAGGCTTGCAACTTAAGTCAAAGGACTGCCCAGATTTAGATGTCAGTGTTGTCTAGGTTGAGAAACCCTAGATGTTATAAGAATTTAATAAATTGTTATTGTCTCCATCTTCATGAACATATAATACATGTACTGTAATTGTAGT
Source organism: Neodon shergylaensis (assembly GCA_025134845.1). Taxonomy (NCBI): domain Eukaryota; kingdom Metazoa; phylum Chordata; class Mammalia; order Rodentia; family Cricetidae; genus Neodon; species Neodon shergylaensis. The sequence continues at coordinate 4,398,481 of JABTXL010006079.1, read as the reverse complement.
ATCTATGACTTCTGTTCCTATCTAATTGTGTACTGCTGGCCAATCAACACAGAGTACTTTGTGAGCTGTCCTCAGAATGAGGCTATTACTATATCCAACGTGAAGTTACTGCAGGGAAGAAAAGATAGGTCATTTCCAGTGATTTCTTTTTTTGAAATTGCACCTATAAATACTGATAATTATTTTCTTAGAAATTGGATTATAATCATTAAGCTTATTTTTTTAGAGAACAGATACATGGCAGGTATATAGCAAACTATCTAAGCTTTTGAAGTTCTTTTTCTCTAGTTTTAGAGAAAGGTACTCTGGAAATACTGCTGGTTAGTAATTACTACCACTGATTGAACTCATATAGCTCTAATTCTTTTAGTGTGTTTTAAATTGAATCCTTTGCTTATATGTGTAGGTTAAAAAAAATTGTAAAAATAGCTAGTGCCCAAAATTCAAGTGTGAATGGGGGATTCTTTTTTGTAATAACTTTCTATCTAATTTGACTTTGTTCCTCTTGTTTATTCATCATCTAGGTGACTGGTATAGTGGCCCTGCCACTGAACTTGACACAGAACCTGACGAGGAATGGGTGAGAAGTAGGAAAGATGAAAGTCGTGCTTTTCAGGAATGGGATGAAGACGCCGATAGAGATGAATCTGGTATTTCATGCTTGAAATGAAAATTATTACATGGTGTTTAAAAAACCGATATTCCCGTTAATAATTATTGGCTCTTAAAATTCATGTATTTCATGTTTTCTAAAGATTTTTAAAAAGCCTTCTCTGAAGATTTTGAAGGAACAATAAGTACATTTAGAATTTGTTAGAAGTACTTTTAAAAATAGAGTGGTTTCTCGTCTATTTTTATATTAAAATAACAAAATCAGAAAATGATGGCTATTTTATATAGAAATAAATTATATTTATAGAATAAATTCATTATAGTGCTTTACAGCTTACATTATGTGATTTAGGGTTTTGATTAATCAATTTATCAGCATTTATTGAATCGTGTGGTTGAGGGGGAGAAAGGATGATGTTTTGTCTATTTATAAAGTCGTATCATTTGCCTCAGGGTTATTGTAGAGTTAAGAACTAGTATTTATGAGAATTGGGTGGGTATAACTTAGGCTAGAGCACTTATATAACCTTGTAAAGCCCTGGGTTTAGTCTCCAATGCTACAGAAAAAAAAGTCATGTGTGAAGATTAATTGTGTTGCACAGTTTTAGAGTCCCCCCAATTAAGTACTGTATGAGGTAGAGTTTGAAAGTGGTGTTTATAAAGCTAAAATAAGCAGGCTAGTCTTTGTTGAAAATAAGAATTACAATGATTTTACTTTAGTAACTAATGTATTTTAGGTTTTCATGAGTTGAAGGGGGACATTTTGGTATAGTTTCAGGAGTTTGAAATTTGTTTAATAAGGAAGAGATCTTTTTTTGTTGGTTTCAATCATATGCTTATCTTTGGCAGACAGTATGGTGTGTAACTTTAGGTTTCATAGTAAACAAAGCACATCTAGGTAGGGGACAGAAGAATGAATTAGGAATAAAAGTGTAGTGAAATAAGTAAGGTTTGCTGAAGTGATTTTTAGTGATAGTATCCAGTTAAGGAGGAGTTTAAGGTATTTCTAACACACTTGAAATCAGTGAAATAGTCAACAGTTACTCTTTTCACATATTCTTTTCAGCCACTGTATTCTACTTTATTTTAAATAAATCTTTAACCTGTTAAGCTGCTTTATGTAGATATATTTAGGTAAGTATAGTAAAGATAGGATCCTGAAAGGTGGTAGAGATTTTAGGCCCATTTATAGTATTTTTTTTTTTTTTATAAAATCGAAGCGTAAATTTTTGTTTTACTCAGTATTGGGACTTAAACTCAAGCCTTCGCCCATCTTATGAAAACAGTGTTTTACCAAGCTAAAGCTGTAGTTTGTTGTTAGAGAAGTATAACTTGGCATAAACATTTAAGTCAAGTGCAAAAGGCCATGTTTAACTTCTTAGGAGCGAAGGTGCCATCTTTTTTTGCTTGACGATTCACGATGATAAAGCTAATGAAGTTGTTCCACATCTCTTCTCACTCTGTCCTTTTTAATTAGGTAGAATAACTGATGCTGCTTTAAAAACTGTAGATCATTTATTCCTTTGTATCAAAGTCTATTCTCTTGAAGAATTTTTACAGTTCTTTCACTATTCGGCATTCTCTTCAGAGCTTTCTCTTGTTGCCTGAAAGTGGAATTGCTTGTAAAGGGAGTTTGAGGGCAGCATAGAATATTTCCTATTTAGTATTTGATGCATCCTTTGAGTGGCCTACTTATAATTGGTGTATCTAGTTCTTAGATGTTTGAATTCATTTTACAGAAGAGTCTGCAGAGGAATCGATTGCTATCAGCATTGCACAAATGGAAAAACGTTTACTCCATGGCTTAATTCATAATGTTCTGCCATATGTTGGTACCTCTGTAAAAACTTTAGTGTTAGCATACAGCTCTGCAGTCTCCAGCAAAATGGTATGTACAAACGAATACTAGCTTGAGTATTAAGAAAAATAGCAGTGAAACAACTTTGTTTTGGTTATTAATGTTTATTTAAGAGGGAAAGAACAGAGTGTCTTCCCATAAGTAGGTGTACACTGCTTGCTTTCATATAATTGCAGTTCTTAGAGGATTCTTTGTAGCTTAAGAATCATTGTCTGTGCTATAGATAATGGAACTGAAACTAGGCAGGTAATCATTTATTGGGATTTATAGATGCTAAATGGTGAGTTTTAGTTTTATATGGTTGATATAACAAGTAAGACATAGCAAGATGGACAAGTGAGGTGAAGCCAGTTTTATAAATGTTATGACTTCCTATATACAATCACTTTAGGTAGTCTTTCAAAAGGTAGATTTTTCTGGGTCTCATTTCTAAGAGTCTTTAAGAAGATTACTAGAAATGTGAGCTCAGAGACTGGAGAGGTAAATGGCTTGTTTAATAAAGTGCCTTTTGTGCAAGCACAAAGACCAGAGTCTGGATCCCCAGCATGTACAGATACATGTGTAATGGCGTATGTCTGTAACCACAGTGCTGGGGCCAGGGCACATGGGTACCCATTGGCAGCTACACTAGCAGAACCTGTGGCCTTAAAGTTCAGGAGGAAGATACTGAGAATTAACTTCTGTCTTCCACATACACCACACAAACCAACACTGAGTATGTCTAGTTTATAATGTGTTAAGTGAATTTTTTTTCTTTCAGTATGCATACAGGCTTAGGAAAACCATTGAGTTATATTTAGTGTTGTCTGTTGCTTAACTAAAGCTCCACATGTCCTCATGGTGACTTTCTTTTCATTCTTAGGTTAGGCAGATTTTAGAGCTTTGTCCTAACCTGGAACATCTGGATCTTACCCAGACTGATATTTCTGATTCTGCATTTGACAGGTTATTTTTAAATCTCTGGATATAATAAATTCTGACTGAAATCAGTAAAAATATTCTCTGTTTCCTTGTTTACATAGTCACTATTTACTCATAGTATTCTATATTTCTTCTAAATTCCTGCCATGTAAACTGTAACTTGATAGAACACTGATTTATTTTTGATTTACATTTCTACTAAATTTCTGCCATGTATGACTGTAACTTGATGTTTTGTCTCTTGTTAATATACAGTAGCTGGTCCAGAACATTGGTACTGCCATCTGTACGTCATGCCTAAGCTTGAGCCTTGCTGTGTTGCTGTCTAGATCAACATTACCTGTTTCTAACGTTTTAGTTTAGTTTTTAAATGCCTTTTGTCAAAGCTCCCTTTTAATTCCTGGTTTTTCTGGTTTAGTACCAATTTGTTCAAGCCATACTCTTTGTAAATGATTCCTCCTTGGAGGCTACTAGTTTTCTTTTTCCTTTCTTTTCTTTTTCTTTTTATTTCAGAGGGAAAAAGAGATTCTTCTACCTGTTTCTAAAGTTTGTTTCTTCTGTATCTTCATTGTACAGTAGTTACTTTCTTTCATGTGTATTCTGCCTTTCCTCTGCTGCTTACTCTTAGAACAGGAAACTGTGTCTCTCCCATCCTGTCCTCTACTAGCTTAGCAATGATATTTGTTTTTTCTTTTTTTAAATTACTTATCTTAGTATCTTTTTGTATCCTTAGTCCTAAATATTCCTTGATGATAGAAATTCTAGAAGTAAAATGATTATTTTGTATTTTTAAATAATTTAATGCTCATCTGTATATATGTAGTTTAATGCTTTTGAAGAATTTAATAGTCTTCCTCCCTCTTGTAGTTGGTCTTGGCTTGGTTGCTGCCAGAGTCTTCGGCATCTTGATCTATCTGGATGTGAAAAAATCACAGACATGGCTCTAGAGAAGATTTCTAGAGCTCTTGGAGTTCTAACATCTTACCAGAGTGGCTTTTTGAAAAGTGCAGACAAGGCTGTTTCAAGTCCATGGACAAATAAAGACATTACCATGCAATCCCCCAAGCAGTTTGCCGGTTTGCACAATTTGACTGACAAAGGTGTTGGTGAAGAAATAGACAACGAGCACACTTGGACTAAACCTGTGTCTTCTGAAAGTTTGACTTCTCCTTACGTGTGGATGCTGGATGCCGAAGATTTAGCCGATATTGAAGATACAGTAGAATGGAGACATAGAAATGTTGAAAGTCTCTGTGTAATGGAAACAGCCTCCAACTTTGGTTGTTCTTCATCTGGTTGTTACAATAAGGACTTTGTGGGATTAAGGACTAGTGTCTGTTGGCAGCAGCATTGTGCTTCTCCAGCCTTTGCATATTGTGGCCATTCATTCTGTTGCACAGGGACAGCTCTAAGGACTATGCCTACACTCCCAGCGACTTCTGCAATGTGTAGAAAAGCATTAAGGACTACATTGCCCAGGGAAAAAGACTTAATTTATTTTGGGAGTGAAAAGTCTGACCAAGAGACTGGACGAGTACTTTTGTTCCTCAGTCTATCTGGATGTTATCAGATCACAGACCATGGTCTCAGGTGAGTGCTCAGTTTCAGTTGTTAGGAAGTGGATATATTCCTATTCTCAGATGGAATACTGTGTTTTTGATCTAAGTTTTACTGATTTCCTTAAGCCAGTGATTTATTTGTTACGAGTACTGGAGCAATAGTCCTTCATGAAGTTTCATTTTAGTCAATTCAAATACATTGTGAAATATAGAGGAATATACATTTAGAGGTTTAATTGCATGGTAATTGGCCACATTTTTAAAGTATTTTATTTATTTATTTATCTATCTATTTATTTATTTATTTATTTATTTATTTATTTATTATGTATGCAATATTCTGTGTGTATGCCTGCAGGCCAGAAGAGGGCACCAGATCCCATTACAGATGGTTGTGAGCCACCATGTGGTTGCTGGGAATTGAACTCAGGACCTTTAGAAGAGCAGGGAATGCTCTTAACCTCTGAGCCACCTCTCCAGCCCCCACATTTTTTATAATATATTTTGGTGGGTAGATATGTCAGTTATTGTCTCAAGGACATTACAGAAGTAAATTTTATATTGTGGACTTTGGAAAGCATGTCTGTTATAGTTTGATGTGATTTTTTATAGCTGTGAAGTACTTGTAACCCAATTTGCTGTTGTTCTGTATCCAGTCATTGCTACTGTTGTTGAGACAATCTCAGTAAGTAGCTTTGACTGGCCTCGCACTTGCCTTTTAGATCAATCTGGCTTTGAACTCACAGAGATTCACCTAGCTCTGCCTCCTAGGTACTGAGATTAAAAACAACACTTGCTGCTTTTTTGAGCCAAGGTCTCACTCTCTCCCAGGCTGCCCTTACACTAGCTACAATTCTGCTTCTTGGCACCCACATGGGATGGGAGTTGATGAGAGCTTGAAGCCTTCTGTAACTAGTTCTAGATGACCTAGTGTTCTCTTTAGTCCTCTGCAGGTAGCAGGTGTCAACTTGGTGCATGCATACATGCCGGCACACCATGTCCAGTTTTGTCACTGCTAGACATCAAGCCTAGAGCTTTGTGTATGTTGGACAAGAACTCTAACACTTTGTGACATCCCAGCCCTGTAAGCACAATCTTAAGCATAGTATATTAATTGCCTCCACCCCTCTTTTCTTTTACTGGAGAGAAAAATAGGGGTAAGTTGTTCAATATCTGAGTAACTGAGAGGCAGATCTCCTCAGCATCCAGGTCTTCTGTATGCTGTGGGACCCACTTAGAGCTGTTAGGATATGAATACTCTTTCTTTTTAGACTTATTTTTAATTATGTGTGTAGGTATATTTTTCTGCATTTGCTCATACGTGGAGGTGCCTGCTGAGGCCAGAGGCAGTGGATCCTCTGAAACTGGAATTATGGTTGATTATGAGCTGCCTGAAAGGGGTGCTGGGAACAGAACTTGGGTCCACTGGAGAAGCAGTAAATCCTTTTAATCCTGATCTCTCCAGCCCCAGTTACATAGTGTTAGAGACTTGTAGCATGATTAATAAAATCCCAGAGACAGATATTGGAGTTCAACCTGAAGATAAGAAAAGCAAAGCAGCCAGCCACTGGCTCTTAATTCTACCTCAGACCGAAATGGCGATCCTGCCTCCAGGATTCTGACAGTGAGACTCAGCTGAGTGAGACCTGTCTCCTCACGTCTTATGTTCCTCTCTAGAGCTGGGATTAAAGGCATCCACCACTACTGCCTGACTTCTCTGGCAAACTACTGGCATTAAAGGTGTGCCACTACTGCCTGGTCTGTATGGCTGACCAGTGTGGCTATTTTATTTTCTAATCTTCAGGCAAGCTTTGTTTATTAAAATTCAAATGAAATATCACTACATTCCCCCTTTTTTTGTCTAAAATATAAAGAAGGCTGTAATTAATACAAGAAAAACTATATAATAAGCACTACTGTATATAATATAGGCAATAAGTACATCAACAATGCCTAGTCCATTTGTGTAAATGCAGAAGCATATACTTATATACATAATTAAAAATAAGCTGAAATGGAGCCAAATACTTTACTATTTCATAATATTTTAATGCTACTGTAAATGGAATTGCTTTCTTAATTTCCTTTTTAGATTGTTCATTCTGGTATATAGAAAATAATTTGATTTTAGACAGACTTCCCTCAGAACTCTATCCCAGCTTCCCAAGTTCTGGGATAGGTGTGTGTCCCCATAGTGGGGAAATATTTAAAACTGGAATTGATTTTTGTGTGTTGGTTTGTTTACTCCTTTATTTTATTGAGCTTATTATTGTTAACTGTGCTTTGTATGTGATTTTCCCCTCCCTTTTCCCTGTATTGATTAGATTTCTAGGGTCTTGCACATGTCAGACAAGCGCTCTTCAGCTGATTTATACTCCTAAGTTTGTGTGTGGATTCTTTAAGGTTTTCTACATACAGTGTCATTCATAAACAGATCATTTTGATAACTTTTCTACTTGGATTTTGTTTATCCAATTGATCTGACTAAATTTATGGTGTTTTAACATAAGTAGAAATGATAGTACTATTTCAATGATTGTAGCTTTGTAATAAGTTTAGAAATAGAAATTCGTCTCTCACCCTATGTAATTTAAGATTGTTTGGCTCTCGGAGTCTCTTGATACTAATCATGAATATTAAAGGTAGCTGCATCACTGAGAAGGCCACCCACCATGAGTCACAAAAGTCGTACCTAGAGTTCCCTGTCAGGCAGCTCTGCAGTAGGATTTTATTATCCTCCACAATTCTTTACTGCTTGTGTGATGCTGGGAAAGGGCCTTGTGAACCCTGAGCTGAATCTTTTAAGTGTGGTGAACTTCCTGAGCCTAGTAAGTTTTATGAATGTAAAGAGTCTTCTGAGCTTCTGCCTCTAAGAGAGAATTTTCTATTTAGGAAAAATAACATACAATACCCCTCCCTAGAACTCTTTGATTCATCCTATACCCACATCCCGGATGTTCATGCGTTTTGGAGGGGCTGATAAAGAAATCTGATCATTTTCCTCCTTTTATGGCTGATCATTCATTATACCACCTGCTACAGCAGCAACTATCACTTAATCGCAGCAGTTTGACAAGTTTTAAAAAGTTTTCCTCTGTGACTGAGATTGACAGCCACAGTCATCTGTGGGCACAGACACAACATTTAAAAGCATGCAGTTTGTTGAGACATCCCATTTATTTAAACAAAACAGTAGTAGTGATCTCCCTGGCTGCCAAAGTATAGGGAGGTAGCCCATTTGGTACTGTGATGATGTTTAAGAGTACCTTTCTCCCTTTGTGTAAGATGCCTTCAAACTATTTTGTCTTTTTTGTGGAGGTATGTAGGTGGGGGAATGTTTCAGTTAGGGTTTTAATTGCTGTGAAGAGATACCATGACCATGGCAACCTTTTTTTTTTTTTTTGGTAGGGCGGGGTTCAAGACAGGGTTTCTCTGTGTAGCTGTCCTGGAACTGGAACTTGCTCCATAGACCAGGCTGGCCTCGAGTTTACTGATACCCGCCAGTCTCTGCCTTCTGAGTGCTGGGATTAAAGGCGTGCACCACCACTGCCCAGTGACCATGTCAATTCTTATAAAGGAAAACATTTAATTGGGGCTGGCTTACAGTTTCAGAGGTTTAGTCCATTATCATCATGGCAGACATGGTGCTGGAGAGTTCAGCATATTGATTTGTAGTCAGCAGAAAGGGACTGTGTTTCACAATTCAAGCTATACCCAGTGTATGAGACCTCAAAGCCTACCCCCACAGTGACACACACTTTCTCCAACAAGGCCATGCCTCCTAGTAGTGCCACTCCCTATGGGCCAGGCATTCAAACACATGACTCCATGGGGACCATACCTATTCAAACCACTACAGGGAGTAAGGGATTTATTTAGATCCAGAAACCCAGGTAGTCCAGATTGACCCCAGATTTACTATGTATCCAAAACTGGCTTTGAACTCATGTTGCTCCTGCCTTTTCTTTCTCAAGTGCTGGGATTATATACCTGTGCCACCATTCCCATCTTATTCAAACTCTGCTGTTTTATGCTGTTCTTCCAGATGCTTTTTAAAAATAGTGAAACTCTTTTCACAGAGGCTGTTAGCATCTCTGAAGGCACTCTGCCATTCATTCTAAGTAAGTGCATTTGGTCTTGGAATGCAGCAGCAAAAAGTAAGTTCACATATAGTGTGAAAATATTTCATTGTGTATCAGTTGTTCCATCAAAATACAATGCTGAGTAATAGAGCGTGGATATGAGGTACTGTCTTATTTAAGCTGTTAGTATCTACATCCTTCGGAAGTCACCCTGCCTCCTTCCTAGAATGCTGCTGTCAGGATGCTGGGCATTTTGCCACCTCTCATGACTTTGGCAGGACCAGCTTATGTTGCTTTTCTGGCTCAGCATAGGATATAGGGTGGCAGAGCTGTGCTCTTGCTTCCTAGGCCTTCCACTGGAGCTGGATTCTGGGCTATGTCAGGCTCCAGGAGAGTAACATACCCATTGCCTCTCCATGGGCCATGGTTATCTGCTCAAAGGCCCTGAGTTGAGTAAATAATCTTGACCTTCAGTATACTTCTTGTACGGGAGAAATTACAAAGCTTATTATAGGGAGGATAACTGCTTCTAAAATAGTATAATCTTGTCATTCACACCACTTTGTCATTTATTCCTTCTTTCGCCCCTTTGGTGAGCCACTGTTCATGCACTCTAACCTTCCAGAGACTTACCAGCACAGCATTTGACTTTGTCTAATATGTCAGACTAGAAAGAGATGCCATAGTTCAGAGTGTAGGTTGTGAAAGCAGCTCGAGAATTGAGTTCTGAGTTTAGGATTACAGAAACCTGTGTGACACTTCTGAGGCAGACTTGGTTGTAGATTGGCCAAAAAACTGGTGTCTAAGGCTAGAGACATAGGCCAGTGATTTATAAGAGTACTTGCTGCTTTTGAGTTCAGTGCCCCAACCTGCTCACATTCTTCTGTTCAGTTCCAGAGGATCTGACGCCCTCTTCTGGCCTCCACAGGCAAAACACCCATACATGTAAAGTAAAATTAAAAAATAAAACCAAAACTAATGAGCAGTGACTCAGAGGCACCAGTCAATACTATGGGCCCAGGAGCCTTGGTTTTAGTTTGCACAGGAGACAGTGTGCCATCTCGGTCTGGGAATAGTAGGATGACCAAGGTACTGTTTTCTCTGGAGGTGGGGTACTACTTTGCCTGAGATACAGGACATAATCATGGTGACAAGGGCATTGATTTCTTGTGAATTCTGTATCATGGGCCACCAGCAGGGGTGACTGATTACAAAGCCTTAGGGATAGAAGGATGCCATGACTGCCTCCCTCTGAAGCAAGGCATGTTCTAGCAGTTGTGTTTGGTTCTGAAACGTGGGTAGGAGATGGGATACAGTATTGGCTCCCTCTGTGGTATGTCACTGCTGTGTGATCTCTAGTTAGCTCTTTCAACTGTTTAATATTTATGAGGATTATAAGTGTTCAGGGTGGTGATGGGGTTACTGGAGGTTCTTACTTCCCTTTTACCTACAGTAAGAAATTCATCCTGGTTGCTTTTTGGGGATTGAACTGTGAAGATGACATATTTTCTTTCATCCTGTATGAGGCCACTCTCGGCTCTGGGTTCTGCAGAGCTCATGACATGCTGGTCCTTCTTGTGTTGGTTTCATCAAAGTGTAGTTTTTATTGGTTGTCCTGCTATCTTTGGAGGGAGCAAATGTTAGGAACTTTTTAGTTGGCTATCTTGCTGGCATCTCTAAAAATTATTAAACTCATTGTTTACTAGTTCTACTATCTTTATCATTTATTGCTGTGTTTCTGTTGACTAATGCATTTCCCTCATAATTTGTTTTAATATTTAATAGTTTTGGTTGGGCACTAAATAGTTTGAATTATATATTATTGAATTTGGGACTTGGTTTTGTTTGTTTGTTTGTTCAGTTGGTGTTTGTTTGTTTGTTTGTTTTGTGACAGGGTTTCTCTGTGTAGCTTTGGAGCCTGTCCTGGAACTAACTCTTGTAGATCAGGCTGGCCTCAAACTCAGAGAGATGAGCCTACCTCTGCCTCCTGAGTGCTGGGATTAAAGGCATGCATCACTACCACCCAGCTTTTATTCTTTAATAATTACCCCCTTTGAATCGTTATTGTTTGAATCAGTTCTATAACTTGTACATTTTTTGTGTTTTTTTTCTTTGTATGTTTTTTTTAATTAATTGTTTAAATGCTCCTTTCCCTGATTGAGGGCATAATTTATTATTCATTTGGGTTTTTTGTTTGTTGGTTTGTTATTTCAGCCTGTGTCCGGTGTACTTGGGCATTTGGACAAGACACAGATGAGAGAGATCTTTCTAGAATGTTTTTTCTTGCTGTTTGACTATACCTCTTAGTCTTTGATTGATTCATACTACCTTTGGTTAAAGCCAATTTTATAGCCTTTGCTTTTAACCTTTGTAATTTGGATATCTCTACTTTTTCTAATCTCATCTTTGCCCCCAAGAGACACACACACACACACACACACACACACACACACACACACACACACA